>OZ038510.1:54301245-54670557 GCA_964036315.1 Acanthosepion esculentum
ACGGCAAAAATCTTATTCTCTGATGTCATGGTGTAACTTTTCATAAAAATTGGGCATTCTTGTGGGGTGGTAAATTTAACACGCATTAAGCTGTTAGTTTCGTAATCCCCGTTTGTTCCTCACCGCTCGATGTATCTGGTAACCAAAAGTGATTTAGCTTGATAAATATCTACAAAGATCTTTACGTAATGAGATCTAATTCGCAGAATAGTGATGTGATTTGTATAGTTATATTGCCTGTCATTCTGATCTTGATACTGTTAAGACAAAAGAGTGAAGATTAATGGAACAGGGAAGTTTCTGTTCATTATAATTACAGCCCAATCAATAGCAGAAGACAGCTAAAATATGTCTGTCCACTGTCCCATTGCCAGTTGTTGTTATTAGTTAACGATGAACGATGATAAAAAATGCGATTTCATTTAGTTTGGCATTAGTAAAAAAAAATTATTAAAAAAGAAAGCCTCAAATAATTTCTTTCTTCTAAAATATTTGCATTCTTAAATAGAGGAAACTGAGACTTACAAAACTATGAACAGACGGAAATAAGAATTGCACAGTATGCACCCCGCCCCTGTCATTTTTGTCTGCCATCGCAGATTACCAGTGACAAAAATATAATCAAGTCAAAGGAGTCGGTGCGACAACAGTTGAATTCTCTCAGAAGATGGTTCTCAGATTTTATTAACACTTTATCTCTCGATGAAGTAATTACTATTCTCTGATATTTATGATAATTACAACGATTTAATAGAGAGTCAGAAGTGAAAAATACATGGTTTTATTCTTTTCTAAAATAGAAAATTTTGAATAATTTTATCAGCTTCATTAAATCGTACATAACAAATGTGGTTAGCATCATTACTATAGCCGGTGGCCTCATTCAGTTGCCACGCAAATTTCATGCTTTTCATTTCCCAATCAATCGTTCATTCAGGTCATCTGCTGAGTGCTGGATTCTGCGGCAAATCTTATTATTCTTTAGAAAGCATTTTTCCGTTGCTAATATTAACATATCTACAGCAGTTGGTAGAATCAGATCGTTTGCAATGGTATAAGGCTTTTACATTTTGCAACTTTGAATGCCACCTTATAGGATGCTAGCAAAACTTTGATTTGTATTCTATCATCACCTTCACAAGTCTTATCAAAGTTTCAATAAAAAAAGAAAGGAAACAGAAACTCCCAAAAAGAATTTCATTTTTACGAAGGAGTACAACTTAAAAATACTTAAATTAATTTTTTAAATATATGTATATTAAATTATTCGCATTAATTAAACATATTTTATCATTTGATAGAAAATGTTTAATCAATGCGAATAATTTCATTGCACTTGATCCCACCATCATTCAGTAGATTCAATCTTCAATGGGGACGCGAAGAACATGCAGTTTATGTTGAGTACAATTTAGAGAGCAATCCAGAATGTAGACTTTGTTTATAAAAAAACAGCATAAATTAGTGCTAAAATTGTGAATTTCCAAACAAGATGTATCAGAAGCAGTTGATTGAAACACCTGACTATGTATTTGCGTAAGAAGATTTTTTGACGAAGTTGATGGCAGGTTGTTTCAAATGTGAGTTGAAATTAATTTGAGAAAACAAAAAAGGAAAGCAGGGAGAAAAAAGAGAGAAAGAGGAGAGGTTGATATCATTTGAGATCTAAAAAGTAAAAATGTTGAAAGGAAGAAAGGAAGAAATGATGAAAGGAAGTAGGGAGGGAAAAATCAAAGTTGGGTTAATTATGAATATGTTATTTACAGCTGCAAGTATTTTCAGTTGTCGTTAAGTGAAATTTCTTTTAAGAACAACGTTCGTTATTATTACTATTATTTAAAGACTGTAAAATGCACTTGATACATTGAGACGTTTTTTACAGTGATATTCACCCTGTACAAGCCCCAAGAGCTACTCTAGTTAGGGAGTTACAGAGTAGCACAATTTATGGGGATATGTGGAGAAGATAACTGTTGATTCTAGAATTGAATAGATTAAGATTGTAGTGATCGGGGAAGCATCATTTTGGGAATTTGCTCCACAAAGCAGCGGTTCGTAGGAAAAAGCTGCTCTCGTGTAACTTACATCTCACCAATGGAATACGAACCGAATGAGGGTGGTTCGCATTTGCGTGGCATTGCGGTTCTTAGCCGTGGTGGGAACTAAGGAATGTAGTCCGTCTGAACACTTTCCATAGAAATACTGATAGAGTAGCGAGAGTCTTGCGACGTCTCGTCTGTGGGAAAGGGGTTGTAGAATGGAAAATTATTTGTCACCCGCAAGGACGCGGAGACGCTTTTGGAGTCTATCGAAATTGGAAAGTGAAAATTGGGTAGCTTTTGTCCATATATGGCAGCAGTACTCCATTTGGCGCTTATAAAGGTAAATAGCAGGAGAAGTCAGGTACTTACTAGAGCGCTACATGGAACCGAATATTTTTTCTAGCTTCTTTAGCGATGGATAGTATGTACGAGTTCCACTTGAGGTCTGGAATAAGTATATTGACACTTTCGAATATCGCGCGCGCGACACACTCTGAAAATCTTTCAACTACACAAGAATGTTTACTTACTAGTAACCCTGATGTACTATAGATTTGGAAATATTTTGCTTGTGAAGAAATTTGGTTAATAAACTTTTAGAATTAAGTGAACCTGAAAGTTAAGCTCATAAAGAAATTCGAAACTGGTTCGAATATGGAAACGACACCCTTTTCTTTGTTTTTTATTATAATAATATCAACCTTTTTATTATAATAATATCAACCTTTTTATTATAATAATGTCAACCTTTTTTGTCTTTTGTGCATAACATAATTTGTATTTGCATGGCACATATTTAGCATCCTGCTACCACCTTTTTTATCAACATCAATTTTTGTACAAAAAGTGGATCACAGAAATTATTCAGCTTAATAAATATTTTCAGAAAACCTCAACTTCTAATTGGTCACTTAATATTTAATAACATCGACCTAGTTCTTGACCTGACCAAAAAGATAATTCCGCCAAAATCTATCAAGCCTCTGTGAGCCTAACACGTGACCAAAGTTAGCAATAAAATATGAAACGTCTTTCATCTTCGACAGTGAGCCGATCGGAATCCTTTGAACTTGTCACACAGTTCTAGTCTTTACGTTAAAGTTCCTTAACATGATTCCAGCCTGAAAGAACACTCACTCACACAGCAATATTTTATCACGAACAATCATCTCAAGTTTTCCACATTCAACTTGATACACGAATCTTTTTCATACGCTTTCAAGCTCAACGTTAATTATTGCAATTAACATAAACACAGCTCGTTAAGAACCACTTATTCCAACTAGAATATTCTCTTCGAACAAGTGAAAACAAATCAAAGAGCGACAATTCCGTAAACCTTAAAGTCTTAAACAATATTTCTCCACTTTAAGTACAAACTTGAACTGTTTATTTTTTTTATTAAATTACAATAATACCCAAACACACTTTCTCATCATTGTACAGACCATTCAACAACTTATAATCTATCAAACCAGAACTTTGACAACATTTCACTCTAAACATAAAAGGACGTTTGAACTTTTTACAACCACATCTTTACTCCAGTTGTTTGTATCTCTTGTTCATATAAATATTTTATTCATTGTTGTGCAAAAACTGTTGTTTCTCATGTTGTCCTTATTCTATGTTTGTTGAATACTAAAATTTAATGTGAGAGGAAATTGTTAATTTCATCACGCAACCTAATTTACTCAAAAAATTTTCTTCCATATAATTTAATCCATTAACACAACCTCCACACATACACGTATTTGATAAAAGTAATAATACGAGAAAAAAATGAGTTAACTTAATTAAAAACACCAAGTGGTTTTCTTTCATCAAGTTTGTTATCACAAGGGAAGGCGAATCTTAAACCGACACGAGATATTGAAATATACAAACTCTTATACCCTAAGTTAAAATCTGAATTTTTCTTTGCTTACTTTGGTGAATATCTTTGACTCTCTAGGTCAATATTTCAAAATTGACAAGGCACTTATTAGTTAAATCGTTAAATTTTACTTATACCCTTAATTGCTGAGTTCGTAAGTTCTTCTAGTATTGACTTAATCACAATGTTATAGTTGTAAACTTGCAGTTCCCATATGAAATTACGTAGGACAGCTTAGGATATACAATCCTTAGAAAATTCGTAGGATGCTTAAGAAGTATGGGACTCGCATCATGAAGATTTGTTATTGTTAAGATGGTAGGAGGGTGACGTCAGAAGTAGTAATAGTTGTAGGTAGACTCTGAATCCAACTATTTAACTCACATATGTAATGTTTATTATTCTACTTTATTCAAAGCTGTTTATTTTTCCTTAGAAACTTTTAGTATAAATTTTTCAGTGAAACGATAACTTGGTTGATGAGATTTTTAGAAGATGATGTGAAATAGGAACAGATGACGGCTACTTAATGTAAATTTCATAGATCAGTTTTTAAAAACTGAAATTTATTACTTAATGCATATTTGAATGTAACAGTTGTTAATTGCCGGCTGTATTCTTAAAAATAAAATCCTTCGGCGTTTCCCTCAACTATATAACCAGTTACATTCAAACATGCATTAAGTAAATTCCGGTTTTGGTTGATCCATGATAATAAATTTACATTAAGTAGCCGTCATTTGTTCTTACTCACAACACTGCTGTCTGTCTGTCTGTCTCTCTCTCTCTCTCTCACACACACACACACACACACACACACACACACACACACACACACACACATCTGGCAATTCTTCACAACATCCTAGTCATAATTTAATAATATAGGTATCTTCAATAATTCACCGAAAAAACAGCATAGCATGATGAAAAAAGGCCCCAAACTTAATAAAAACAAAGTTTTATCGTCAAAATGTTTATGTTATTATTAAGAGGAAAGTATTTTTTAATTATTTTAAAAAAAAATTTTATACCTTTCAAGCACGTTCGAAATTTTGGTTAAAAATTTTGATTTTTTTACGTCGCGTATTATTTATCATTAATTTTTTTAGCGTCTTTTTCAGTTGAAAAACACATTAATTTGGAAATTCTTGCAAGAATCGAATAATTGTCGGATTTTAGTGAAACCTTCAGGACTTATTCACGAATGAATTAAATTATTTTAGGAATGTTTGTTTTTTAGAAAATCATGGTAAAAATATTTTTGTTTTACATCTGTTAAAAATCCTTTTATGAAAACTCGAAAATTCGACTTTGAGTAATTTTTTTATTATATTCTTTGATTATATTAGTTAAAAGTAGAAGACTTTGAAGAATATAAATCATGGATTTTTTGTAAATCGAAACCCGGTTTTACCCAAGATTCAACTCTGAATTGTAAAATACAAAACCCAATAAAACTAAGACATTATTTAATTAAAAATGCTTTTAATGGCTTTTATGAATAATATATATTGACACTATTGTCTGAAGACAAATATTTTTCCGATGATAAATGAATTTTTGGAAGAATTGTTTTCTTTTTTTCAATTTTAAATACAAAGTGTAATAAAGTTGTTAGATATTTCAAAATTAAATTTGTATCCAGGTCTTTTTGGAAATACTGTTATTAAAAAGATCTGTTTTTACAGATCATAAATTTGAAAGCTAATTGCAATCTGCAATACGATATACTGCAATTATAAATTATTTTCTTTTTTAGATTCAATTTTAGGGATGGAAACAGTGCGGGATTTTGACATATCTTCGTTAAAAAAAAGTACTTAAAAATCAATAAAATATTAGACATTTGAAAGTATTTAATTTTTAAGAATTACTTTATAGTTAAATAAGCTCGTTTACTTAAAATTCGAAAATACTGTCACTTCTGTCCTTCCGTCCGATAAATTGCAATGAAGTTAGCAGTTGATACATTGACGTAAGCGTCAATTCGCTCCTCCAAAACCAGTCACCACGATTAGACATGGTTCTGTTATTTTCAACTAAATTTTTTTCTGGTAAAAAGTTAAGTAATATTTGTTTCAAATTTATGATCTGTAAAAATAGATATTTTAGTAACATTAAGTAAACTTTAAATTTTCTAATTTTCTTCAAATAACTTTTGAAAAGAAAAAATAATTGAATTTTACAAGAGTTTTAAATGAAGAATTTCACTTTTGTTTACAAAGTTGTCAAAACTTGCTAGCGATTCTATGGCAATTTTGCTAACTCAAAAAAAAAATTAACTAAAATTTCGGAAGTGTTGGTAAGAATTAAAAAAAGTAAAAAAATAATTAAAAAATACTTTGGTCTTTCTTCTTAATAATAACATAAATACCATAAAAAAAGAATAAAAAATGTTTATCAAGTTTGGAGCCCTTTTTCATCAGGATATGCTCTTTTTAGCGAAGTAGTGAATATACCTATAAATAGCTGTTGAATCTCATTTCCTTTTTGCCTTTCTGCGAGAGCAGATAAGCCACAAAACTAAGTTTAATGTGGAGAACCACAAGCGGGCGTGTGAGTAGAATGAAAAATTGCTCAGTTCTCCAGGCCTGTGTCGCAGATACGTCATGATGACCCACAACATTCCTTTTGTGCAATGGGAAAACACTGCTCTGGAGTTGGAATCTACAGTGATCAGGCTGATCTACGCCAATTGTATGTCGTGTCTTGAACAAATACAAGAGCAGGGTTGATCCTAGCTCCGACTTTCCTTGAAATCTCTATATACAATATTTTTTCGTACTTTAAAGAATTTACTCATAAAATAATTAAAAACTAAAATTTTCTTATTTCATGATCTTGTAATTTTAAATGCATTCTGTATTCCAATATGACTAAATTTATTTTACTCACTAAATATTTCCCTAAATCATCCTGCAACGTATATCATGATTGGATTTGTGAATAGATCTATCTGATTTTTGTCAATGTATTTTGTACTCTAATCATACGTGATTTTTAATTTAAAGTTTAAAGTGTAGCATGAGAGCATTTAATTTGAAATGTCGAATAATAAGAATCTCTTGAAACATATGTGGCAGCAATATTCTAAGCATGGGCGAATGGTAGACTTATAAATATGTAAGATAGATACTGGAGAGAAAAATTGTCTAGCACGATACAGTGAACCAACTTTCTTGGCACAATGAGTCACTTTCCTGGAGGTTAGCATCATCCATGCTTATAGAAGGCAGAGAAGGATCTCTCAGATAATTAGCAGAGAGCAGTTTAGTTTTGAGAACGTTAAAATGAATAATCCACCCTTTGCCCTAGTTAACAACAGACTGGACGTCGTTTTGGACATCAGCTTCCAAATTGACTTTATCAAACTCATCAGACTATCGGGACAGGAGTAAATGGTTGTGTCATCAGCACAGATAACAAGTTGAAACCTGATGCCACCCGGAATGTCCTTAATGAAAATTAAAAACAAAGTAGGACTGCGGATAGAGCCCTAAGGAGCGCCTGCATTAGTACTAGTGGCCGTTCAGGATAGTTTTTATTTCACAATTTGCTAGGAAGAACTGGCTTAGTTAAAACATCTGTCTAGAGACACCGTAACTTTTCAGCTTGTGGAGAAGATCTATATGCTAAACCCTGTCGAAAGCTTTCGAGATGTTCAAAGATACAACCCGGGTTTCACCATTCTTATCTAGAGATTGATACATTCGTTCCGCAATTGTCATCAGTACACCAGCAGTTGTGTTTCAGAAGATACGTTAATATGTATGATTTGCGCTTAAGTATAATATGTATTTTAGTCTACGCGCATTTGATGGATGTTTAAAGTGTTTCTGTGTGTTCTCACATACGCCCACTTTAGACGAATTCATATGTTAGTGTATTTTATATAACTATGTGCGTAGACATATCAGTAGGTCTAACAATGAAAACACTTATTTTATAGATCAAATATTTATTTTTCAATATAGCCTCTTTCCTTCTCAATGAACTTAATCCAACATTTCTCCATTAATCACATAGATCGAACATTATAAAATGAAAATTTCAAATCAAAATCCCACTAATAACTGTCAGACAACGGATTTATTGAATAAATGCGATTGTTGTATCTCTTCTGAAAAACACACGCGAATGAATGCACAGAAGTACGCACGTGCGTCAATGTGTTAACGAGATCTTGTGAAAATGCGTGCATACGTATGTATTTGCTGGAGTATATCCATTATTGAAATATAAGCATTTTCCCTTTAAACATTTACTGAACCTGAGCTATCTTCATATTTGTTTATTTCCCTCTATCACCCCTAAAAATAAATAAAATGAGGCGAACTTCAGAACTACTCTTTTCGGAAGAAAGGGACTGATTGCTTTGAGAACCCAAATCAAGAAACATTTTGAAAGTACTCATATGTACCGACTGCTTGTTTAATAGGATTATATAGCACCAACAGTGAGGCATGGTGAGTTTTCATTAAAATTTGAAACAGCATGTCCTTAGGAAGCTACTGTTATTGACGATTTAACATTTTGACTAAAATAATTCTTAAGTTACGATTAAGATTATAATTAAGTATAAAATAATATGATTAATATAGGCTATTCGTGAGTTTGTACATTTAGGCCCATGTATGTTTTGGCAATTCCAACTACACTTAATATGAAAAAGAACAACATTGAAGCTTGGAAAATAAAAATAAATGAGATAATAAATAGATGAGCAAGTTTATCTTGCAAACCAATTTGCAACTTCCATGAGCTTCTTCCTCACAAGTGACCAACACTTGTGGCCTTGTGTAAGTTATGCTTATTAAATATTCATAATATTAAGTTGTTCAGAAATTAATGTTTCATTAACATGAAGGCAATAAAAACTTATGTAAATATAATTAAGCTAAATGTTATTAATCAATGACACAAGGGTTATTTATACCGATTACAGTTGTCCAATATAAAGTCAATTTTCCAAATAAAGCCATTAACATTTTGAAGTAAGTGTTGAAAAATAAGAAAACTGGATAGATTTCTGAACTTTCCGGTACTAAGAAAATTATAGATTGAAAGAATTAAAACGCCCGCTCCTGAGGAGCAAAGAAGGTTTAGCAGCAGGTTTTATAAATGAGTGTAAAGACTTTGGGCCGACTACATAAAATGATTATACACCTTTATTTTATTAAGAAGTTAATACTGTTTAGCAATATGCCTTTATCTGTAGAAATTAAGGATTGGATAAGTTGTTGCGCTTTTATATGTGCCGTGTAACAGAAGATATATTTTTTAAGCAGCTTGAAGCTGAAAAAAGACCACACAAAACTATTGGGCCAATATGACTTTATCATCTGAGATGATAAAGTCATAATAATATGTAAATTTCTAAGTAGAATTTGTTTCATCATATTAATAAGAGTTTCCATATTTCTATTTCTCAACAACGAATATTATTTCCATATTTCTATTTTTTTAACAACAAAAATTATAGTCAAACGACAAAAGAGAAATTCGCGACAAAATCGATCTCGTTTTCCACCAACATTACTATGCATTCAATACCATTGGCTCTTCCATGCAATAATCGGTCTACACAGTCATCAACGCCATCATCATAAAGGAAGCGATCAGGAAAGAAGAAAATAAATCCGACGACGATTAACATGAGTGTAAGGTGTCTTGGCAAGTCATTGTAGGTGAACATTAGCTTATTTTTAGCCACTAAAATCATGGCTAAATTTTCTGTTGAAATAAAGATGAAGTTTGTGACTTTGAAGAGGATGATGACTTAACGAAAGATAGCCAGGCGGTTGGAAATTTCTAGAAACAATGTTCAAACTATCTAAAAAAACTTTTGCACCAACAAGAAGTGTTTGAAGTAAAAAGAAAACCGGAAGACCACAAACGTTAAACAAGAGAGGTATAAGAAAGATTGTGAGAGTCTCAGTAGGTGATCGAAAATTAACAGTTAAACAAGTGAAAAGTGAATGGATTCATACCAGTGAGAAAAAAATCTAATATGGGACGTTGGGAAGTGGCAAAAAGTAATCTTTAGTGATGAATGCAAAATGGTTATATCCTAAAACAAGAAAATATGTAAGAATACCAGCGGGAGAAAGGAACAGTGCAAGATACATCCCCAAAACGGTAAAATTTAGTGGTGGACACGTAATGGTTACAGCATGAGCAATGGTAGAAAAAAAATTGATAAGAGTTGATTGAAACGTAAACAGCAAAAATTATACTACTTTACTACGGTCTACTCTTCTGCCAAACTAGGAAGATAGAGATACTTTTCAGAATGACGGTGCCCCTTGCCGCACGTGATGGGCATCAAAAATGGTTCTTGTTGATGAAGATAGAAAACATTTAGAAAACTAGCCAGCACAAAGTTCTGATCTCAATATATCTGGACAATTGTGGTGGAAACTGAAGAAAAAAATACAAAAACAAGAATTAAGCATTCTTCATCAGCTTTGGGATTACTGCAAAATTGAATGGGAAAAATACCATTTCGACATTGTGGACCTTGTTGTATTCAATTACATATCGAATTAAAGAATTTACTCGAACCAAATGCAGCAGCACGAATTACAAACTCCATACGTTGACGTTTTGTACTTTCTGTAACAATAATGATCATTTTTGCAAAAAAGTAAAAACTTTTTAGCACAAGAAAAAGCTGAAATGTGAAATTCTTGCTCAGGCACAGGTTTTTTTGTATGGCCTTTTTCAGCATCCCTGTGCTGATGATACTCTATCATTCAACATACAGTATTAACGAAAATGCATTAACTTGTTTTCTCATCCTCCACTCTGCTATTTAAGGCATAGATGGAAGGGGTAGGGATGGATTCGTGCTTTTCCTATGGGAATTAGTGTGAAAATGAACCAATCTCACTTAATACGCTGATAACATAACAATAATATATTATATATATATCATAATTAAAATAATAATAAAATAGCTAGTGTATAAAGGTTTCATAGGCATATAAAAAAGCATTACATTGGGGTTTCCTTGTGAAATATGTGAGTAGGAACACGGGAAGTGATTGGGAAATAGCAGGAGTATTATTATTATGTAAATGACGTCTCATGGCAGGTCGTATCTGGCCAGAATTTCATTTAAATAAATTCTGTAGGAGTTTGATGTTTAGCAGTGAGAAAGAAATAAAGAATGGGATACTTTTTTTGCGTCGGTTAAGGACAGGCTGGTGTCCACTCAGTACAAATTTCCCTTTATCAAGGGAAATGATGTTTTCTTTCTTTGCTATTTTTTTTTTAATCACGTTCTACTTCTATTCAACAATGAAAGGCTATCGTGTGTTTGCTGGGCTTGTAGATTTACATGAAGTAGTACAGGACGTTGAGGACAATTGAGTTGATTTTTCTTCATGATTTAAAGATTGTTTAACCTGTTCTTCAGTCGTGATAGGAAAATCAACATTCATAAGAAAATTTTATGACGGGAAATGGAAGTTACCCTTTCAATCTTGTTGAAGTTAATTGATCTGAAATCCGCTATTTTTTTATATATTCACTAGTTAAGAATAATAACCCAAGTAAATCTCATTAGCGGCAATTGTTTTCTTTTTCTTTAATTTCTAGGTTTCATTAATAATGTGTGATAAATTTACTTTTATGAAAGTTGTCTAAGAACGCAAAATCTTTCGTACAGTGCAGCTAATATTACAACATTGACAGGAAAAGGAAAAATTTGTTTTTAAAAGAAATGAAAATTGCTGCTTGATGTAATATTTCGTTTAAAAAGATTATAGAATGTAAAAGAAAGTACAATGAAATCTATTTATCATTTTACGACAGAATTCTTATACAGATGAAAAAAATAGATGGTGCTCAATTTAATGAAAATGAACTGATATTGCATTAATGTAACGATGCATTTGCATAGACTTTCTCTCTCAATATATATATATATATATATATATATATATATGTGTGTGTGTGTGTGTGTGTGTGTGTGCGTGCGTGTGATCCTATGTAGGAGTCTGTATGCTTATAAAGTATATATATATATATATATATATATATATATATATATATATATATATATATATATATATATATATATATATACAAATGAGAAAAAGAACAGTTGGAGTAAAATTACACTGATCGTGGCATTTATTTTTAAAACAGAGCTCAATACAAAGTAGAGCAATATATTATTTTTTATTATAAGAGATTATAATAAAAACATGTTGAAATCGTTATACAAAAGCTTTCATGTTTCAATACTTTGATTGTACTTCTTCAAGAAATGGTAAGTAACTGGTAAATTAAAAAAACAAAGTGTTACCTCTTTTCCAAAAGTTAAAGTGGGGAAAACATAAGGTCAGAATTAAAAATAGACTTGTGGGATTAACTAATTAAATGTCAGATCTACGCTAAATAGAAAAGTAAGGTCAGAGGGTGGATGTGGGTGAGCTATTTTTTCATGCCATGATAAACCGGAACATAGACAGGCCATCATAGACAATTACGGAAAATGTATCAGCGACAAATGTATCGTGATTGTAAACATATTTTCCGCAATTGTCAATGATTTCAGTCTATGTTCCGGTTTATCATGGCACGAAAACATAACTCACCTACTTCTACCCACTAAGCTTACTTTTTTATTTAGCGTAGATCTTGCAGTTAATTGGTTAATCAAGACATACCTACAACTCTATTTTTCATTCTGACCTTATGTTTACTCCCCTTTGACTTTCGGAAAAGAGGTAACACTTTGTTTTTAAATTTTCATTTAATTACCAGTTACTTACCATTGTCTGAAGAAGTACAATCAAAGTATTGAAACATGAAATCTTTTGTGTAGCGATTTCAACGTGTTTTTATTATATATATATATATATATATATATATATATATATATATATATATATATATATATGCGATTATATGGATAGTAGTTTGTAACCCCGGGTTTCACGCTTTTACGATCTTCAGACAAACTGGTTTATTTTTTCAAAAGTGGATCTATTTATGTTTTATTTGTGTTTGATTTTTCTGTATGGTGGAGGGGGGAATACTCTTTTTCTTCTGTGTTTGTTTAGTATGACATACATATACACACATACATACAGGTTTATGCATGTTAGTTCGTACATACACATGCATATTCATAATCTTGGGTTAGGCGTAGCTACACATTCATACATACAGGCACAAATATTTGCGCAACTTACATTCTGTCTATTTCGGTGGCGGGATTGTAGCAATGTTAGCTTAGTAGGGGCAGATGGGGATGGTTTGACGTTTTACAAGTCGGCTGATTGTGCCGGCAGACATACTTACATGTACTCACACATACACACATATGTAGATGCATTGACACATACCCACATATGTAAACTCATTGATTTGCGTCTACTACCACCACGTGGATAAGTTGGGTTCTGTCTGTAGATATGGTGATGATGTTTGTATTTTGTATTTTTTTTTTTTTTACTGACACAACTGCGGATGTCTTATTGACGAGTGTGTTCATGTTGATATTAATTGTGATATTATTATTGATATATTGATAATAATTGATATGGTATTGGTTATGATGAACAGAAAACTTATCCGTATATATCCGTATCTATATGTATAAATGATAGTAGACTATGTCACTCTTACGATATGATAAGTATTTTATGAATTTAAACGGATTTTCCCAGGTTCCTTTATTAGTCTGGTTAGTGAAATTCTAAGGAAAAAATTATAGTTGCAGTTTTTAAATTAAAACAAAATGAATAGAGTATCGATGTAATGACAACAAATCTCTAAGAGCAACCTTAATGTTCCATTAATGTGAATATATGCTCCATATTCTGAAACTTATTCTAAAAGTTATTAAGTTTGTGAACTATTGTATTTCTTCATATAGCTTCATGACATCCAAAATAGGATTTCAAAGTTCATCTTTCATTACTCACTGCCAAAGTGAATCTTCTTTTCAGAATGATTCACAAGTTTTAAATCGAATTAACATCGAGTGAATAAGCTGATAATTTCATGAGAAAGAGAATCTCTAAAATTCAAAATGTATTTCATATATTCAGATATTTTTAGCGGTCTTCGCCAACTGTAGAATATTGTTGTGCATAAAAATTCACCACTGAAGAACATTAACAAATGTACATAAAATTGCTAAAAAAATCTTTATCTGAACTGTTATCTTAACAACATCTGTAACTCACGATGGTCTTATTACTTAACCACTTATAATATTCACCCCTAACATCACATCACCACTGCCTCAATCTGTATTGGATGTTTCCACTAGTTGCTACCCGTCTGGTCCATCGAGAGTAGCACGGCATTCTTCGTTGAAAAGATTCTGTTACCCATTTCATTTGGTTTACTTTATGAGTATCTTTTAAAGGAGTCTTCCCCATCTGTCTCATGTTTTGTCACTTAATCTTGTGCTTTTCAAAACCCTCGCTGCCATAATGCTTAAAATGTTTATAGCGTGATTAAGATAGATTTTTAAAGAAATTCTCTCTTGATGCAGGATCCAGATTAGCAAAATAAAGTTCTCAACTTTTCCTTATCAGACCCACATCAAAAGTTTCTAGAATTTTCAATGAATTTCGGTGGTATCTAACGATCATTTTGCAATTCTCAACGTCGCGTTACTCTTTATTATAAAATATGTTATTAACATTTTCTCTATCCAACAAATCAGTATTAAAACTTCAAAATCGCAACGTGGTTATGAATTTGAAATGTAGAAACTCACGACATTTCATACAAACGGGTTATATATATAAGGAAAAGTTCAAAAGACTTATTTTAGGACCGACTTCGTTTCGCACATAGCAGAGTCAGATAATCTATCTATATATCTATTTGACTATGACGAACTGTGTATCTACGAGTAGATAAAGCAAAAAGTATGGGACACCCAGTTAGGCTCGAAGTTACCATTTAGTTGTACTGCTCCGTGAGACAAACTTGCTAACGCGCATGACGAGATGCACTTGCGATAGTCTATATCACTCAGTAAGTGATTACGTGAGTTATGTCCCTTTGCTATAGCAATCTTTTTCTGAAGCTGCTCAATCTTACGTTCAATGTTTTCATATAGTACTTATAATATATATTCTTAGTTGGGTAATGGGACTTCTTGATAGGATAATATATACACCTTCAGTCTGAGTATTTTATTGTGTAGTTCCATGTCTAAATAAATAAATGAATATTAACATTGATTTTTACACAAATTTCTGCTATAAGTATATTTATGTTCAGCATAAATCCTTTCAAATTTCATTCAATGATCTGGCATGTTCTTGCAAACATCTAAAAAAATATTACAGAAACTGCCTTTTTGTGAAAAGCAGTGACGAAAAAAGGAAACAATTTTTAAGGATTTTCTTCTTGATATAGTTCTTTAGTTCGAGGATATGAAAGATTTCAGCTTTGCTCTTTGTGCGCGCAATTAAAGTATAATTGATGGTAAGTGGCTGTATAAGGCATTTTACCCTTATATTTCATTAGAAAAAAAAGCAAAGAGGAACACAATTCCAAGCTAATATGAGTGCATTGTGATGTTTAAAATCTTTGTTTAATCCGGCATGTCTCTCTCCGATTTTTAACTTTCCCATATAGAATCCATCAGACACCTCGGTGTCATTAGTAAACTTTTTAATGCTATAATCAACAAGAAGGTTGTTGATCACCTAAATAGGAACAACATCTTGAGCGACAAACAGTATGGGTTTCGATCGGACAGGCCCACTGCTGATATCCCAACTGCCATTACTCACGGAATCACTTAAGCACTAGACAACAAATACACCTCAAGAACGATCGCATTAGATATTTCAATGGCCTTTAAGAATGTGTGGCATAAAGGGCTACTGCACAAACTCTCTAGCTATGGAATCACTGAAGGATTTTCCCATTTATAAATTCCTTTCTAACTACCTGAACGTAGTTGTTAACGGCCAGTCCTCCGAGATCCAAGCGATCAACGCTGGCGATCCCTAAGGTTCGCTTCTCGAGCCAACCCTCTTTCTACTTTACATAAATGATCTGCCTACTCCCATCATTTGTGAATATCTATGCTGATGATACAACGGTATATGGGTACACCTACAAAACTCTAGATGACCAGAGCTTGGCAGCTGATCTCTCCGCTGACCTAGCTCTAACAGCTCAATGGGGAAAAACTGACCGATCACATTCAATATCTCGAAAACCAAACTAGTAAGAATACATCATCAATGATCGGACGAACAACTTTTATCAATCGCGATGAACGAAGGTTTTCTCAGGGAAGCCCCGTGCCTTGAGCGCCTATTAGGACAAGCTCAACCCAAACCTCAAATGGAACTCGTACATACATCGTTAAAAATGCTGGAAAAATGTTCAGTTCCCTGTACCGCTCTTCTGCCTTTACAAGAACCAAATCAGGCCGAAAATGGAGTACTGCTACCATATATTTGCAGGAGCTGCTTAGGCTTCACATTCTCCGCGTCTTTGTGAATGATGAATTATTTTCCCCCCTACAACCCGTTTCTCACAGATGAAACGCCACCATTCTCTCGCTGCCCTATCTCTATTTCCATAGAAAGTGTTCAAATGAACAACATTCCTTAATTCAATCAGTTCTAATCTTCACGGCTAAGACCCGCCATGCCACTCACATTTTAGTGAACCACCCTCATTCCCTTCGTATTCCATTGGTGAGCAGCTTCTTCCCACGAACCACTATTTTATGGAACCTACTCCCAAGAGGAGTCTTCTGCGATCACTACAATCTTAAACTAGGATTAACCGCCTAGAGTTAATCTCGAGTGGCTCTTGGGCTTTGTAAAGAGTGAACATTATTTTTAAAAAATGGTAATTTTAATTTTATTTTCATTAGTTATCGAATCTCAGTATTGATGGAATCTCATAATGCTCTGTTCTTGATCTTTTTTCTTAGAACCAGATGAACTTTTTGTGCTAAGAGACTTCATTGGAAATGCTATTCTTGCTTGCAACAAAAAAGATATAGGAGAGTGCACGCAAGCAATACTCGACAACGTGCCGATAGAAGAATGTAATGTAGTTGACGGCCGCCATTTTTTGTCAAATTAGACCATCGTCTGAGATAGTACTACACCGCTTAGAAGATAAAAATAAACAAAAAAATAATGGTGACGAGGGTATATATCGGAGGTGAGCCCGAAGGAGGGTGAGAGATAGACATGGAAAGGGAGGTTAGGATGGGAAAGATGGTTGTGAACTTGTAGGGTGGTATGACCGTATTTTTGTTTAAAAATTGTTCAAGAGTTGACATTTTGAAAACAGTCGGCCAAACATCTCAATGGCGTGTAGAAAGAAAGCATAGTTACGAAAGAACGATAAAATTAAGAATCCTTGGAAGAAAAGAAACGTAAAATGACAGAAAAAAGAAGAGAAAAATCTGATGTTAAGAAAGAAATTTAAATTAAATTAAATTTAAGCGAGACAAAGATAGAATAACAAGAATGATAGAAGAAAATGAAGGGAAAAAGTAAGTTAATGAAAAGAGAAAAACAATTCCCCAAGGAAAAGAGGAATTAAGTATTATTATTTTTTAAAGGAAAGGAAGAACATAAGAAAAACGAAAATGTTTTAAGTGAATATATTTAATATTTACATGACGTAGGCTTCTCAAAATTTACAAGTACATCTAACTATTAAAATGCTGGGAAATAAGAAACCATTCGGCTCGGTGTATCCCACTAGTGAAATTCTTGATTCTAGGCCCCAAAATTGACAGCTGTCTCTGAAATATTTAAGTTACGAAGGCGCTAAGATAGAATATATATATATATATATATATATATATATATATATATATATATATATATATATATGTTATGGTCCAATATCCTCTCACCACGGTTATGATCCAAGGTCAGGACCAAGGAAGAACAACACGAACACAAGAGTAGAAAATAACAAAGATATATTACAACAGAAATATAATACAAGAAGTTGAAGGTTTTAGTATTAACTGTCAGTCTGGTTTAGCGTGAACTAATATTGTCTTGACTCGTTCCTCGATATTTAACAACCCTCCCACGTGGGTCGAATGTGACACAAGGCCGGTTTAATGTGGGCTCCCCGAGCCCGTAGTCTCGGCCAAAAATATGCCCATTTAGAACTCGTATAAACGGGTTCAGGGACTGTCTACCTCCCCGGACGACACTTTGCCCTGCGGCAAAGCCCCGTCCGGGTTCCTCTCTGCCAAAGCAGAGAGTTCGACAAGAGTCGCACACAGTCAGCGACTGCGACTCGACTCGACTCGTTCCCCTCCTCTCTCTTAGAGAGGCGCAGTATTTATAGAGTCAGGAAGAGTCCATTATCGTTATAGGTAAGTTCCCATAACAATATATATATATATATAAAGAAAAATAGTTTAAAATACGACATGGAACCGAGCTTAGAATCATTCCTTCACACAGAAGTAAATGAAAGTACTTAGCTTATAGCGGAAGATATCGTTGTTACGCAAACAAGCTGATAGGGTTGAATCTTTGCGTATAAATGTACATCTATGTACAAACGCGTTTATAAAAAATGGCATGGAAAGAAGAATATTCTCTATTTTTAGTGTTTTGTGAATGACATATTTTTATTGAATGTTTTTGTGGATATACGTATTTAAGTAGATGCTACGTCTATTTGTATCATATTAATAATTTAAAAAAAAATACTTCCCTTCCTTCAGTTTTATGGGAAATAACTCCCACTAAGAGACACACACTCTGATTTGGAGCCTATACAATGGATATAAATACCTTGATTCAACGCCGCAGAAGAGGGAGAGAGACCCAACTAAGATGTCAACACGCAGAGGTTGGTCAAGAACTCCGCAGTCAGACTGAGACATTTATTTACCCAAAATATGACGTATTCCTTTCTCCTCGAATTTACGTTTGCTGAGGCGAAGAAGAAATTAACCTCTTCAGCAGAAACAACAACAGCGACAAGTTCTGACTTCAGGTTACTCATTCTTCGTTTCCGCAACAGATCTGACGTGCACTAACCTCTCGGCTACAGAGTGTGTTGATGACCAAGCAAAATTGAATAGTGCCTAAACACAGATTTTTCTCTGATTTTCAAAATAAACATATCTACTCAGTTCGTATCCTAACATAAACAAAGCAATTTATAAAGGAAGGCAAGAAATATTAATTATTAATCCGACAGAAATAAACGAAGTGTCTACTCAAATACGATATTTTTCTCTAAGATTTATCGAAAATTCAGGCGGCTAGACGAAAATGAATAAATATAGTGCTTAATGAATAAACAGAGCATCTACTCAAATACGATTACCCACTAAAAATACCATCTATATATATATATATATATATATATATATATATATATAAGGCGTATTTGCTCTATAAATTCTTATCAGACCAAAACTTTGGACAAACAAACAAACAAACAAACAAACAACAACAACAACATGTGTTAACCCCTAGAGAATATGCAACTTTTACGGGGAGGAAACTGCAAGGAATTGGTATGAACATCACCCAGACCCGATTACAAAGACAGGACCTGTAACAATTTTATGGGACTTTACAAGACACACAGACAGAACAATCAAAGCTCATCGCCCAGGCATCGCGATCAAAGACCACGAGAACAGAATGTGATTTCTTATTGACATGGCAGTCCCTGCAGATCGTAATGTATCTTTGAAAAAACTATCAAAATACAAGGATCTTGAAATGTAAATCTCAAGAATGTGGCACATGAGGACAGCAATTATTCCAATTGTAGTTGGAGCCCTCGGATTGATTGGAAAAGGTTCCGATAGACTAATTGAAGGGAATACTGGTAGCCAATGCTTTAAAGTAATACAATGTTGTTGTTGTTGTTGTTGTTTTACAAAAATGATGATCAGTGGAAAATGTCATGAAGCCATTTCTGACTTTAGGTCTCTGGTTGGGACCCAGAAGGACATTTATATACAACAGAAATCAAAGAAAAAAATGCTGACTTGGGTAAATTATTTAGTCATTGCAGCACCAAACGTGGAAAGTCTGAATGATATGAAGTGATTTATGTTATCGCAACACTTAGGAAAACCTAATATTGCACACTTAAATTTGAGTAAATTTGTCTTAAAATATACTACGGGTACTTAATATTACAGCTTCAAATTCAGAAGATCTAAAAATCACTTAAATTGCGTTGGATTCTGTGATTCAGATTGGGAAATATCAGAAGACAGAATAAATATTACTGAATACTTTTAGTAGTTAAATATTTATGGCCCATTGATTTCATGGAAACAAGCCACTGTTGCTTTGCGAAACAGTATATATGGCTTTATTTTATAAAATAGAAGAAAAAAACGTTTTCTGAAATAATTAGCTAGTGACATGAAGAGTAATGACGAGGCACCATTAAATACATATATCAATAACCAAAAGATCAATAATTAGCAAAATTTCCACCGATCCACAAGAGCAATATACATTTGTATATAGTTTCAAATAAAGATATATTTACAAAACTTGTTAGCAAATTTCGACTGAATAAGTTTAACATTATTAAAGGTTAATATTTAAAAAATCAATTATTACTATTATTATTATTAGTAGTAGTAGTAATTGTAGTAGTAGTGTGAAAGTTGATTCATATTCACTGTTTCTGGACATTAAAGTCAATACATTTTTAGTTTAAGAGGAGGTTTTAAACGAAAACTGAATTCTAATATCGCTTATATTTGATGAAGTCAGGCACTTCGATATGGTGCAATGGTTAGCAAGCGTTTCTCGCTTGATCATTTAAGTGAGTTCGATCCACACTCGGTGTTCCTTAATTGGGGTTTTGTACCACATCTGTGCTACGCTTAGTGAATCATTACAGTTCCGTATTTTTGCGACTGCCCACTTTACGGCATATAACATGGCCCTCGTATATTTGATGCCAATTTGTTTAATTTTGTATTTCATTTTAGTTCCAGGAAATAAACGGAGTGTGATTCACGTATTTATTGTCTATCACCATCTATTTGTTTTGTTTTAAATCTAAAATATGTTAAACTCCTACCAACAATATCCAAGAAAAAATATCTAAGCGATTTTTTTAAAAAATGCTTAGATACATTTTCTTTCTCAATAATTGACATGAGTAAGATGCGCGGACAAGGATAATAATTGCCCGGTTCTTGTGAACAGTCCCTCAAAGACGCCAGGTTATTGCTATTCTCTTGTTTTTGCAAACTAGGGAGGTGCTGCCTGACAATCCGAATTCCGTGAACCAAGTCCGCCTTGTTTTTTTTTAACTGCGTCCTGTCTGAAGTACACGGCTGTGAAAGTGGATAGATACTACGTACACTCAAATTCTAGCCCAATGACCTCTTGGAGACGCTTTCTCAATTTCAAGAAAAGATTTTATTTAAATTATATTAATGGAAAGGTTTTTTTAATTTCTGTGAAATTTTTATCAAAAGTTAAATTATTTAGATAGAATTTTAAAAATCTGAAATGTTCAATGTAAATATTTCGATGAAAAAATGTCGTAGTCAGCAGAGAAGTGAAATTCTTTGCTCTGCACGTAACACTGGCGACTAAACTCCAACGGAATACTCTGAGTAAAAGTTCAAATTTCAATTGATCTGATTACTCAGTTTGTTTGTCTCATCTGTTATGTTGACCTTCCGAAAACCTTAACCGCCGATTTGGCTTTGTTAGCAGAAAGCAAACGACTTGGTTGGATTGGTGGAACAGTGGAGATACGTTCAGGGAAACAGTATTTAATCTCGTGTTAACGTAATTTGAAACTTTATTTGTTGTTTTCTTGTGTCAATTTTTATTATTAACTTTGTTTAAATTTAAATTCTCATCTCGATTTCTGTTTGAAATTACAATTCAAGCTAGCAAGGTTTAGCAATGTTGCCCGGGTGCAATTAAATTTCAGTTAATCTTCCACCTCATTAAACTATATAATTATTATACAGAGGAGAAAAGTAGACAAATTGTGTAAGAGCAGTTATTTTAACTATGTATATTTAACTTTGATAACTTACGAACAATATGTTTCATCTGCTCGAATTAATCGAATTTTAAATTTGATCCATAGATCTTATTTTATGTAATTTATCCATTTCAATCAAGAACACATTATCAGTTGGTATCAGCGCTTCAAATTATCAAAATCTATCAATGAATCCACATACAGGAATCAATGGAAAATAGTTTTAAGTTTCCGTTTCGACTCATAATAATGACAGCCTCAGAAAAATGTCATTTATAATCACATATGGTTATAACAATTTATTTAACTTGTATAACTATCAATATGGATAGCGGCTCGGATTGAGGAATCGGAGAGCCGAGTTCGAATTCCAGTCGAATCCATTATATTCCTTATGTGTTAATACCCTTCCAGCTATGGGTAAATAGTAGAACAGACCGGGTTCTATAGCCTTGGATGGCAACTGGTCTACTGCAGAAAGAAATGACAACCTACTGCGGGAAAAATCTGTCTCGTCAGTTATGTATCGAAAGATACATGATCACGCATGGCACATAAATGACTGACTGAACTATCCAAAATTTCCCTTAAATACACCGTTTTTACCGCCAAAATTTACTATACATAAGTCCATCAATACATGTCATCAAATACAGTACACGTACTGATGGTATTTATAACAATTTTCAATACATATTAAATACTTTGCTGATATTAAAGAAATTCATTATCAAATTGTAAATAGATAAGCTATTACCTGAACCTGTAGGCAATATTTTACCTTTTTTCTATATTATTAAAATTTATTCATTGATTTATATTCAATACTAAAATTGAAAAACATGTCTTGCAATTTCCAGAGGTAGGCATAATTTCTCGAGGAGAGAATACTTATTCTTTGCGACTTTTCTGAATATAATATTTTCTGTGGCTCTAATAACTGTTTATTGAATGTTATATAATATAAGTGTTATGTTTTCAGTTCAATTTTCTATATTGTCATGAACGACCAAGACATTTCATCCTTGAGCTGACTTGTTGATGCTTTGAACCAGAATTGAACTAAGGAGAATTAAACCAGTTTCAAGCAAGAGAAATGGCCCATTTGTTATAGTGAATAACCTCGGTCTGCTCTAATCAATGACATGACGGCGCAGAATAACTAATTAGAAAGATTTTCGCATAATGAATATTAATGATACATAACATCAGAATTACATGTGATAACCTACTGACACTGTGTATGCTTTGATTTTAAAGCGGTCTATCTTTCTATCTATATATAAAAGGCAGAATGTGTGTGTGTGTGTGTTCGTTTATATGTTTGCTCGGATCTCCTACATTTTTCAACCGATTTCAACCAAATTTGACACAGTTACTGCTAATGGTCCTGCGGAAGTTTTGACGGCGCCAAAAATTGATTTAAGTCAATATTTAAATCAATATTATCGATATTTCATTTTTCATCGGACGCACGCGTGTGTAATTATGTGCGTTCACTGCACACAGGCAGATATGGGCACTTTTCATGTCAGAATTAATAGCGGTAGCATAATTAGAAAAAAAGTCAGATTTAAGTGCTAATATGGAAGTAAGAAAGGACAAGAATGGCCATATTTTGGTTTCGGATGCAAAAGTTATCACAATGAGGGATTTCTGCCGCAGCTGAACTTTGCGCTCCAAAAGCCAATCGCATTACTGTTATTAGTCACGCGTGGCTCGCGCGATGCGTAATGCTTGCTGCTGATTGGCCCATTCACGCTCCGGGGTCATGCGAGACCATGTGTGAACGGGGGGGGGGGGTCACGCGTGCGCGCATCAAGTGGGGTAGACATTTCAGGTAGCCTACTTTTATTTCAGGATTTAATACTCATACCATGGTTTTTAAAAAGGGTCTTTTAATGTTTCAATGCAGGTATGCATTACTTTCCATGTTTTCTACATTTTCACAGTAAAGTAAACGTCAAGGCCATTTTAAAATGGAGTTACAGAGCTACATGTCAACTTTTACCAGAAAAATCAGTAAAACAAGGTGAAACTGATGCTTTTCAGGTGTTTGTAGCCGATTTAGCCTACTAAAGCATAGGATTGAATTCAGTGAGCAATCACTAGCACATTCCATGCCACTTCACGCCACCACTTTTAAGCTAAGTGGGCAAAATCGGCTTCCCCCAATTGTCCAATTTTTCATATTTGATTGCATTTTTTAATTCGAGGGAACACCGGGGGACTGTTATGTCTTTTCATGCCGTTTATGTGTAGCAAAAGGCACCTACTCGCTATAATTTTACTACTGCGCATCGCTGCCCAAAAAAGTTCTCGCACGTTTTCATCTAAATTCGTGCTACTTAAATGCCTTCATCATCCATCAGTAAACGAAATTAACATTGCTTCAAATTTTGTTCGTAAGGAGTGTAAAAACGCTTGTATTTTCAACTTTTGATCAATAAAACTACCTCATATCTCCTGGCTGCTCAAAATTTTCAAAGAAAAATTAAGCTTGAAAATTCCATTTTCTGATTGGCTGAATTTGAGAGGCTGCGCTACATCGGTGACGACGTAAATCAAAAAGGCAATGCCTATTTTGGGATAAGGAATAACATAGCTTTCATATTTATCAATAAAAAACCTGATACAATAAAGTCGCCAGATACTATTTTGAAACGTCATCCGCCACTGTGCACTGCTTTGACTAACCTAGCTGGAGGTTAACCAATCGCATCAACTGTTCAAGGTTGCTGCGAGCTCATTGGCACGGTTGCAAGCGTTTAACCTTGGGCCCATCCAATCATACGCACGAGCAGTTCTCTTACGCACGCGTGTGCACGTGCGTACGTACGTCATTTTAGTATGTGCGCTCAAGGTCAACAACCTCTTTATACCATAACTCGCACACGAGTTCACACTTCTGCGATTACTGTCCCGCACTTGGCTCACTTCATTCGCTTCTTACGGAAACTGCAAGTTGTTGATTACGTATCTAAACTGTTTTTTTACTTCTTAGTTATAACTACATCCGTTTCCGCGTTTATCGAATTTACTTCTCAAATTACCTACTACCGTTTTAGCTTTAGTTGAACTTTGTAAACATCACTTTTTTTTGTCTTCGATCCCCTTTTGATACAGTTACATACATTTTTGGGATCCCTCTGACCTGCCTACGTTTAGACTACACGTATTTTTTTCTCTCAAAAAACCTATATACCTTTTATTAGGTTTGCCTTTTTAAAATTGGTTTTTAAAATGCCGCCTAAGAGATGAAAACTTTTTGGACGGCACACGGCTGATGCCTCCGCTACAAGAGCAGCAAGAGCAAGTGAAACTACAGAGCAAACTTCGTTACGCCTTTCTCAGATGACCTCACGCTCTACTGCCCGCATCTCCACGGAAAGTACCGCTGAACGGACTGAAAGGCTTGCATCAGTAGCATCAGTTATGTCATCACGACGCGCTAGACACTCAACTGAAGAGCGTTTAGTACAGAATTCGCAGGATGCAATACGCGTTTAAGGAATGCCAGCGCTACAGCATGTTCTATATCTTAAGAAAGCCCTGAACAAGCCACTTCGCGTCGTCTTAGGAATGCTAGGGCTATAGCATCTTCCAGAACAACTTCAACAAACCGCTATTCGTCGTTTAAGAAATGCCAGCGCTACTACGTCTGCCAAAGATTTAGAAAGTCCTGTGTAGACCGCTAATCGTCGTTTGAGGAATTCCAGATTTACTGCGTCTGCCAGAGCTTCAGAAAGCCCTGGGGTACGGCGAGCATGGCCAAATCGCCAGTACAGACGCTCAGCGTCGCGGGTCTGCATTTAGGTGAACAGTGTTTCGACCATGGACAGCTTTATGTAGGCTGCTCCCGAGTCGGGAGTAAGGATAACATTTTTACTCTCCAACGTTTACTCTCCAACAAACAAAGTTAAAAATATTACCTACGCAGAAGTCCTATAGCCCATGGTCGGTCACGTTTAAACGCAATGTATACATCTTTATATCAGCTGCATCGTAGGTTCCTTCATTTTTTAACCCGATTTATTTAAAGGTCGTCGTAGATTCACTTGCCATTACTAAGACATTTCATGCTCACAGATGCTCCCTTATCACTTAAACCCCATCATAGATGCATTCGCACTTACATGTCGACCGCGTAACCATATTCTTTTGCAACACAAAACCAATACGTGGGAAGGTGGATTCGTTTGTCAGAGAAGTCGAGTGCGTCCACGCAATTCAGGTCTCAGCAAAAAGAAGTGGGATAATAAAAGAATAGCAGCATGCAGAGTTATAATATGCATTCTCTGCCGTACGCCGTTGGTGTGTTTCTCCTTTTACCATAAGGGCTGCTTTAGGTAACGCTACGTGCGCTGCATGCTCGCCTCAACTGGCTATTAAAAAACCACAAAAAAAAATTATGCCACTTACAAGTACTCGTTTCGATACCTTCCCATACTTCTGTTATGTGGTTCTGTTTCCGGTAGTGGCAGCGTCGCCTTTTGGACAAAAGATGTGTCGACCTTTCACGCTATTGCGTTTTACTACGTTGCAACTGACACAGGGCTTCATGTAATGTCTTGCACTCAGGGATAATAAAAACATCCCATCGGAATACAAAGCCATCTGCCACAACTCACCAAAAACTTTCTAAGGCCCGAGTTCGTATTGAACTTGACGACTTTTAATTGGAGGTGTCTTAGTAATGACTAACGGCTGATGCTACCATGGCTGTCCATTGCTTCCTTTTAAGCCTTACAATTTGTTCTTCCGTTTTGCTGATGAATACCGACAACTTGTGTACATTACGTTTTTTACGTGGGCGGCCATCAGTTATACTAGACTTCAGCCTTACATGCGTGTACAAAATGAATATGGCGGTTATGACCTTCCATTCAGAGGAAGTTTACTCCCGGGCAACGCCGGGCTTTAATGCTAATATATATATATATATATATATATATATATATATATATATATATATATATATATATATATATATATATATATATACACGAAAAGACATGTATTACCTCAATCCATAATCCACATGAAATTACTCTTCCTAGTCTTCAAAACAGAAAGGAAGCAACTTATGCAAAAATTACAGAAAACCGGAAATATCTTTTTCAAGAAATATGCAGCATGACTTCGACGACTTTTTAAAAAGATTTTTTTTTTTGACATTCAAAGGAAATCACAAAAGGAATTGTTTCTTTTGTGACATGTAAAGGTTTCATTTATTGTTGACATGAAATAGTTTTTGTGGGATATTTTCTGTGTGTGATTAACTTATGCACACGCACACACCCGCACGCACGAAGGGGTACTCAAAAGTATATATATATATATATATATATATATATATATATATATATATATATATATATATATAGCCAGACTACTTAACACCTTAGACAAGAAAAAATCCCGAACAAGGAAAGAAAGAAAGATCAAAGGGGAAACACCTAACTACGCATTCGTGCTCAACATCCAGACTACCCAGCCAGACAGCAAAATACGCTTCACAAAGTTATTGTCCATGAACTTACATTAATTTCAAGCTTTGAATTGTTAGTAACATAAACACTACACTGACTATTCCTTCACTTTCTAATTTCTTTCCTTGAAAATTGATCAGCGATGGTCTAAAGTACTCCGAATGTAATACACAATTTCAGGAGATTCCTGTGCGAGTTTCTACCTGACATCAAACGACTTATTCGACATCAGGAGAAACTCAAGTTTAAGAGATATTCATGCTTGCTCTATTTAATAGAGCATGTTTAAATTATGAATTGCTGCCTAATGATATGTTTAATATTATATATATATATATATATATATATATATATATATATATATATATATATATACACACTCCATATTTCATTTTCTGGTGAATCTTTAATAAAATGCTAAATTTAGAAACGTTTCCTATTTGTTCCTTATCCTACCATTCTGTCGTATTTGATCTATATTTGAACCCAATTTATATAAAGAAAACAAAGATAGCCGGCTAAGTGAAAAATCGTATTGTTGTGATTTCCCAACCAGTATCTTTAAAAACATTTGTCATCACTAGTATTATTTGTTGAAAACGATCACGGCCGATAAGACGACCTGTGCACATAGCAGGTTGGGTGTATATGCAAATACACTCAGCCTTGGGTGTCATCACAGGTACAGTAAACGACGGAGAATGTCGTCACAAAACTTGTCGCAATTACGCTACAAATGGTCTAAGCTAATTGTTTTTTTGGGGGTTTTTTTTATAAAAAATCTATAATGGCACCGCTAGGGCGCCAGATTTCAGATCATTTCTGGGTCTACGCGAAACGCTGCCTATCACTATTTAAGCAAGGGAGATAATTGCTCTCGGAAACTTGTTAGAAATTAAGATACGCGTGTTACGAAATCATAACTTTTTAAAGCTTAAAATTACAGACAGATATGGATCTTTGTTGGATTTTTAGAATATCTATTATAACTTTCCCAAACCGTCTTATTTCCGTGTAATTGTATATGCTGGACTCGGAAATAACACCCAAATTTTGATAAAACCTACCGTCTTGGGGGTCATTACGGGCCTTGTTTAACTACATTCACTGTGGAACACTGTACTTGCGGAGGCGTAATTAATGACCTATTTACTGCTTTTACTGATCTTACTCGTGTAAATTACTGCTCACTGTCGGAAAGCAATGACAAAAGAACAAATTAAATAATAAAATAAAGCTTTTCTTTTAATTTAAAAATAAAACAAATAATATTTAATGCGCTAACTTTGCACGAACTTTGAAAAGAGCATGATTACTAACCCTAAACTCTAACGCTAACAAAATATTTTTTCAGGTGTTTCAGACCCTTACTTAATTGTATGAAAACTTGAGAAATTCAACGAGATAATTTTTATTGACTATAGTTAAAAGCAGAATACTTTAAAGAATTTAAATCACCGAATTTATTTTGCAAAATCGGATCCGGTCTTACCGCAAATCTCTTTTGAATCGAAAAATAAAAAATGCAATAAAACTAAGACATTATTTAATTAGAGAAATTTTAAATTGCATTTCTGAGTAATATATATTAAAGACAATATGGTCTGAAGAAAAAAATTTTTCGACGAAAAATGAATTTTTACAAGATTTGTTTTCATTTTTTTTTTACAATTTTAAATTGAATAACTTATAAAGATTTTAAATATTTTAAAATTCATTATCAATGAGATAATTCTTAGGAAATATTGTAATTGAGTAAAACTATATTTACTAATCATATATTATAAAGATTATTACAATCTGACGACCCCAAATATTTAAAAAAGTATTTCGATTTGTTTTTGTATGTGTGATTACGTGCAGATTTTCTGAAGTATGGATGTACAAACCGATAAATCTAGCATTTAAAGGTCAC
This sequence comes from Acanthosepion esculentum, assembly GCA_964036315.1. Classification (NCBI taxonomy): domain Eukaryota; kingdom Metazoa; phylum Mollusca; class Cephalopoda; order Sepiida; family Sepiidae; genus Acanthosepion; species Acanthosepion esculentum. Next base: position 54,330,562 of record OZ038510.1, read on the forward strand.
ATGTTTTAAGGGTTACGGCGAAAAAAAACTTTATCGTCTGCTTCACCTTAATTCTGAACACGTTCGGTTGTCAATCGGATGTAAATAAATCGATTAACACGCCAGAAAAACAAGACTACGTAGTTAAGAAATGTTTGTATACATTTTATGCTATAAGTAAATAATGTTTCAAATTAGATTAATTTAACTTTAAATTTGCTAATTTTCCTCAAATAACGTTTCAGAAATATATATTTAATTTTTGCAAGATTTTTAAAACCGAGAATTAACTTTTGTTTACAAAAGTTTTTAAAAATGGCTGTTTTGATCGATGTTAATGAAAACAAATCGATTCCGATCAATATAATTTCTGTTTGAAATACATCACAGAGTATTTTGCTTACTGGAAATTGTAAATTTTAAATCTTTTAGCTTTCAATTAAAGCTAAAATGAAAGCTTCAAGAAAGCTTTTTCATTTTTAAAACTTCATTTTAAACCTCATGTATACCGAATTAGTGGAGGTACCTAATTTAGAGTCTTTCCTATTCTTTCCATAAATTTTGTAAGTAAGTATTCCGTACTGTGATATTAGAAGATCTGCCAGGAATGAACAGCGTGGAATAATTAATTACAAAGTGATGGAAAGAAAAAGACTCTTAATGAATTCGGCTGGTAAATTTAAAAGAAATCTAAATTTCCCAGCACCCCTCTGCTGTCTGCATACGTAGTCCTACCAATATACAATATATAATTTATCAGTTGGGTAGTATATTTCTTCTAACGAAGCAATGTGACGCATCCTGGGCTTCGAAACCTACGAGCGGCATCCAACAGTGATGAATCTATCTGTTCATCTTGAAAATGGCCAGTGTGTATATTTCACAGTAGATACTGCTCGAAACGTAGTTGAGAATAGACCAGAAATCACTTTGACAGTTTTCTTCAAATTATGCCAAAGTGACTTGCTTGCCCCAACACTACTATATGTTGAGGTTCCTGTCTACTATACCCAGGCACACAATAGATGGAGCAGGCGCAATCAAGGAGCACAATTTCCGGCTGGGAAGAAAATGCTGTCTTCAGAAGCGGGACTATTGGGCGGGTGTACACTGTGCACCCCAATAAGCAGGAGTGTTTCTTTCTGCGTCTGCTACTGCACACCGTCAGAAAGTCCTACATCATTCACAGACCTGCGAAAATATAATGGAGAGGTCTGTACGATATACAAAGAAGCCTGCGCCAAACATGGACTCCTGGAGGACGATGCTAACTGGGACCAGACACTGAAGGAGGCAACAGTCAGCAGATCACCAAATCAACTGCCCCAGCTATTTTCCATTCATGGGGATGACATGTGGCTTGGGTGATCCTCTCAAGCTTTGGGTGACCCACAAAACCAGTATGGAAGGATTCAAAAGCAAACCAAATCTGATAAAACTGGAAATTTTTACAAATTAGCAGCAAAAGATTATAACACTCTAGTTAAAAAAATTTAACAAAGAACTATAAAAAAAGGCTAATAATAATAATAATACGGTAGAAAGTATAAATAAGTAAGATAATCACAGATAAATTAAAATAATCACAGATAAATTAGTGATAGAGTCGGAAAACTTACCACAAAAGATTGCTACATTACCACCAAGGACCGCAACCCGACTCTGAGGCAAATCCTACTACCAGAATTATAAATCCAACCCGGCCTGAGATCGGCAAAATTAGTAAAAAAAAAATAGTCCTGGAAAGAGTTAGCAAACAAATTAAGGGGTACTTGGGACTGACACAATGGATTAACACCAAAGATATCACCAATTGTTTTTTAAATATTAAGGATAGAACAAATTGTACCCTAATCCAGTTCGACATCGAAGAATATTACCCGTCAATTTCAAGTGAACTTTTTACGGCTGCTCTAGATTTTGCCACTGTACACTCTAACCTATCTAAAGAAGAAAGCAGCATAATTATGAATGCAAAAAAAAAATCTGTTCTCATTTATAAGAAGGAACAGTGGGTAAAAAATTCAAAAGACCATTTTGATATTACAATGGGATCGTTGGATTCTGCGGAGTCTTCCGATCTTGTTGGTTTATTTATTTTATATAATATGAGTGCACACCATGAAATTAATATTGAAGATATATAGGGATGATGGCCTTATGGTTGTGAGGAAGTCTACAAACTTCAAAAGTGATAAGATTAGAAAACTAATACATAGAGAATTTAAGTGTCTAAATTTGAAAGTTACTATTAATACAAAATTAAAAAAGGTAAACTTCCACGATATAACATTTTACTTAATGAAAAATATATGCCAACCTTATAAAAAAAAAACTAATACCAATCCTTTATATATCCACCCGAAGTCAAATCATCCCAATCTATAATAAAGCATGTACCTTCATCAATAGCAAAACGAATAAGTATAAATTCTGTTAATGAAAGAATATTCTATGAAAACCGTAATTTTTATAATAAAGCTTTAAAGAATAGTGGCTATAAATGCCCTAACATTAAATATAAAAATAATTTTAAAAATAACCAGAGAAGAAATAGAAATAGAAAAATCATTTGGTACACACCCACATTCAACCAAATGGTTAGCAGTAAATTTAGGACATAAATTTATTACTTTAATTGGAAAATATTTTCATAGAAATAAGACGCTTAGCAAGATTTTTAATAAAAATACTCTAAAATTAATTTATAGTTGTACTGATAATTTATAAAAAAATGATGAAAAACACAATAATAAAATTTTAAATAAATGCTTAAGCCAGAATGAAAAAATAAATAGTGATCCAGAAATAAGAATAAATAATAATAAAGAAAAATTATGTAACTGTAGGAATCCTATGAATTGACCATTGAATAAAAAATGTTTCACTGAATCTATGGTTTACCAATGCACTATCTCATCAAGTGAGAATATATATATATATATATATATATATATATATATATATATATATATATATATATATATATATATATATATATATATATTGGTACCACTAAAAATAATTTTAAATTAAGGTTGATTCAACATCTGTCTTCCTTCAAAAATAATGTGTATCGTAACCAAACATCCCTATCCAAATATTTTTGGCATTTAAAAGAAATAAATAAAGCACCCACAGTAAAATGGAAATTATTTTTAAAAAAGAGAACTTGTTGGACTTTAAATGACCCATGTCCTTTGTACCTACATGAAAAGTTATATATTATTAAGTTTCTAAAAATAAAGATTTATTAAATCAAAGAAAAGAAATAGCTGTTTTTTGTAGACACTGCATTATGTTTACTTTAAAACATAATTATTTTTAAAAATTCATAATTATATATCTATTACTTGATCACAAATAAGAAAGTAAGAAAATGCGTAATTAACTTCCAAAATTTTAAATATTAAATTTTACAATACTGAATCTAGTATACTAATAAATATAATAAATATAGTATTTTAGTTCTTTATAAATAAGACTATAAAAATATATAAAATATGACTTAATCATATTTAAAGCCCTTTAAGACAATCCCAATGTATTTTATAAAAAAATAAATAAATAGTATATAAAAATGCCAATGTAGTGTAGTGTATCTTATGTATTCCCATAAAAATATAGAAAGAATGACACGTTTTCATATAAGGAAGCCAGTATCCACTGGCAGAAATCACAAACCCACACCTAACCCTTAACCTATATTTATACTTTGACATCTTAAATTTAAATTGTATCCTGATTTGTCAAAAAAAGCAACACCTATTTAAAATTTTGCAATCTCTCCCCACCCCAACTTAAACTATATAATACTATTTAGCTTAAACATTTAAATCATTTATTCGAAAGTTATTCAACATCGCTTGAGAATGGAACAAAAACTTTAATTTTAATTTAAAGTTTAGTTTTTACTTCCGAAACATGGTAATTTCTGTGTCGCGATGAATACATATTTTTAAATAATATATATATATATATATATATATATATATATATATATATATATATATATATATATATATATATATATAACAAGTGCTTTCTTTTTTTGACGCAGAGTGTGTAGAAACAGTCCAAATGTTCTATAATCCCGAGTGCTTTCGGCTATACCTTTAGCCTTTATCAAGGATAATTTTATTTTTTCAGTTTAATTGAGTGAGTGCGTTATGTGTATGTTTTTAGTGTTTGTTTTTTATTATCCGAACACGGTTAGCATATTGTTGGCTTGTTCTTTTTTATTATTAGGTCTTCCATTATTTTAATTTTCACTCCTTTTTTTATATATGTGATTGTTATTATCTGACGTAAATTACATCACGAGGTATCAATTTTGATTTGATTCCAATGTATTTCACAAGCTGTCATTTCTAGTCCCCCTCTCACCCATGTACATTGTGTTGACACTTTCTAGTTTAAGCAGTTTAGACTTGCTGTTCTCTGGTGATTTATTTTCTAATTATTTTTAACATATTGTCTGGATAAATTTAAACCATTTTGTAATTCCGGTTGGATGAGTCAGGTATTAAAACTTACCTGCTGAAATAAATTTATTATTGGATTTTTCATAATGTGTTAAGTTTTTTCCTTTGATGTATACCATATTCCTCTGTTCATAGATCTATGATGTATATCATATTGTTCAACTTTTTAATATTTTATATTTAAAAGGCGTACTTGGATTATCCTTTCCCGTTACGAATCTGATATTATATATATATATATATATATATATATATATATATATATATATATATATATATATATATATATATATATATATATATTAAATTAACTTATTTAAAATATGGTTTCTTCGCTACACAGGAATTACCAAATATGGTTTCTTCGCTACACAGGAATTACCATGTTTTCAAAAGCCGAAGCTAAAAACTTCAAATTTAATTATATAAATAAATTAAAAGCATTAGTTTTGTTTCATCTTCAGGCGAATTTTGGAATCAGTTAATTTATAATATTTATGCTCTGTAAATTTACATTAAGCACTGTTTTGTAAAAATAAAAATATCAATAAGAACACCGGATTATATATCTTACTGTTCTTTCTTTTTATTACAGGAATCCTTCGATTAGTGCATTTTCGATTAGTGCATACATAATAATGCGGTAAAATATTCTGCAGTTTAACTATAGTAATTGAAAAGTGATTTTTATAGTTACCGATTAATTAAAAATTTTCTAAAATTTGAAAATTTGAAATTTGATTCTATTGATCCACTCTCATGCAGAGACTTCATATGTATTGTAAATGTATAAGACAGTATTTTTCGTTTTTTCGTTTTTACTTTGACATGTTTTGCCGATTATCCAACAGTATCAGAAAACAGATTTTTATATCTTGTCTTTCATCCTCAGTAACCACTTGTGCCTTCGTGGATTTATTGCTTTGGTTGGGAGTGAAATAATTTTTAAAATTCCTAAGGAAGATTTTTACTACATTAACAAGACGAAACGTGATTTACGTTAAGCAACCTAACGTCTGATTTTTACTTTAACTGTATCGTTATAAATAGTAAATTTTAACTAACTTCAATTCAGTTTTTTCATGTTTTACGTATCCAACCTTTTTTCAATATTTATTTAGTAAGAAAAGAACAAAAAAATAGATTGAAATAGTCCAATCGTATATTAATCGTAGGAGACTTATAGATCAAAACACTTTCAATGCATTGTGGAATCGTCCATGTTATTTTAACACCCCTGCTGTAGGAACAATCTATTCTTTACACCCACGTAAAATTAAGCTTATCCAATGAAAACTTCATATTTCCAATCAGAGAATTCTATTGGCTTACAGCTCGAAAATTTGAAAGCTTACGTGAAAAGAAGTAAATTGCGCCATTTTTCCCGGAGCCTAAGAGATGGTATAAAAACCCAAGAACACGTGTCACGCCGAGCAGTCCCGAGCAAACGACGACGACGACGACGACGACGACGACGACGACGACGACGACGACGACGACGACGACGACGACGACGACGACGACGACGACGACGACGACGACGACGACGACGACGACGACGACGACGACGACGACGACGACGACGACGACGACGACGACGACGACGACGACGACGACGACGACGACGACGACGACGACGACGACGACGACGACGACGACGACGACGACGACGACGACGACGACGACGACGACGACGACGACGACGACGACGACGACGACGACGACGACGACGACGACGACGACGACGACGACGACGACGACGACGACGACGACGACGACGACGACGACGACGACGACGACGACGACGACGACGACGACGACGACGACGACGACGACGACGACGACGACGACGACGACGACGACGACGACGACGACGACGACGACGACGACGACGACGACGACGACGACGACGACGACGACGACGACGACGACGACGACGACGACGACGACGACGACGACGACGACGACGACGACGACGACGACGACGACGACGACGACGACGACGACGACGACGACGACGACGACGACGACGACGACGACGACGACGACGACGACGACGACGACGACGACGACGACGACGACGACGACGACGACGACGACGACGACGACGACGACGACGACGACGACGACGACGACGACGACGACGACGACGACGACGACGACGACGACGACGACGACGACGACGACGACGACGACGACGACGACGACGACGACGACGACGACGACGACGACGACGACGACGACGACGACGACGACGACGACGACGACGACGACGACGACGACGACGACGACGACGACGACGACGACGACGACGACGACGACGACGACGACGACGACGACGACGACGACGACGACGACGACGACGACGACGACGACGACGACGACGACGACGACGACGACGACGACGACGACGACGACGACGACGACGACGACGACGACGACGACGACGACGACGACGACGACGACGACGACGACGACGACGACGACGACGACGACGACGACGACGACGACGACGACGACGACGACGACGACGACGACGACGACGACGACGACGACGACGACGACGACGACGACGACGACGACGACGACGACGACGACGACGACGACGACGACGACGACGACGACGACTTTCGACTGCTCACACATTGCCAAATTGTAACGCTCAAGGAACTCCCCGTCTTTGACTAACGCAGTCAGACGTTAAAGAACTTTCGAACTTATAAAAGGAAGATTTTTGACTGACGAACTTATAAAAGGAAGATTTTTGACTGACCAACTCAGTCAGCGGATCGAACTCAGAGAGATGCCAGACTAAGCTACGCTACTCGAAACAGTAACTTTCCCGCGTAAAAAGAACACCACTGACTCATCGACATCTGGCTCGAATAATCCTCTGTGACCAAGAAATATTTCCGAACTTTAAACAAACTTTGCTTACGTAAAGTGAACAAGAAAATATTCACTACTAAATAAGTAAAAGAACTACGTTCGAACTAAAGCCTTAACTACAGTTAAGGGTACGCAACTTCAGTTGACCTAACCAAAAGAACAGTACGTAAATAATTGCATACACATTCATGTTGAACCTTAAATGAACAATTACGTTACTGAAAACTCAATCTAACAATACTTGTAATATTACGCGAATATATTGAACACTAGAACAATCCGGATATTTTAATACAAACAACATTAAACACACCAACTTTTCGACAACATAAAAACATCATTGAAAATATTGTTTAATTGTATATAAATGTGTGTATTATTTGAATTGAATTATTGCCTTGTTGTGTTTCATATTTTTAAACATTTTATTGTTGAGGATGAATGTCAAGAACACACCAGCCTAACAACCAAAATCCTTCTGATAATTTACATCGCTATAGATAAAGAAACTTAATACATTCTACTCGTCCCCAACAGCATCTTCGTCTGAAGAAATTTTCCCTTTTTATTAAAACTGACTTTTCCAAATCAAATTATGATTCGGTGATAATCAAGTGCATTGTATGTTTAATTTTAAGTCACTCTTGCCTTCCTTTATTCTTTTCATTAAATTTAGAGGTGTTTCAACAATGTATGTGAGCATTCTATTTGATAGTCTCCTACTTCTGATGTAAAATTAACTCTGTTTTATTGATTAAATTTTAAACTGTTTTTTTTATAAAGTGTTTAATATCAAAATATACAGTATTAATAGTAACAAATAAAATGAAATGTTCGTTTGTCTGTCTCTACTCTTCGTTTTGCGGAAACAGCATCTACTCGTTAAGAAGCATGACAGTAAAAGATTTACTGCAAAACTTCCTGACTAGGCCTTTTCTAGAATCGCCTCAGAGAGTGAGCAGCTCCCTGGCTGCTGAGACACTCCTTTGAAATCCCAGTGCTCTTTCATTGCTGATGAAACATCAAACAGGAAGACGCCTACGTGCACTTTGGTGACTTGGCACTTTTAGCGTGCCAGACTTGCACTCATCGCCACGGGACTTGAAAGACTCAAAAATAGTAAATATGGAAGATCTAATAATCCGAATGAAAAAAGATGTCAAATCCGAAATATTGAAATTTATTTAATTTCTCGAAATCTGAGGTCATCTCCGTGATTTTTTATATGATTTTTTTATGATTTAAAAAGTGTTACACTAATTAAAATGGAAAACAATTTACTAACACGAAACTGTCTAGAAAGTGCTTTAATCGCTAGATCCACAGTAAATTTGCGTCCAGATTTTTACAAGGTTTCGCCATTCTCGGCAGATCTTCTATTATCACAATGTGGGATATTTAATAAGAAAAATGATGGAAACAAAAAGAAAAAGAATCTAAATGAAATCGGATAGATTATTTATTTATTTATTTATTTATTTTTGTTACTTAGTAGACATCTGTTTTCTTTTTTAACAGTGAAATTGATGTCAACCGGCCCCGAGATCGAAAATCTTATTAAAAAAGATATGCCTCCCGGAAGGAATCGAACCTGTATTAACCGTTTAATCTGAAACTAATCAGGCGTGCTTTTACCATTAATGAGTATTTTATTTAATAAGACTTTCCATTGACCGGTAAACCTTAAATTCACTGTTTAAAAAAGATAGAGATGTCCCCTCAAAAACATATGCTCGGAAAATATAGTTTCTAGTAATAAAAATAATATCGGATTTAAAAAAATGAATTGATTCTTGGCCTCATAATTTTCACTGACAAGATGTGGAATGATATATCGAATCAGTTGCTAGGTTTACTGCAAGGAAAGTTGGATCATTGGTTTATGCCATAAAATGTCTCATCAGAATCCATTTTGCACACATATACGTCTACCATTCGTCCGTGCATTGAATACTGTTGCCATATCTCGAGATTTTTGACAAAAAAAGGATATGTAATGTAATCGATCCTAACCAGGTATCTCGACTTCTCACAGACGTGATGTAGCTTCACTTTGTCTTTTCTACAAAGATTTTCATGGCAACTGTTTTGATGAGTTTTTTTCCCTTGTGCCCTAACTGCATAAATTTAAACGTGTTACTAGATTGGCAACTAGGCCTCACAGTTTTACTGATGAACTAGCTAGATGCAACCGCCACTTCTACTCTAACAGTTTCTTTTCTCACACTTCCCACCTGTGGAACTCCCTTCCGATTTTTTGCTTCCCTGGTGACTACAATCTTTAAACATTTAAGTGCAAAGTCAATAGCCATCTTCCGTCTTCTTGAACTCTGTTCCTTTTGGTCCTTTCCTCAGTCCTCCCCATTCTCAGTCTTCTCCTTCTCTTTCACTCCCTGTAACAACCCTGCGTTCTAGTGACATTATCACCTTGCTTGGGGTGAAACGATTCAAATTTACTTTATATATATATATATATATATATATATATATTACAATGAATCATTCATACAAAAAGTAAATTAGTAAAGTTAATGATATAAAATGGCGAAATCCCTTTGCAAACTAAATTTTAAAGACGCATTAACCCACTAATCATTCGATGAATGTTATGATTCTTGTTTTTTTTTAAATTATAAACTGTTTTTGATCTTCTTTAAATATGCAAGTTCTTTCTCCGGTTATAATTTTAAAAAAAGGATCATAACATTCATCGAGTGATTAGAGTGGGTTAATGCATCTTCAAAATTTAGTTAACGAAGGGATTTCACCATTTTATATCATTAAATTTACTAATTTACTTTTTGTATGAAAGCTTCATTATAATATAAATTAAACTGCATCACATATTTGATATTTTATATATGTGTGTGTGTGTGTGTGTGTGTGTGTGTGTGTGTGTGTGTGTTATAAATGGAACAGAAAGAATGAAATGTGTCACTATTTAATAGAAATCCTCATTTGTAGTGTCATTTTTAAAATTGTTTTGTTTGATGGAATAATTTAATTCAGATTCTAAGAAGGACAGTGATAACTAATTTTTGAGAAGAATAGTCGCATACAAATATTGGTATTATTTCAAATGTATTAACCTTTTTAATATTCAAAGATTGAAAGTAGAAATAAAGTAACTATGTTAATCGTAGTAAATTCTGTTTTAAACTTATATACCTCCACACGTAGATATATTCAATACTCCGCTAAAAAAGCATACCTGATGAAAAATGCTCCAAAAATGATTAAACGATTTTTTATCGTCTAAATTTTGATGTTATTATTAAGAAGAAAGACCAAAGTATTTTAATGTTTTTTAAAAAATTTTATCCTTTCTGGCACATCCGAATTTTTAGTTAAAATTTACATAAAATCGGTCAGCCATTATTGACAACTTTATAAACAAAAGTGAAATTCTTCGTTTAAAAATCTTGTAAAATTTAATTATACTTTTTTCAAATGTTATTTTAAGAAAATTAGAAAATTTAAAGTATACTTAATGTAATTGGAAACAGACATTACTTAATTTTTTAGCAGAAAAAATTTAGTTGGAAATAAGAAAACCCTGTCTAACCGTGGTGATTGGTTTTGGGGGTGTGAATTGACGTCTACGTCAACGTATCGACAACTAGCGAGAGGGCAATTTATCGGGCAGAAGTGACAGTATTTTCGAATTTTAAGTGCACCAGCTTATTTAACTATAAAGTAATTCTTAAAAGTTAAATACTTTTAAAAGTCCAATATTTTATTGATTTTTTTAGGCACTTTTTTTAACGAAGATATGTTGAAAGCCCGCACTGTTTTCCGTCCCTAAAATTGAATCTAAAAAAGAAAATATTAATAATTGCATTATTATATTTTTAAAAAATGAAAAGAATAATATTTAGTGAAATATGTAAAAAAAAAAAAAAAAAAATGTAAAAATGCGACGATGATGGCCGGTCAGTCAGAGAATTTGGTACGAAATCAATGCAATTTATGAGGAATCATAGCTATCAGGAAAAACAACTCCTAAAACACGTCACATTATTTCTGAATTGTGCCTCCTTAGTTTTGCCGGAAGCCTTTTTAATAGATTTTTTGGCATATTAAAAATTATTGTAAAAAATAGAAACGCTTCATAGTTTGTAATATGCTTTCAAATTTAAGATCTGTAAAAAAAGATTTTTTAATAAAAGCATTTTCAGAGACACAAATATTTTTAAAAATTTAACAATATTATCACATTTTCATTCTTGTAAAAATTCATTTTTCATCGGAAAAATATTTTGGCTTCAGACAATAATGTCCTTAATATGCATTATTCATAAAAGCCATTGAAAGCTTTTTTAATTAAATAATGTTTTAGTTTTATTGAGTTTTGTATTTTATAATACAGAGCTAAAGTTTGCTCCTCGAATTACAAACATCTATGATTTATATTCTTCAAAGTCTTCTGCATTTAATTAAAAAATTACAAAAATTACACATATTCGTGTTTTTGAGTTTTCATAAAATTAAGTATGGGTGGTAACAGATGTAAAAAACAAACATTTCTAAAATAATTTCATTCACTTTTTAATAAGTTCTGAAAGTTTTATTAAAATCCGACAATTATTTAATTTTTGCAGGGATTTCCAAATTAATGTGTTTTTCAACTGAAAAAAGCGTTAAATAAATTCTAAATATTACGCCACTACTGATGTAAAAAAGCAAGCTTTTCAACCAAAATTTTAAACGTACTAGAAAGAAATAAAAAAATTTTAAAACTATTTAAAAATACTTTGGTCATTCCTCTTAACATACTTTTTCACGATAAAACTTTGTTTTTATTAAGTTTGGGGCCTTTTTTCATCATGCTATGCTGTTTTTTCGGCGAATTAAAATTTTTAAAAAATACAGAAAACAGCCGAATAAATAAAATAAAAGGGCTCTTTCGAAGAGAAATGTCACATGGTTAAAATATTCTTCAAACGATGTCGACATCTGATCTTTCCTTTATTCGCTAAGTCGTTTAATTCTTGAAATTGTATATAAAACAAAAATTTCTAACCGATAAGAAGAGTGGATTTATTTGAAGTGAGAGCCCTGAAGGGTGAGTCCAGATCAGATACTTTACAAATGAAACTTGAGAAAAAAATCTAATTATTTTTGACACCCATCCAAAAATAGGAGGTCGAATGCACCAGAAAAGAATAAATAGGACAAGAATAGAAAAGAAAAAAAAATCAATGGAGGAATTCGTGTCAGCGATAAAATAGAGACAAGTAAAAAAAAATATACAAGTTAAACTGATGAGTACGATAAAAAAAACGGAGAGAAAAAAATAGGGTTAGTCAGAAAAGATTAATAAGAAATAAGGGAAGAGGAGAAAAAGTAATGGATATGGGAGGAAAAGGGAAGGAATTTGAATTGAAAGAGAATGAGCGAATGGAATGGTTGGAGAAAAACTAAAATATTAAAGGGACGAAACAGGAAGTAGATGTGACAGTTCAAAGAGGGAGAAAGAAAGGGAGAAAGAGAAATAAAGATTAAATAAAACTATATGAAATGAAAATAGAGGGAAAATGTAGGCAAATAAAAAGATTTTCTTTCTATCCGTACAGACACGTATAAATTTATATCGACTAATATACGTGTATAATACTAGTGGCTAAAGGAAAGTATACTGAGAATGTTATAAATTTTAGACTTAGTCGACACAAATATAAAACAGTTGGGATTGTCAAAAGCAAGAATAAATCGGGTATTTTTTGTGCTTAAATAGATTTTGTTTTGACATCAGATTCACTTGTTCAAAAGTGAGAAAAAAAAAAAGATGATAAAATGAAAAATTCAAAAAAGAAAAAAACTACAAGAGAAAGAAAGCAGTTAAAATTGAGAAGAAAGAAACAGAAATTGGAAATGAAAGAACAAACAAAAGAGTAATAGATAAAGAAAAATAAAGATATAAGATTAGTCCGGATGCATACCATTTAAAGTAAGTAAAACAAAAAAAAAGAAAAAGAAAAAATCTGAATGGAATGGCGTATGAGAGAGAAAACAAACTAACAAAAGGAAAAATGCAAAAATAAAATAAAAAATAAAACAATGGCAAGTGAACCAACAAATCAGTAATATTTAAGGCTGAATTTCTTTTCTGACAATTTCTTTTTAACGCGATAAACGTATGGGCAAAGGTGTAGCAAACGTTTTTTTAATAATTATCAAAAAGTACAAAATGACTTTCCGGACAGATTCCCCTCACTGGACTTGGATTTATTATCTATCTTGCAAGAATTCTTAATAGCGATAGAACATTGTCTGTTTATTACTTGGATGTTATTTAGAGAATTTACTATTTTGTTTGGAAGAATTTCCTACACTTTGCCCCCCACACCGAAAAAAAACAAAAAACAAAAAAAACTTCCTTCACACATCAAATATATGATATCAAATTACAATGCTGAATTAAAACAATTGTTTAACTGGTAGAACAGTTAAATTGTAATGCAAATAGAAGTAACGATGAGGAACAATAATAAAATGGTCTACGGTGCAAGTCCCTCCTCCTTTTAATCATTGTTTTCCAGATCTATGTATTGTAAATTTAATTTTCTTTCAGCCACGCCTGTAAACGACATCCTCCTAACAATTTCCTGTTGTTCCCTTTCGAATTTTTATCATATTCGCTACATCTTCCTCAATTCTATCTTAACACTTTGACTCGGTTCCACTTAATTGTAACATTAATGTCTGTAACTAATTTGTAAATTCCTTTTATCACAATTACACCCGTCCACTATGACCTCCTGGAAAAGCTTTTACTTCTTTCTGATGCGAGCTCAATGCCTTTTCAAAGTTGCAAGGAGACATATACCAAATGTAATAAAATACAACGAGTGCTAAGGGATGACGGGTCCCTGATGTGACCCTGATTAAGATTAGTGTTAAACATTTGATCAAACTCACTAGCAATTTGTGACAGTAAGTGGAATCAATTAGCTATTATCTTTCTAAAGGCCAAAATGATTACAAAACTATATATACATGTAGACATGTAGGTCTACATCACTCACACAAACATTTCTGCCAAGAAAGGTTTGGATGTGCTGATTACAGTTAATAACCACATATACAAATCAATGCGTGAACAAGTTAAAAAAAATAAATGCTGTATCAACTGTATGTAGACCACATTACACTACTTGGGTGTTAACAAAAGCCTGTACTTGTGCATGCATACCACTGATTGGCAAATGCATTATACAACAACTCTTACACCTGTTCAGGCAATATACCAAAAGTTGAAGGTATATTGTGGAAGATACGAAAGTAGGGATTTACTTGGGTTGTTATGTGTTTACAGGTGGTTATCTTCTGATAACGTCCTGTAAACAACTATATACCAATTTATGGCCTTTTAATACAACGGTAATTATTACGAAGATATATTTTACATGTACTGATAAAATTTTATATCTCTTAAAATAAAATATACCATATTCTTTAGTTCATAACTTCATATCAGAACGATGGGAATAATACCTGCATTCATTCCAGAAATTAAGACTGACAAAAGTTCCATTGAATGCCAACCAGAAAGAAATAACTCTCTGCTGGGAAAGATTGTCCCGGTTTTCCTGCATCCAATGGTTGAGGTTTAAAAATTGCGACAAAACGCGAGTAAAAACACAGCAAAATTAAAGCGGACAAACTCTCTATTTTAGGCGCGGATGAATGAAGAAAAAACTCCTGCTCGGTGTGTAACAATAAAAGAAGAAAGTGTTTATATATACAGAAAAAAAGGGTAAAAGGATAAAGACAATTAGGAGTGAAAGAAAGGGAAAAGAGAAAATGTCCTTTAAGGGAAGAGAAAATGTTCATAACAGAAAAAAAGGCTTGCTCAAAATATTTCTCTGAGCGCCTAAAAGTTCTTTAAGCGAGTAGAATTTTGTTACGGTTTAGGATCACTCACAGTTCTTGTAGAGTAGGAAAATTGTTGGTAGATATAGGAATCTTGCAGTTGAGTGAGTTCGTAGGTCGACGGCAGAAGGAGTGGTGAAGAGATGCAGCTTTCAATTGTTTTTTAGTAGTGGGCTGAGGGTCTGTCTCTCTAGCCCGATAGGAATTTCTTCTTTGGTTGAAAGTGATTCTGAAGTTGATTGGAGCTCCCTATCGTCGACCTTACAGACGGTGGGCTGAAGTCTCACTGCTAAATAGGTAAAGATTCTCCAAATTTATGGAGATTTGGTAGGCTCCGAAGAATCGGGGACTTTTCCTTCCAAAATTGTTGAACAAATTTCCTGGCCCCTTCATTGGTCAGAAAATATATTCTTTCTCTGATAAGAATCAGGGCTCTGGGAGCCGGTTTTGAAAGTAATGAAAACAGGTCGGAGTGAACAAGCTGTGAGATTTCCCTCAGACTTTATGGCACCATGGAAAGAATAATGGTGGTGAAATTCCTTTTTATATTTTCCAGCTCTCTCGTTAGTTAGAAAATATATTCTTATCTCTGATAAGAATCAAGGCTTTGGGAGCCAGTTTTGAAAGTAAAAAGAGGTTGGAGTGAGGATAGAAAAAATAGCGAGAATGTGAACTTGTAAAATATTGTTCTCAAATTAAATTCCAACATCTCAAATTCAAAATTAACTAATGAACAACAAAATAAATCGGTTAAAACCAAATCTGGAAGAAGGATTAATGGAAAAAGGAAAACACATACTTTTACTCTTAATTAAAATTAAAATTACAATGCTGAATTAAAGCAATTGTTTTTAACTGGTAGAATAGTTAAATTGTAATGCAAATAGAAGTAACGATGAGAAACAATAATAAAATGGTCTACAGTGCAAGGCCCTCCTCCTTTGAATTCTTGTTTTCCAGATCTATGTAAATTTCGTTTAGATTCGAACAAAGAAAATTAAATAACAGTGAACAAATATTTGTTACAAACTCCGTTTACTGGAGCGGAAAATGTGTGTAGTGATAGAAAAAATAAAAAGTTCACTATTTCAATAATAAAAAACATAGAAAAATAAAAGTTGGCAAACCATTTTGGTTTACCAACTTTTTAGGAAATAAAATAAAAAAGTGGCCAAGATGTTATCCTTCCTAAATGTAGGTGAAGAAAAAGGATTGTCAAATGAGTCATTTCTCTGAACCAATCAGAAATCAAGAACAATTCGGGAATGAATTTTTTGTCTCGAAAAAGTGTAAACACAGAGGCAAATAGAAAGTTGATGAAATTTTCGTTCGTTCTCCCATGCCCTAAATTTTAGGATACCTAAAAATTCCAGAGAGTCGGAAGGGTTACTACGACCATGAGATACTTACATACACATTTACAAGGACTCTCTTTTCCCTCTCTTTATTATATGTTAAAGGACTTGAGACTACCCTATCTCTAACGACATGGAGGGGGACTCCGAATCTGGATATCCACGTGTTGACGAAAGCTACTGAAAATGATTTTGTTGAAATTTTCGTTAAAGGACATGCTTCTATCTATCGAGCACCTCTATCGATACATGTTAACAAATATCGATAAAGTCAGAAATAGGAGCCAGTTTTTAACTGGTCTTAATGAACACAGTATATCCAGGTGCACAGATTGGAAACGATTAGAAGGCAATTCAAATACCTGAACTTAACTCTTTGTATGCTTAGTTATTTTTGCTTCCTGACAATGCTGACATTCTTTACGCCATGTTTTTATTGATTTGCTCATTTTGGGCCAGTAATACTTCGATCTGATATTCCGAGATATTGGCTGGGCGAGATAAACAGCCAGCTACTATATTCTGATGACCTTTTATATGTGAAATATCAGTAACATATTCACTTACAAAACAGGTGACGTTGTTGCCTGTCAGATTTCAATGTTTAATTTGTAGAAGCATTACAAATAGGCTTGTGGTCTGTTAATAAAAATACATTTCAACGTTTCTGTCTTCATCAGAAGAGCTTGTCAATCCGAGTAACCTTCAGGGAATTTCGAACTGAATTCTTTATTTAATCTACGAGTGTAATTTTTCTCGTTCCGCTGACCATGTCTCGTCTAGTTCTTATTTAGTACTGCTCAGTTATTGCTCATTCTGTTTCAGTCAAAGTACTCTGCCGAACTCGGAGATATTTTAATATCAGCGAAAATAGTTGTTTCAACAATAACCGCTTTAAAGAGGTGAAAATATGACATTGTTAACTAATATATATAATTATTATAATAATATAACAAAATAAAAACTCCAACCACACATGTATATCTGTATTTATTACGGCTGTGGAATTTACTTAAAAATATTAAAAATCTAATTTAAAAAAAATTTTAATCAGATTCTTAAAAATCATTTTGATTTCAATTTTGCACATAAGACGAGAAAGAGCGGAACTGAGAGAAATATCTTGAGATGATCAAGCAATTCATCTCTCAACAAATTCATTTCTGTTTTCTCAATTTCAATCAATAGCTGAAGCTCTGAATAAAATTCTGACTGACAGATGCACCGAAGCAGTGAATATTTGGAAAGAATTGTTCATGAATTTTGAAAAATGTCTTGAACAAAAAAGAGAGATAAGTTGGTAGAAATGGTGAACCAATTATCACAAAAGTCTATCTTCTTGCCAACATGGTTCATCCATAACTTCAAGGAAAGTCATTAAGCAAGGAGGAAGTAAGTATTGTGATGGATTATACCAGTGAGAGATATCACATAATTGTTCCCATTACTATGAAATTGCAAAATAATATGAATAACAACAACCCAACCCACCCTCTCAGGCATTTAACTTTGGAGACAGCATAAGCAAAACGGTCTCCGCTAATGAATGATTGGATTCACATGCAAGTGTGATGAGCAGATATATACTATCAGCAGTGGCCTCATCTTCTGGCGTTAAACAAGTTTTCCCATTCTACTGACTGGTGCATTCTAGACTGATGAAATGTCTTGGTAAAAATAAAGCCGCAAAACGTGTAATTTGTTTCGGCTCTCGCTCCAAATCCTCTGTAACCCCTTGCGTGCTAGTGGCTTCCAACCTTGCCTGGGGTGAAAAACTTCAAAAAAACAACAACAAAAAAACAAAAACAACAATTAATAAAATACAAAAATAATGATTCGAAACATAATTGAATTTATTAAGTATTTGATGTACATGCATGTAAACTGAAAGGTTAGACGGAGTTACGTCTCTTTGATTAGGAAATATTTGTACCTGAGCTTATAAGAGTAGAATTAGTTATTAAACTGTAGTTTAGAAGATTGAGTTCGTGTTGAATGCTTGGAATTGTGTATTGTACAAGTTGGTAAGAGTTCAGAAAGTTGTACTTGCGTGATTGTTGTAAAGTTATTTTACGTCTGACTGCATTAGTCAAGACGGGAGTTCTTTAAGGCTCATATTTTGGCAGCGGAGATGAGACGCGAGAGAGAACGAAGAGGGCGAGAATTACTTGTGTTTTGGTTTTTATAATCTGTTGTACCACGTGACAGGATCAAACTTATTTAGCGCCAAAATAGATCTGTCGCGTGGAGGTGATTTGATTGGTCGAAACTGACCAATCAGCGAGCTAGATTGAAGGTGATTGACCAATGAATGCTTGTTATATATTTTGTAAGTATGATGTTGGTAAAAATCACAACAAGAATAGTGCATTTCCCAGCAGGGGTTAACTGGCTGTCGTGGAAGATTCCACAAGGTGATATTGTAATTAAGTAGAAACTATATTTACGAATCAAAAATTTTGGCACCAGTATTTCTAAATAAAAAAATAATTTTTTACGCCAGTATTTCTAAAATAATTTAATATTTTTAAAAAATTTAAACATTCCCATTTTTCATCTATAGTAGTCTATACGTAATATTATTATGAAATGTTCATGTATTCTAAGACTTGTCCTTTTTTTTTACAGAGAAAATCGCTTGTTTCCAATTTCTTATTCATTGCTTACGTTTCAAAAGGTTTTGAACATTATCCCTTCAGTTTTAAAATTTTAAAATTTAAAGTAAGTATTACTTTTTTAACTTCTATTTCACGAAATATTTTTATTTTATGTATTTATTTTAGTGCGGGTCATAAATTATTGAGTCACCTCTATCATGGTATTTCATCTCAGTTATTAAATTTTAAAATCAATCTAAGAAAATTTTATAGTATTTTAAATTTTATTACTTTTTCATAAATCATTTTCAAACGTAACTAAAAGTCAATAAAATATTAGATAATTGCTGAAAATGTTCATTTGTAAAAATTACTAGTTAAAAAAATTACTAGTTAAAAAAAATGCGTTCACTTAGATTTCGTAAACTATGTTAATTCTGGTTATCCATACTAGCTTGTCAACACCACAGAGCTTATCGATACGTCAATATCGATAAGCTCCGAGGTGTTGACAAAAGAAAAACAGAACCCGTCTTTAAGAAAGGCTTGTATTATATTTTTTTATGCTATAAGTAAGTAATACTTGTTTCTAATCAGATTGATTTAACTAATTTGCTAATTTTACTCAAATAATGTGTCACAAATGTATATTTTATTTTTAGAAGATTTTTAAAATCGATAATTAAATTTTAATTATTTGACATTCCAATCTATATAATTTCTAATTGAAATACACCTGAATATTTTACGTACTGGGAATACTCAATTTAATTCTTTAGCTTTGAATTAAATCTAAAAAGAAACCTTCAAGAATGCATTTTCATTTTTAAAAATTCATTTAAAACCTTAGGCATCGAAAATCTTAGCGAAAAAGTGGCGGTACCTAAATTAAATTTACAGCAAACTGTTCCAGCATACAAAAAGATATGTGGAAAGTGGACTGCAGAAGTTAACTCCGCAAGTGCAAAAAAGTAAGATTTCCTATAATTTATCTGAGGACTCATGTAGTGTAAGCAATTAATTGGCGATCACCCTCTGATCTTTGGAAATTTTTATTTAAAGAAATTTAGAATATAATATATAGAAAGAGTGTGAAGACATCTTTTCTATAACTTCAGTGTTTAAATATTTTGTATAATAGCGTCTGATGGCAAAACAGACGATAATTTTTTGTTGCCGCTCTTTTTCATGGAATTGGAAGCCGCAGACGACTCCTTTATATTAGAGGATTTATCCTCAGTCAGATATTTATCCTCGGTCGTTTAAGACGTTTTTTATTCTGGCTCCGTGGTTAACTAATTTAGTTTGCCACGTAAAATAAAGTGTTACCTTTAATAATTCGAATTGCAGTATCGAATTGTTTACCTTTGAAGTTTATAGAGTTAATATTTATTTAGCTTTTAATAGCTATATTACTCTTTTTATTTATGGATGGGAAGAGAGGAGGGTGAGTTTTCGCATCGAAGGGCTTTGTGAGAAAATATTATTAGCTTCGGTAGAAATCCGTAGCAGAGATTTGTTTAAATATGTGAAACATTGATGAGAAGATTTTATTAGCTTCGGTAGAATTCCATAGCTGAGATTTGTTTATATTTGAAAAACTTTGAAGAAAAGATTTGTTTAGCTTCAGTAGAATTCCGTAGCTGAGATTTGTTTATATTTGAAAAACTTTGAAGAAAAGATATTGTTAGCTTCGGTAGAATTCCAAAGCTAAAAGAAGTAATTTAATAATTCCCTAGAAGGGGAATTATTGCATTTTGATTTATTCGTTTGTTGATTCAGAGAATCAACGTTTCTTTTTGTTTGACATAGTCGTTCGGTGCGGGGAATTCTGCCCATGTTCACGTTCTTTATTTTAAAATAATATTTAAAATATTTTAAAGGATATTCTTCATGGAATAAGAAGATTTTAAGATCCTAGACTAGGTTAGGATTTGTGTTTTATAATTTACACTTTCAGCTCCAGAGGAAGTGAAAAAGAGTTTCAAATGAAGAATAAGAAATATTTGAAGAAAGAAGAAAGAACATAAAAGAAATTGAATTAATTGTAAAAAAAATGTTATATTGTTTATTGTAAAGAAAAAGTTGAGTGGTTTTATTGTTACTTTCCTATGAAGAAGCCGAGAACGAAATCGGCAGTTTGGTCCAGTGTGTTATTAATGTATTTAATTTATAATTTTATACTTAAAGACCGTATACGGGTAAAACTTAAATTTGATTGAGAATTTTGATTTTTCATTTAAATTTGGGTTTTTAACATCTCCCTGCACTGACACACAAGAGATTTAAAATAAATATTTTTTATTTTTTCTTCAGATCATTTATACAGAGTGCGACAGAAACACCTCCCACATAACGGTAAGACATTAGTGGCTATATGGTGGTCTTTATCTGGCAGGTATCTCTGCCGCACCATATATAAATGTTCAGTTTCATGGCGGCGGGAAGTGGTGATATTTATTTACATTCTAACAACTTCATTCGAAATTAGAAGCAATAGCCTTGATATCAAATTTTCAACTGACAGAAATTAACGTTTGACGTCATATCCTTTATTTCTACTTCCAGTATTATGATTCAAGAATTGAAATGATTGCATTTTCTGTAAGTTTTTATTTTACTCATTTGTAAATTTTCTTTTTTCAGTCGAGAAATCAGATTATATAGTGGGACTTTCTGACAGGATTGCTTTTGTCGAATCTTCCACGACAGCCAGTTTACCCTCCGATGGGAGATGCACTCTTCTTGTTATGATTTTACCAACATCATACTTACAAAGTAATCAACAGGCATTCATTGGTTAATCACCTTCAATCCAGCTTGCTGATTGGTCAGTTTCGACCAATCAGATCAACCTCACACGACAAATCTATTTAGGCGCCAATTCAGTTTGATCCTGTTACGTGAGACAACATTCTATAAAACCAAACACGAGTGATTCTCGCTCTCTTCGTCACTCGTACATCTCAACTCCGCTGCCAAAATGTGACTCTTAAAGAACTCCCGTCTTGACTAATGTAATCAAACATAAAAGAACTTTACATTTCATGCAAGTATAATTCTGAACTCTTACCAACTTGTACAATACACAATTCCAAACATGCAACAACTCATTCTTCTACAGTTTAATAATCAATTTATTCGTTATGAGCTTCGGTACAAATATTACCTAGTCTAAGAGACACAACTCTGTCTAACCTTTTCAGTTCACATGCATGTACATCAAATACTTAATAAATTCAATTGTTATGTTTTGAATCATTATTTTTGTCTTTTATTAATTGTTGTGGATGGAAGATTATGAACACGCACAATTTTAAGCCTTCTGATCATTCAAACCTTCTGATATCTCTTAACATCTTTACACAACCGCAATACTTTTAAATATATATTTAATTCCATATTTAAAAAGTGACAACTCTTGTTAGCCTAAAAGTAAAATTCAAAATCGTGTTTTAAAAAATGAAATTTAAACAAGCAAAGAATGGACACTTACTCGAAAAAAACACGAACTATAACTGGGAGTAAATTCTTGCATTCTGTAGCAATGTTTTCTAAAATAAGATTTTTAAAACTTCATTTGAATTTCTGCAAGAAATGACTTATTACAAATTAAACGCACTGTTACTTGTTTCGTTTGTTACAAATGGAAGCTGTAGAAAAATTACTACGAATTTTATTTTTTCTCAGTTTAATAAAAAGGAAAATTTTATTAGAACAGCCATAATTAGTTTATTAAAGTTTTTTTATATTAATTTTGCTGTATTGCAAATTAATTACAGGTTGTTAAACTTTAGATACAATCGAGCATATACAGTGTGCCATATATTTGAGAACATTATATTAGTGGGCTATAAATAGCCGACAATGTAAAATGCTCCGTGTTATATCCAATTTTCAAAAATTCTTTTAGTGGTATCGGAAGTATAATTTCCCAGTTTCCCCCTCTGACACAAATTAAAAAGCCCACCGTGTTCGCGTCACTGTCAACATCTGAGCTGTTGTCGATAGGCTTACCAATAAGCTTTCCACAATTCCAACGACTCATTGAAGTCCGCCATTGTTTTGGACAGCATGAACGAGAAAAATTTAATATGGGCATGCAGTCTGTCTCCTTCATTGCATTGAATCTTTTATTTATATATAAATGCATATGTTTTCGCATACTTGGCGCACCAACATTTTCATGCAACATTTTCTACCGGCTTCTCTTGATTAAATGTTTAAACATTTTAACTATGTGAAGAGATCTTTAACTTTTATGTAAGACGTAAATTTTCATGTTAGTAAAATGATGTAGCACAATAATGGTATTTTATCCATTAAGATATAATACTGGATGGATACATTTAAAGTAACAAGTTTTTTGCTTTGTTTTTTTTGTTTGTTTTTTTTTCTCATCACTAAGCTTTTTAAGAGTTTTTATCTTCGTAATGTTGATTTATCAAGTGTCTGCAGCTATCATTCCACTCGGGGGAAAATTTATTTTTATTTGCAGGAAGAAAACACTGTCATATGTTTGTCCATTTTAACAACAATGGAAAAGAAAAGAAAATATAACTTCAACTGGGAAATGGCGGTTTGTGAAGCAGCATCGATTTTGTCATCGACTCGATGTCGACCTTAAACTGGAATTGCTACATCGAAACGCTTTAATCTACCAACGTAATTATTTGTTTCCTGAATATTTAGCCAACAATGACATTTCTGAAAACTGTTTGACAATCATGAATTACCCAAGTTATTTTCAATGCATAAATCACGACCAAAATCTGAACATGACAGATGGTAATAACCACAACAGCGACAGAGATTGCCATGATTATGGCGACTCTTGCATGAGTTTAAATATAGATAAGACTAGTGTCAACTTTGACGATGATATTATCATGGCCAACAATAGTGAATTTGATTGTTACTGATCCC
Organism: Acanthosepion esculentum; assembly: GCA_964036315.1. Taxonomy (NCBI): domain Eukaryota; kingdom Metazoa; phylum Mollusca; class Cephalopoda; order Sepiida; family Sepiidae; genus Acanthosepion; species Acanthosepion esculentum. The sequence goes on from OZ038510.1 coordinate 54,354,667, forward strand.
TTTATCGAGTGTAACAATATCAAAAATTACACTGATGATGAAATTGTGAATGAAGCTAAGAACAATTCGTATCGAGTGTTTCCAAATCGACTTACCAACAAACCTTTACAACCAAACCTAACTGACACACATTCCGCAAATTCTAGGTACGTTATTTTCAAACTGTACTCTGCCATCAGCTTTGGCAACAGTCATTTCTCGGATCGGGCACAATACGTTCCAAATTGGCTATCATCGGACCAAAATTCATGGAAACCCCAAATCTATCAAAGGGCAAATATTCTAGAACAAACTCTTCCTTCAACATATTCTAGACGAAAACACAACCAACTAATCTCACAAAAACGTTCTAACTCTTATCTCGAGTTGAATCTAGACTTTTCCGTTAGTAATTCACCAACCACATTTACCATGGAAAATATACCGAAATTCAACCGATACTCTTTACCCCCAAATTGGGATTCACCAAAAAATAAGTATTTTGACAGCTGTAATACTAACTCTTCAATCTTGAACCAAAATGCGGTTCAGTTGGAATAAGTGATGACCATACAATAAAAGACTGCCAGCCAAATCTTAATATCAATATCCCAATATCCGTAGATGACAATTTTCATGAGGAAAAGTGTTGCTTCGACAAAGTTAGTGATTCAAGATTTTATGAAGATAATTTTCAGACGTTTGGATTTCCTCTTGACACACCAGAGTTCCTCAGCGACCACGAAACTAGGGATTACTCTTATAATTTCCCTTATAAAATAGACCTTTATCTGATATTTCTCTCTCTGAAAACACTGCAAATGCTACCAATTTGTTCCTCAAATTTCAACCAACTCCTACTCTCTTTAATTACTCAGTCTGCACTTTTTTTAGAATCGAGTATTTAATTTTGTTTCTCGTGCTAGTTGAAATTTCTCCTTAAAGCTGTATATGGCCCAACCTTTTTTTCTGTCTCTGGACAGATGGATTGTGAAAACAACGAAAGATGAGTTGGCAATTGGATTCTCAATGTACTGCTAACCATTGAGTCAACATAACCATTGTTAACGCCGTGCGAAATGTCATATATACTCGTATAAAATAAAGAATTAATTCACATCAATTCCAAAATTCTTATAAATATTCAATAATTATCTACTTGAGAGTAGGAGTTGATGCTTTAGGATGTGATTTACCTGTAGGAGTATCTGATGAGATTGATTAGATGTCTTGAAATGTTTCACTTTCTGTCTTCTAGCAGATTCACTAAAGACCCAAACTTGCTCATATACTACAATTTCAATAAGTCTTGTCCCTTTTCCAAGTAAAGTCCTTACCAACTCCACCCCCAATTCTCTTGTAATTCACTCGCGTTCCAGAAAGAGGCTAACAAGTAATATTTAGTGAGTTTTTGTCAGATCTTGCATAAGTCCTTTCACTAGTTGGATTACGCGTCTAACCATAGGAACCAAATATTCGACGTTCCTGTTCGAATTCCTCATCTATAATACTTTTTTCTTTTCTTTTTTCAGAAAATAAGTTTCAGAAATTAATTGCAAACTGAAGATACATTGCTCAAAGGCAGAAATTTACTTAAATTATTTTGTTTAATAATAATCCCTTAATAATCCAATAGTGAATTACTTCGTAAATCTGTGTCTTCAGCATCGGCAATTACGGTATGAAACCAATTAACCGAATTCACTTCATTTTGTACATACGCCTTCATTCCACATAATTGATTCTAACTTTTATTTGTTATTTTTATTGACATACTAAGTTGAAGATAGTGATGGTGATTTTACGCAAGTCCTCCTAAAACAAATCCATAAGATTGATATGCTCAAAGAAAGTTAATGATACTGACCTCTATATCCTATTTTTCTTTCAAAACCAAAATCACTAACAAATAATGACATTGATCGATTCACAACACATCGACAAATCAACTTGTCAAAATACACGGCTTTTTTACACTTGTATAAACAATTACTTTAATGAGCTGATTTTGATACTTTATCACATTTAAACATAATAAAGTTGTCCTTGAATAGATTCTTAAATTTTATTTATAGATGTGTGGGTTATTGCCGCTTGGCTAAGCTGTTGGGGAAAGATTCCATGAGCCACCTGTTTGTTGAATAAAAAAATGAGAGAAAAGATTGCGTGTTCAAATAAAATATTTATTTAAACCTAAGATACACATGTTTTAACTGTAATTACTTATCAGGAAATGCAAGTTAGCAAGTTCTTCTCTTTGACCGTAACGAAAGGAACATAATCTTTCAGTGAGAAAGAAAGAAAGTGGAGTTGGGAGTCTGCTGCTGTTTTGGTGATAAAGACAGAACGATGAGGTTGACTCCTGTCTCTTTACTGCTGTCAGTCCTTCTGTCGAGTTGAATGAATGTTTGGTTTTTATGGCCTCGTGTAGGCCCCGGAAGCCTTTGTTTATTGGCGGGAGCTGATTTTATTGGCTATTTATTTTTTATTAAACTGAAAATTTTAAGTAGGGTTGAAACCCGGAAGGTTGCGCAGTGTGTTTATTTTTTGTCATTTGCTCCTTTGCCGCTTACTCGGTGGAACTGTTAAACTATTTTTAAAACGGAACACTCCCTGTTTCTTTCGATTTTTTTTCTTTCCCTTTTAGGATGTGGTAACACCAACGCAGAACTTGTTCCCAGCGTGGCGATATCTTTCTTCCACATTGTGCGCGCGTGCCCACACACGCTGTCTTTCTTTTCAGTTATATTTGCATGTATACTAGTGTATTTTTCTCCTTTTGTTAATAGTTATATAAAAAACACATGAAAATATCACTTTATTGAAATTTATTTCCTTACCTCTTTACAAGTAATGACAACCCGTCATTTCCATGTGTAATTTTTGTTTGCCACTGCTTCCAACTAGAATCCCGTAATGAGTCAGTGGGGAAAACTAGTCATAAACACATAGCAGCAACAATATTAGTATTGGGGATTGTTATGAGTTTGATTTATCAGATGGTTAAAATGGTAAGAAGGCTAGATAACGGGTGTGTTCAACAATATTAATCCACAACAAATATAAAAAGGTGAGCATTCAAAACGAATCAATTGCAAGGTAATTCAATAAGAAACAACGGTATTTTAGGTTTCAATAATAATAATCGACATTTATATACAATTTATATACATATAGTGAACTTGTGATTGAATAATGCAAAGTATTGATTTGATGTCTTAATAATTCACAGTTCAAGATTGTTCATGTATTCAAACAGATTAAATTGTGTAGAATGAAAAATGTCACTTATGTAGAAATAAATGTTAGTTTGTGTGCGTGATTAAAATAGGAAATAAATGTCTTAAGTCTTCAGGAGTTGTTCACCTTTGACGGGTTTGAATTTATCTGGTTGCTGATTACAATTTTTATTTTGGTCGTGTATATTATCACTTTTCTTAGAAATTTGTAGATAGAGTTTGAGAGAGAAATGATGATTACTGTGTCAGCAAGTTGACGCGCGAAAGGTTCGTTTAGCATCTCTCGGAGGTTGTGTGGCTGACATTATTTATTGTATTAAAAAATACAATTATGGCACAAGGCCGAAAAAGGGGAGGGGTGAGGCTGGTCTTACCTAACTATCCTATACCTAGCTAATCCGATTCACGACCCATTCACTCATTACAATTTGCCCATTCACCACAAAAACTCATCCATCACCAATCCATCCTCCATACACCATAATATCGCATCCTCACTAGGGGGACCTACAAAACGCGCCCCATGCCATAAAAATTTAATGATAATAAATAATACATAAAAATATAATCATAAAAAATGAGAGGGGAGGGAGATGAACCCAATAATCAACTAAAATATTAACATAATTCAAATTAAACATAACAGATGTTAGTAGAGCCCATCCAACCCTCAAAACGGAGAGGTCGCTGTATTCTGCCCGGGGGACAAAATCAAGAAGCTCTCTCGCTAAGGGAGTGGGAAAAGGATTAAAAAAATTATACGGCCATGGGAAAATATAAAGCTGACCCGGTCGAGATAAAAAGGACCAAAAACAAACTGGGGAGGCTGGGAATCTCATACTCACATTAACTAGGTACTCAAAAGCTTGTCTAACCTAACCAAGGGGATGGCTCAACAGGAAACCACCCCGATGTGACATAGGTTGACCTAAAAGAGAAAATCAAGGCTAGCCCCGTTCAAACGAACAAGAGGTTGTGTGGCTGACTGCTTGAACTGGATCGAACGAACCTATTTATTTATTCTTGAGTCTAAAATCGGCTCCAGAGCGTTGAGCGGAAAAGTAGATTTTAGACAATTGCTACACATTTTGTATTGTCTCAACCAATGAAAAATCGAGATTTAAAACGTGAAGTGCTGATTGGCTAAAACTGGTTTGGTAGAAGAGTGTATTTTAATTCAGGGGTGAGTAGTAAATATGGATGATTCCATCATTAGTAACATTATTAATTTATATTAGTAGTAGTAATAGTATAATTATTTATTGTTGCTGCAGAAACAGTAAAGATGGTTAGATCTTTTTCTTCCTACACGTACATTTTACAAAACCTGTAACGTACAGTTAGGTATTCACTGCTTCATACATATTGCTATATTCAGTTAAACTTTAAAATCTGATAAAATTTGTTTTTTATATAAAAAAAAACAACCATATATCATGATATATCATTTGTTTCATTGTATACTGTTAACCAGTCAATCTGAATATTATTCACTGTTCATTGATATACTAAAAATGTCGGGCACAATCGCAGATCGTAGGAAAGATTATTCCCTTTCAGTATATATAAATTAAAAACGCATAATTATAAAAACAAAATACTTAAGGACAGAAATTGTATTAAAATAACGCCAATATGCTTTCTTTTTACCACTACTGACCAAATTATGATTCTTCTTACGCCGCTCTGTATACAAGAAAAAATCGAAAATAAAATTTGGCTTCTGACGAAACTTTACCTCTTATCCTACATTTCAAGTGGCTTTACAGACGCCCCGATGGTTGCTATCATTCTTCGATTTCTTCATCTTCTATTCTCTCCATCGTCTTTGTTTTAATCCTTAATAGTAGTTAGTTTTTTGCTTTTTATTTTATTTATTTTTGGGGTGGATAATTTTCATTATATTATTCCCAGTTCTGTGTACTTAATTATCACGACTTTGAATTTTAACTGGAGTCAGTTGATTATGAAGTTTAATTTCACTTGTCAAAATAATGATAGATTAATCACTGACTTTCGAAGAAGAAATCAATCCTAATTTTTTTTCTTTTCTTTTTTACACTGACCAAAGTTAGAGGCTAGCAAAGTAGGTTGGGTTCATTTTCTCTTTCAAGTTCAACTAGAAATATCTTCCAAAGGGATCCGGTGGGGATTTTATTTGAAGAGTGCAATTAATCTAAACTAAGTTAAACCAATTTCCTATTATGACAGGTTATATCACCTTTATTAAAAAAAGACGAGGAATTGGATAAAAGCGATGGTTGCATTCATGCTTTATCCTAAGAGATGGATTCAAAATTGATATTCGGATGTACGAACCCATTTTGTCGATAATATTTTTCGGATTTCTACCCTCTACACCAATTCACTTATCTCGGACCAAGTACCACCTAGTAACTACATCCAATGTGGAAATTACTGTTATTAAGCAATCAACACAGGTGGCATAAAATCTCATTTCTTTTAAGCAGAATCTAAAGTAATTTTCTTTTAAGCGTTCTAAATTGACCCTTTGTTAACTGGGAAAAGCAAAGCCTGTATTTTACGGGTAATTGGTTTGCAGCTGAATTCATCTCTTACACTACCACGGAATTGGGACCATATTATTCACGCGCGCTTGGTATTATGCCATCGAAAGATCTTTTTATCGTATATGTTTGTGTGCGCGCGCGTATACACACGCACACGCACGCACACACACACACAAAGGTTGATAAGAGCCGAAAGAATGTTTCACAGCCTTGATAATCAGTCACAATCCAATGTTTTCAATAACTTTTAACTTTTTGTATATAAACTTATGTGTAAATTGATTTTTGTGGATGCATCTTTTCATCGCAAACAGACTTCTTTAAACATACGTAGAAATAGACAGGTGCCTAATATAAAGTTCCGACATTTCAGTAAATGCCATTCTTCTATGCATCATGTCCCTTCAGGATGTGAATGATCATGGCTTTCCACAACATCTTATCCTTTTGCAGCTCCTAACAATGGTTGTGGTTTCACTATCACTACCACATCCTGTTCTGTTATCCATTTAGACATGTTCGTTTGGTTATTCGCTGTTTCTCACTTACTATAAATGTCATGTGAGCGTAAAATCTTTCAAGCCTTCTTTCCTCATATGTTCCAGAATTTTTAACTGTGTTTTTATTCTAAGTATAAGTGACTTTTTTTCTTTCCATTTTTCTTAGATGTTTACAAGCTCCGTTCATAGTATTCTCAATACCTTTTTACAGAATCACATTTCTATTACTTCAAGTTTTCTCTTCATCCCCGAGGAAATTGTTTAGCATTTACTGCCATATCGGATTACATAGAAATTCAGTCCTCTCTTTGTTTCTAAGATATTTTTCTAGTTTCTTAATACTTTTACTTTTTGGGTGGCATCTTTTGCTATTCCAAGCCGCCTTTAGATTCCAGTATTAATTTTACGCCCTCAGTTAAAACACTTCCCAGATATTCAAACTTCTGTATTTGTTTGATTTTCACGTCTCCTATTCATAGTTCGCATCTTTTCTTTTGCTGACAACCATACATTCAGCCTTCTTACAATTGATGGTTAGTCCTTTCTTCTCGCTTTCTTTTACTACTTTTTCTAGAAGGTTATATATATATATATATATATATATATATATATATATATATATGATAGAAATTGTTAGGAGGATTTGATAATTATAATTAAGTAATTCATTGAGTGTGACTCAATGAATTACTTAATTATAATTATCAAATCCTCCTAACAATTTCTATTATGTGTATATCATTGCTTGACCCGGCTTCAAATGCTTCAGTTTGAGCGGCTTGGTGATAGTAGTCGTGGATCCGGGGGGTGGGGCACAGTCCTATGGTTACAGAGAATTTCAGTTGAGTTCCACCACGGAATATGTGAGCGAGTTGCGCTATAGTGAGTCTGATTTGCTACCTCTTTGCCACCGAGGCCCGTTGGAGCAGTTGGTATGACGTTTGCTTGATAACTCAACTGTCAGGGTTTCAATTCTCGGTAGTGGATGCGCACTGCTTATGAGTCCCAAATATAGGACGAAACGGCCGTCCAGTGCTTTCTGCATTCTGTTGAGGTTTCTTTCAGACTCAATGAATTACTTATATATATATATATATATATATATATATATATATATATATATATATATATAAAGACACATCCTTGTCTTATGCTCCTTTCAGTTTTTGTAGACTTACTCAATTCATTTTCCATTCGTATCCACGCCGTATATTGCTCCCAGTATAAGCTCTGCGTTATTCTAACATCTTTCCCAAATAGATCTGTTTTTCCTATAAGTTCAAATAGATCCTTGTCCAATGAATTCTGCGTAATGTATGAAATCTAAGTGTACATCTTTCTGCATTAGTATTGAGCTCTCCAATATCATTCTGATAAATATAGCATTTTTTGTTCCAGTGTCATTGTTCTTCTATTTCCGGTCTAATTCTGCTTCGCGCTCTATTCATCAGAATCGTGATAAGCTTGGTTATGTGACATTAATCTGATTGCACGATAGATCTACTAAGGATTTCCGATATGTCGCCACTGCAGTACTTATTATTTTGTAATCTTGTTGACACCGAAATCGTTAAAGACTGAGATCATTTCTATTACGATGCTATCCCTCCTGTCCCGTTCTGTTGTTCCTGTTCGTTTTGCCCTATGCCGATATTACTGGTACTTTCATATTTTTATACATTGCAGATTTCTCTCTTCGTGAAATTGTTCTCGAACGAATTCGTTTCATTTTTTGCAGTTTTTTTCCTTTACTATTACTAAAGTTCCCTTTTTTATTTTATACAACCTGTTGATGTGCAAAACCTTTTTCAGGAGAAGTACGAACGTATAAAGCTTTCATGTAGCTTCAGTTGTCGATTAGTGATTAGCTACTTCAATAATTATGTCTAAATTTAATTACATGAATTAAAGGTGGTGGAGAAGAGTACATGCAAGGATAGCATTTATTAAAACAAAATTAACAAAAAGTTTAGAACAAGAGTTTCTTTTCTTAGCTCTAAATTGTATGCACAAGGAAATGTTCATTAATTTCTTATAGTGGGAACTTACTCTGTCGGTGTGTTTTTATAGGTGAAGCGTTTCGCGGTGATAGGGAGGCAATTCATTTATATTTTCAATATCCCCCCCAAACAAGTTTGCAATAAATATTTATTGCAACGTAATCTGCCATATAGTTCCGAGGGTTTCAAAAAGAAAACTATGATCTGTTCAAAGGTGGGGGTGTCCTTTTTTTTTTTTCAAAGATGCAATGCAATATTAAAATGAGAAAAAATCTTTAATTATATTTTTTTTTTACATGTGATTCCAAGGATGATTTGCAGTAGAATGAGAGAATTCTCAATACTTTTTGTTTTTACTAAGAATTCCAAAGTTGACTTGTAGTAGGATGAGAAAACCCCAACGTTTTCTTTCTTTTTTCTTTTTTCTTTTTTTTGCAAGAGTTCCAAATTTGATGGAACAGCATGAGAATAATTTCTCAATATTTTTTGTTTTTGTTTTCAAAAGAATTCCAAATTTGATGGAATAGAATAAGAAAAACCCAATAATTTTAGTCTTTACAATGATTTCAGAGATGAAAGGCAATAGAATAGAGAAAATCTCAACGTTTGGTAATAATTTCTAATTTAAATTTTAAAACATTTAAATGATCAACCCTTTTTTTCTTTTTCTTTTTTTACAAATGACTTAAAAGAGAGACTGCAATCATAGAATATAGAATCTTTATTATTCTGCAACATAATTTGTAGAAGTCTTAGTTTCAGACAATGTTTACTTTAGTAGTATATATAGGGATCATTGGGGGAATTTCGTCTTCTTTTTATATTTTTGGCTCTTTTAGGGCGTTTTGAATTCTGTCTAGAAGCATCACTATGATCTGAGACTTGACTGGAAACATTTGAATTTGACTATCAATTTTCCCATCACTAGATCCTTCTGTGTCAGGAATGTTTCTAGGATGGTGCGCATGTGTTAATGACAGTTACAGTGGATATAAAAGTTTAATAGAATGAACTTGAACAGAGCCATCATCCTTTTTGACTTTCACGGACCGGACTTTGTTGTCGTCACCTACAATTAATTCCAAAACCCTTCCCAGAAGCCAAAATGGTCTAGTTTTGGCAGAGTTTTTCACAAGAATGACATCACCGACATTGATTTTATTCTGAAAATTAACCTCATGCAGATCGCTACACTGTTCCCTCAAACTCAACAGATAGTCTTGATACCAAAGCTCGCGAAATTTGGTTAACATGGCATCACGATTCTCAATTGATTTGATTACATTTAATCTCGAAGGAGGGTCAGATCTCCAAACATTCTTATCTAGCTTCAATACTAAACCTACATTAACATTAGGACGAAGAAAACAATTTGAGGTAATTATTTCGAGGTTCGAATCTGTAGAACATCTTTAAGTAAGAGGTCTAGAGTTTATAGCATTCTGAACATTTGATATCACAGTGAGAAGATCAAAATAATTGATTTTGGAACGTCCAATTGCTTTATATAAACAAGATTTAATGATTCTGATCATGTGTTCCCATGTACTCTCAACCCAAGCGGCATATAGGGGAATTTTGATAATTTTTATGTTGTACATCTGAAAGTGTTCATTGAATTCACTGGAAGCGAAAACTTCTTCCAGGAGATTGCAACCGGCAACAAAAGACTTAGCGTTATCACTGTAAATATATGAAGGGATACCATATGTGTTTGTGAATCTAACTGATGCCCGAATGTGTACTCATATTTTTAACCAGTTCTATATGTACTGCTCTAATATTAAGAGAAGTAAATATAAGCATATACATTTTACTAACACATTGGTCACGTTTTACCCAAACATGTTCTGTGTAGTCAATGCCTGTATGCAGAAAAGGTTTAACGAGATTGACTCTGTGTTTAGGCAGATTTTTTACTTTAGGATATTTAAAGGTCAGATTATTAAATCTTTGACATATAATACACAGCGAGATAACAGTTTTGATAGCTTGTCTTGCTTTTTAGGTATCCAAAATCCTGAAAGTTAGATTTTGTTTAGTATTGATTGTATACCAAAATGCTTGCATCTTTTGTGATATTCAATGATCATAAGTTTGGTGAAGGCATAATCTTTGGCCAATAAAATAGGATTGATAACTTCATAATCATATGTTGTGTTTTTACCCATTCTACCCTTAGCTCTGATTCTCCCTCTTTGGTCGATAAATAAGTTCAAATGTTTTACTAATCCAGGTACACTTTTACCATTGGGGCATTGAAGGTAACAAGCTAATTCCTCCACAAAGCTTTGTTGTTGCATTACCTTAAACAAATAAAGTTTGGCACTATGACTAGGTTCCTTGTCTATGTGTTTTACTTTATTTCTGATCTTAAACATATTTGCTGTTACGCTAATTAATTAATGTCGGAGTATCTATAAAAGGGCACCACAGGTTGAGACTGATTGTTAGTTTCTGTGTAATTTAATGAAGTTGATTGCACAATGAATTTGTTCGTTGAACTTAAACACTGAAGTTCACTCGAGGGTCATTCTCCAGGGATTCCACTGAGCCATTCAGGCCCTGGAATCCACAAGCCTAGATTCTGCTGACATTTCTCCAGGTTATCCCCCTTGTGAGCAAATTTGCTGGTATTGTTCAGTGTGAACATATTTAAATTTTACTAATAAAGATTTCTTTTCTTTAAGTTCCCTAATCATAAGATTAATGACCTTAAGAGTATTTTTGACAAATAGATTCTTGGTTCTAATGCTGTCAGACAATAGACATGGCATCACAACATGCGCATCTACCGCTATTATGATATTTTCGATTTTAATTCGTGAGTGTGCTTTCAGTAAGGGTAATAAACACTTGATAGCCAAAAATACAGCAAGTAATTCAAGCGTGGGTAAACTTTTAGGCTTCATGGGCGCTACTTTAGCTTTGGTGAAAATCAAGTTGGAATGAACATTTTACACACCATAAGCGGCAAAAACGTAAGCCTCTTTAGATGCATCACAAAATCTATATAAATCAGCAGAGCTGTCCTCTTCAATTACATATCTGGGGAATTTTAAGGAATCAAGCTTGGCATGATCACTTGACAAGGTAGACCATACAGCCTGAACCTCTTCTGATGTTTTTGGACCACAAATATCTCAGAAACACTTTTCCTCTAACAGTAGCAGGCAAGCACAAAGACAGGGGGTCAGAAACCCTTGCCATCTGGGATAATATTCCCCTTTTGTGTTGGCAGCATGGTTCATAGAAGACCTAGAAATCTGAAGTGTGTCTTCCAGAGTAGAATACTTGTATTCCAAAACCTTTTCAAGTTTACACCCATGTTCTACAAACTTTTGTTCATTTATCATTAGAGCTTTAAGTCTTTCACAATTTGTGTTCCAGGACCTTAGGTAAAAATTGCCCTTTTGCATTCGTTCATTAGCTAGTAGGTATAAATTCGATAATTTATCAATTGAATTACCTGTTTTGATGAGATTATCTACATAGAAATTTGTGTTAGCATATCAGTACAGTCATCATGGGGGAACTTGTTCGCATGATGTTTTATTACGAAATTCAAGATGAAAGGGCTAGCATTGAAACCCAAAATAATGGTAGTGTATCTAAAACAAATTAGCTTATCTCCTTCTTTCATGAAGAAACAAAACCTGTTACGGTCTTCAATGGATTTCATTTTTATGATGAGAAAAGCTTTCCTGATATCTTCCAACATGACATATTTATTGGATCGAAATAATAGCAGTAATTCCAGCATATCCCCCATCAAATTGATCCCTGCTTCATTCAAAGAATATTTTGGTAGTGCTTTGTGCCTCTATCTTAAAGATGGGCCTATGTGGTATCTAAACAGGATTTGTAACATTTTCAGGAGATACATCAAAACGTCCTCTGATACCTTCCCGTAACTGTTGTCGAAATACCTCTGCATGACTCTTGAATAGGTTATGTTGTTCGAGCTTACTGACGACTCTGTTTAAAACGGAGAGAGCTACCCAGTGGTTAGATGGCACAGACTTTATTTTGTCTTCATGCCAAGGGAGGTCAACGTGATAGACATCATTCTTAATTTCACTGGAGTTCTCAAATTCTTTGATTTTTCTTTTGTCATACTCACAAATGGAACCATCTTCAGGGGCTATGCCCAGAGAGTCAACATAGAACATTTTCTCTAAAGTTCGCTCCACTTGACCATCGTCAAAAAACTCAATGAAAGGGTCTGGGTAACTTTTTACAGGGTTCATCACAAAATTTACTCTAGTATCAGAGCAAGTGGCATACCCAGCAATCATAGCGTCATAGTTATGTTGATAACTTCCCCCATTTACTTTTATTGGGGCTATTTGGTTCTCATATAAAAAGTGTTGGCAATTGCCTAAAGGGGAAATACCTGTAAGGTACTTCCAAGCAGATCCCTTCATGAAGTCAAAAATTTTAATATGTTTCATGAATTGATTTACAAATAACTTGATTAACTTAAATTAATCCATGAACGCGAATGTTATTGCCTTTGTCATGGAGAAAAGCTAACTTATAATTTAAGTTAATCAAGTTATTTTTTACTGCCTGAAACTTATCGAACTTGAAGTTCATATCAAAATCATCATCAATAAGAACAGGTAAGGGTAAAGAAACGCACTTATTTACTTCAATACTCATTACAATTTGACTTTTTTTTCTTTTTCTTTTTTTTTTTTTTTTTTTTGACACTAAGGTTTTAACGTCAAATTCCACAGGAGTTAAGAAAGATTTTTCACAACATAATTTTTATCACGTGTTTAGAAAAATATGACCTTTGACTTCCGGAATCGAACAGGCAGTTAATCTTATACCTATTTGTGCCCTTTAACACAGTTATCGATACTATGGGTAAGATGAATGGTTGTTACTGAGTGCCAGTATTGGTACACACGTTAGTAGCCGAATAGTTTTTAAGTTAAATCTTTGCAAAGAGGACTAATATGACCTCTGGATTTGAAAATCATACATTCACGGGGTAGTTTATTTTTTGGGCCAGGACTATCTTCAGTTTTATGATTAGCATTGGTACAAAGAAGGCACAGGTCAAATTCTGCACATTTAGCACGTCTCGACTCAAAGGAAGGGTACTTGACACAACGACCCATAGAATGCCTATTTAGGCTACGCAGCTTACAATGAGTAGTAAATTTGTTAGCTTTGGTAGAAAAATTTTCCAAGGTAGGAACGCTCTTTGCAAAACCGTTATTTTTATTACAACTCCTTTCCCGAGGTTTAGAATCGTCTTTTTGAAGAGAATTGCGGTTATTACTTTTTTTAAAGTTGGTTTTCTAGGTGGGGTTATTACCTCATTGTTGTTGTCGAAAATTTGGTTGAGTTTGGGATAGTTATCATCAACCTTTCGAATTAATTCTCTTTGAAGCGTAGAGGGCAACTTGGAAAAAATTATATGGCTGACCAATTCAAAGCCCGGTGTGGATTTTTAAAAAAAATTCAAGTCATAAGATTTTAGTTCGGATAAATCCGCCTTGATCTCCGACAAGTATTTTCTCACATTGACGAAGTCAGGATCATATTTGGGTTTATTATCCAGCAACTGTCTAAAAATTTCGTCAGTAATGTAGGGTATGTCCAAGAATTCCTTTTTTAACAAACTGATAGCCACGTCATAATTCTCATCCTCGAGCGAGAGATGCGCTATTAATTGCGACGCGAAGCCAGTCAAGTAACTTTTCAAAAGAGACAGTTTTGCTCTCTCAGACCTTTCCGAGATACACAATTTTTGAATTGCACTAAAAAAAATTTAAATGCAAATTTACCGACTTCATTACCACTAAATTTGGAACATTGGAGTTTTGGCGCATGCGCATATATAAGTGCCACGGTGACAATTTGCTCTGGCGTAGTAGTAGCGGTAGCAAGAGCTGGTGAAGGAGAATTCGTTCTCTCCTCGGTTTCTGCTAAATTCTTCGGCACGTGGAAGGCAAATTCAGTCTCCAACCTATCGTCTATTAACAAGCCACTATCTTCCAAATTTCACAAACTTCACTTTTTTTTACATTAATGAGTCCACTTCTGTCAACCATTCATTTATAAGTGTTTCTTGTATTACGAAATTAGTCCTTTTTAACGAATCCTTTGATACCATAATATCGATAGTAGACTTTATTTTTTTTTTAGTGACTCTGGTGTACATTAAGGCCTTTACACCTTTTATAGTTTTAAACTCAGTCATTCTGAACAAAGAGTTTTACAATAAAATTTATGAAGAGAAGAAGAAAAAAAATGAACGAAGGAAACTGCTCCAATTTTCTCAATAGTTACCCAAATATAACCGTAACACTGATTGTACCCCTTCTTCAAGCGAGTCACGTCGAAGCAAATGCCTTTTTTTTAAGTGTCCCTATTTTTGTAGCATAAATGCTCGTTCGCACTATTTTTTTTTTTTTGCGAAGTGCTGCTATTTTTACTTGTTTTTTTTATACCCTTTGAATTTATGTGACCAATAATTGTCCTCCGTAGAAAATAAGGGTAAAAAGAGCATTGACGTGACACGGCGAGAGAAAACAGGACAATACCAAACTTGAGTGGAAAAAAGAAAGGCTTTATATCAGAAAGAGGAAGAAAAAAGAGGAAGAGAGAAAAATTGGGTTTAAAAATCGTTGCAAAAAACAGTGGTTTTTGTGAGCACTTAACTAGTGGCAGTAAAGTTCGTTCGGTTAACAGTTCTTCTTCTCATTTTTGTTGCAACGTCGGAATATATTCGTCTTCAGGTCGAAGAGGGATTCAGTTTTCGGATTCATCGCTGCAACTGTGGGGACATCCTCGTTCCTATGTTGTATTCTTGGCTGCTCCATTTTCGGACACCATGTGGCTGCTGGTTGAGTTTTACGGAGCTAAATTTGTCCGTGTTGACTCGTCGGCGGAACAAGAAAAAAGAGGCCGTGATAGGCTGCTTTCAGCCCAACACAGGGGCCAGTGATAACGACCCCTACAAAGGGAGGCAATTCATTTATCTATATAATATTTTCAATAATGTACAGTCCAAGATACAATTCGTGATCAGGCGTAAGACCGGTCTCAGTCTTCCTTCATCCACAGTTTGTGGTGCCACGGACCCTGTCTCAGCAACGTGGCTATAAACAGCAGCAACGTTTGGATGACTCGGCTGCCTTCGGTCTAGAAACGCAGTCTGATACAGCTGTGCAGCCTCGCATTCATTACCATTCGTGTGGCCGTGTGTAAAAATCATATCTGCCTGCTCACGATATGAATATCCTGCCGTTACACTAGTAACAAGCAATAAAAAAAATCTGTAAAGGAATCCGAATGTATGAGACAGTTGCAGGGGGGGGGGGGACAAAATTAACTACGATAAGTTTTTTTGTTTTTTTCTGATTCATTGTCTTCTCCCTGGCTCCTTCAGTTGGACGAACAGACCATGCAAGACATTCGGTGTCTGGTTTGGTGTCTGGTTTGGTCCCGACATTCAGCTACAGAAAACTTGGTCGGAAGTATTGGAAAACGTCGTAACGTTATTGAAAATCGTCATTACATTTCTCTGTTGGAGAAATAATCCTGTTGATAATGACTCAAGGACACGGAAAAAAGACGATGAACGGAAACCAAAACATGTTATTAAGTTCTTTAAATTTACTACCAAACATGATTCAGTTATAGCAGATCGTATCAATGATGTTTCAAAAAATTATCTGCGAATTATCCGATTCAAACGATTCTTTCAGTACTTATTCATTAAGGAATTAATTTTCAACTGAATCGGTTATTTTATTAAAAACAAACTTTGGTGATTTTTTTTCGTATGTTTCACCCATCCTTTTTTTTTTCTCGATGCGTGTGTAATTTTTTAATGTGGGGCGGGGTTCGACCTGTTTCTTACAGCTAAGAAAAATTGTTACAGAAAAAAAATATGTAATAAAAATTCGTCGCGTATCTTATCAAATATAATTCAATAAAACTAAAAACTCTTTTGTCTTAGAATTAGTGCTTGCATAAACGTGTTATTTTCTTTCACACTGGACAGAAAAAATCTATACTTTATAAATATTTATTTTTTAGAAATTATTTGTAATTTTTTTAGTGTGATTTTGAAATGAATCCTGTTTCTTTTCGTCAGAGTTTCTTCTGTCAAATAAAGAGCTATTATTTGGAGATTCAAAAAGTGTAAAGTTTAAGCTATTTGCATTACACTGATTACAAGTATGAACTTTTTTAAAGAATTTTTTTCCTTTTAGCAACTGTTAGAGAGTACTTTTTATATATATACAAATAAAAAAGGACATAATTCTCAAATTGAAAGACTTGTTGGGATTGCTATGAATTAGTGTGTAATCAGAAGGGTTTTAGGTTTGTGGTAATAAACGTGAAAAGCATGTTCTTCATATTAATCACAACAATTTAGCGTAGACATACAAAAGGAATAAATCTCAAAGGCAATATTGAACGAAGAAACAAAGGTAGTCGTGAATTCAATTAGAAACAAACATTGAATATTTATGTACAAATAAATTACAATACAATTTTGGAAAAAGTTGTGTTTCAGTCGAAATAACTGAATTGTTGAACAAAAGTTGAATGAAGTATTTTATGAACTCAAAGTTCATGAATGTTCCTTTGTTTAGGAAAAGTGTTCACATAAAAATTTGAGGAAAATTTATCGAGAGATAAATTTTAAAGTATTGTAGTTGCGAGATTTTTTTGCTGAATTTTGTATGTTTTTGTTTTTGGCAGAGTTATTCACCTTGGACCGTATTTTTTATATATATTTGCTTTAGTAATAATTTCTGTTTGGTAGTGTAGAATAACACTTTTTTAGAAACGTACAAAGATTTCAGAGAGAGAGAGAGAGAAAGAGGTTGAAGGTGGAGTCAGGTGTTGACGCGCGAAAAGTCCTTTAAGTCAAGGTGTAGACACGCGTGGATCTCTGTAGAAATCTCTCTGAGAGTGAATTGCTGACTAGTGAATCGGACTAAGATTCGTCCTTTTATTTACTCTGCGAAGATTAGATCGGCTCCCAGCGCATTCCCGCCGAAATTTATCCTGGGGCGTCTCGACCAATAATAAGCCGAGTTTCGCAATGTGTGGTGTTGATTGGTCGAAACTAGCTCTTATGGAAAATTCCGCCTTTAAACGGGTTGAGTGGAAAAATACGGACGATTCTACAGACTACTATTCAATATCGGAAGAATATTATATTTTAAATCTAATTTCATAGTTCCCGTTCAGTCAGTTTTTATGTCTTGAAAGCACTGTTTTACGATCCAACGGTACTCGTGTTTCTTTGTTTGTTTGTTTTTTCTCGCGTATCACTGTTTTTCTGTATTTATTTACAGATTCCTGGATACAAGAAGAATACCCAATACTTACTTCAGTAATTAAAAGTAAATTTGTTCTTTTAAGTTTTTATTATTTTAAAAACAAATCTTCTTTGTCTTATTTTTTCCTGCATAATTTGTCCCCCTCGACTCCAAGAAAAATTTCAGAATTACGAGGAAACTATTTCATTCACATAAAAGAATACTTTGTAGGGGTGTAGTATGTTGTGAAAAAAATAAATAAATAAAAAAAATAAAAAGTAAAAATAAAAATTGAAATTGAAGAAGAAATAAAGTGGAGAAAATATAAAACTTTCTCTAAAGAGAGATCGTGTCTCCTGTGCGTCAGTGTGAAGGTTAATGTCAAAAACCCAAACTTAAATGAAAAATTAAACCGTCAATCAAACTTAAACTTTACCCGCATACGATCTTAAATCAATTAAATTTCAATTTAATACACCAACACACAGGACCAAACTGCCGATTTCTTTCTCGGCTTCTTCAAAGGAAATCAACAACAAACCCACTCAATGAAGCGGACGATATTATAAACAACTATACCGTTAGTGTTCACAAACCAAACATTTATTTCAACAAATCATAATTACATGCATATTGGTCCATATGCTACGTGGGTAACAAACAAAAATGAACAAAAGGATTTTTACTTACAAAACAATGTTGTCAGCAAGTAGACAACGCAAACATCATTCAACTTTTTCTTTACAACAAACAATATTGTTAAAGCATTTTCTTTTTTTACAATCAATTCAATTTCTTCTGTTTGTGTCTTCTTTCTTCAAATATTTTCTTTTCTTTCTATGAGACTCTTTTTCACTTCCTCTGGAGCTGAAAGGGTAAATTGAAAAAACACAAATCCTAACCTAGTCTAGGATCTTAAAAACTTATTCCATGAAGCATATCTTTCAAAATATGTTAAAACTTTAGCTTTGGAATTCATTTAAATCTTATTCTTTTAAATCTTATTTTAATATAAAGAACGTGAACAGGGGCGGAATTCCTGGCATCGATTGACTCCGTCAAACAAATAAAAACGTTGATTCTCCGAATCAACAAACAAATCAAATGAAACAATTCCCCTTCTAAGGAATAAAATTACTTCTTTTAGCTTCGGAATTCTACCGAAGCTAACCAAATCTTTTCTTCCAAATTTCACAAATCTTTGCTACGGAATTCTACCGAAGCTCACAAAATCTTTTCTTCAAAGATTCTCAAATAAACAAATCGTAGCTACGGAATTCTACCGAAGCTGAACAAATCTTCTCTTTAAAGATTTTCAAATATAAACAAATCAAATCTTAGCTACGGAATTCTACCGAAGCCAGTTAAATTCTTCTCTTCAAAGTTTTTCAAATATAAACGAATATTAGCTACGGAATTCTACCGAAGCCAATTAAATCTTCCAACAAAGCGATGCGTAAACTCACTCTCCCCTGTTCCCATCCATAAACTAATCAGTAATATAGCTATTAAAAGCTAAATAAATTAATTCTATAATATTTAAAGGCAAATAATTCGATACTGTAATTCGAATTATTTAAGGTATGTATGTCCAATATTTCGCTAAAAAGTGGTATACCTTGACGACAAAAGGTCCCCAAATTGATAAAACAATTTTTAAGGTTTAAATATTTATGTTGTTATTAAAGAGGAAAGACCAAAGTATTTTCTGAATATTTTTTCAGATTTTTTAATCCTTCCTATAAATGTTAAAAATTTTATTAAAAATCTTGTTTTTTTTCGAGTCAAAAAATTTCGTAAAATCGAACTTATCGACATTTCTGTCGGAAAGATCATAGTTTGTTAGTTAAAAAATCATGAAAAATAAATTACACCTTTTTCTTTTGTTATCTTAGGAAATTTAGAATGATTAAAGTATACTTAATGTAATTTGAAAGAAACATTACTTACATTTTTAGCAGAAAATTTTTTAAGAGAGATATTTCCCACCAGGGTAGTCTATTTTGACAAGCGTTGATTGATGTACGTCAATATATTCACAACTTACGGTACTGAAATTTATTGTACGGTACCGCCAAAGTGATATAATTCGTTCTAATTTTAAGTGAATCTGGTTAGTAGATTTTTTTTTTTTAAATTCACTTTCAAATTTTTTTTTTTTTTTTTTACCTTACGTTTGAGGAAGAATTCTGCACTGAAAATAACATTTAAATTATGAAATAAAATCAAATTTTACAAGTAAAAATAAAACAGTAAAAAAAATACATTTTTTTAAATTGAGGTTTATTATTTCAGTCATGAAATATTTTTCTGAGAATATAAAAATTACATGAAACACCATGAATTGAAACGGGTTAACTTAATGAAATGAGATTTTATTTCTTTTTTATTAAGGCAGATTTTTTTCTATTTATTAATAATTATATGGCAGTAATATGAGTTTTATTTTATTTATTAATAAAATTAACATGCTAATAGCAGCTATGTTGGTTTTGTTTTGACTCGACAAGTATTTTTTAGTTTGAGTAGTAGCGAGCTAACTCCAGAAAATTTAAACTCCAAAAATCGTTTTAATTGATAATTTGTCGTGTGGATAATAATTCCAAAGTAATGTACAATGAATTTATGCATTCGATTTCAAACTTGAAAATTTGGGTGGACTTCCAAGGGCGTTTTTTTTTTTTGTAATTGTAAATAGTCGATATTTTCTTTTATCCCACTATTCGATTATATTTGAATAGAAAAAGAAAAAAATTGAAAATAATACGACGATATTCAGAAAACTTGACAAGCGTTGTTTTCTTGTTACAAAGCCATTTCTGAAGTAAAAAAAAAACTTGCTTCTATCAAAGGAAACTACTCATGTGACATTATTTCAACAATGTGCATCCGTACTTTCGATGTAGACGATTTTAAATACAATTTTGGAATATTAAAAATTATTTTTAAAATAATTATGGTTGTCAGATTTTAATAAGCTTTCAAATTTATGATCTTTAAAAAGTAGAGAACATAATATATCATTTCCATAAGGTTTCAGAAAGAACTTAATGTATAAATATATAACAACCTTTTGTCATATTGTGTATTTAAAATTGAAAAAAAAAAGAAAATTAATGTAAAAATTTATTGTTCATCAAAAAAATTTTTTTCTTTCAGATAATAATTACCTTCGTATATATTATTCAGAAAAGCCATTAAAAACTTTCTTAATTAAATATTGTCTTAGTTTTATTGGGTTTTGTATTTTTACAATTGAGGTAAAAGTTTGGACAATTTCGGACATTTTTTTAACAAAAAAATCGATGATTTAGATTTTTCAGAGTTTTGTGCATTTAATTAAAAAAAAAAATTGAGGTTGCAAATAAATTTTTTTTTGTGTTTTCATAAAATTAAGTTCGAGGGGGTAACAGATATAAAAAAAAAATATTTATACCATGACTTTCAAAGAGACAAACATTTCTAAAATAAGTTCATTCATTTCTGAATAAGTTCTGAAGTTTTCATTAAAATCCAACAAGTAGTTAATTTTTACAAGAATTTCGAAATTAATGTGTCTTTCAACTGACAAAAAAACAACTAAAAAAAAACGCTAAAAAGGTCAAAATTGGACATACCTATTAAGGTAACATTAATTTACGTGGCCAACTATAGTAGTTCACCACGGAGCCAGAATAGGGACGTCCGTATCGTCCGACGACAAAACTCTGACTGAAGACAAAATCTTCTGATACAAAGGACTCGCTTTCAGCTGCCAAATTCCATGACAATGGGGCCATAAATTTTCCGCCCGCCCCGTCCACAGGCCACCGACCCCAGACATTAAAACAACATATCATCTCTAATACCGAAGTCGTTGCAAGCCCTCTTCTTACCTCATGTTAAATCTCTGTCAACAAAGATCTCCAAAAAACACTCAAAACAAGAATCTCACCACCGAAGTCACTGAAAGGTGACCTCTCACACTTTATGTTAAATCTCGGTCAACAAAAATTTCCAAAATGTTGGCTAGGGTCACCATGATATAATCAATATCAAAGAAGGCTGTGTTCTTGTAAAACAACACCCTACATTAATTTATGAACAACAATACACGAGAGAAAAATAATCAAGCTCAGTGAACATTAATAATATTGTATTAACAATGGTATACAAATTTCAACAATAAGTATAAAGAAAGTTGCTTCCCTTTTTCCATTAATAAAAAGGGTAATTTTAGCTAATAAATGTTGAATACAAAATTGAATGTAATTTAACTACAAAGTTCAATTGAAGTCTTAGCTAAATAAAGAATAGTTCCACAGTGTTTTATCAGTGTAGAAAGATGTAATGTTCATGCGTGATATCAACAAGATTTAGTATGATTACTTGAATTAGTAATAATTAAGAATTAAAATGTCAATATAGCGCCGTGCCTTATTTTCCAAGAATTGAACTGCTACTGCCGCTGGCAAACAGCGAGAGTCTTTATATAACAAGTTTTAGGCTCCGGATGGCTTGGCGCCAATAATATAGAAAACATAATAAAATACGCGATTGGTCAGTAAATGGACCAATCCGTGATTTTAGAGAAAAATTTGAATTACCTGCGATGGTTAAATTGTCCTATAATAAGTATCATGTATTTATTAACCAATGATATTAAAGAAAGCGGAGGTGTGGCACATGTAAGTGATTCCCACAACTGCATACTGCAATTTTTCTAAAATTTACTATTGGAATAAGTGTTTTTCTTTTCACATTAATCAACAGAAATTAATTTCTATATTTTTACTTTGGTAGCGCCTTCAAATTTAATTTATTCATTATTTTGTGGAATCGTCTATATTTTCCCACTCACCGCCGTTAAAAATAGACTATTCCATAAGAACTAGTTTCAACCAATCAACACCACACATTGTGAAACTCCGCTTATTATTGGTTGAGACGACCCCAGAATGTGTATCCATGGCCAAAAATCTGTTTTCTCGCTAATTTCACTGGAGCCTACTTGGACTTTCCAAAGTAAATAAAAGGACGAATTTCAGTCCAAATCATCAGTCAGTAATTCGCCTCCAGATCCACGCGTGTCTATATTTTGACTTAAGAACTTTTCGCGCGTCAACACCTGACTCAACTTTCAACCTCTTTCTGTCTCTCTCTAAATTCATTACACTTTCTAAAAAAGTGTTAACTACACTACTAAACAGAAATTGTAATTCGAGCAGAAGACAAAAGAAAATACAGTCCAGGGGGAACAACTCTGTCAGAACAAGAACAAACAAAACCAACATAAATCTCACATACATTATTCATCTCTCGATAAATTTTCCTTAATATTACATGTGGACATTTTTCTAAACAAAAGAACATTGCTGAACTTTAATGCGCTTAACCTGCTTGATGCAAGCTTCGTCAACTTGCATATAACCAAAACACAATCTTTTCTCTAATTGTAAAAATTGTATATAAATGTTCGATATTTTCTTAGTTGAATGCACATCCACCGTTGTTTCTTGTTCATTTTTGCATTGAGTTTTATTCGATTTGTACGTCTATGCTTTTATTTGTTGCGATTAATGTGAAGAACATGCTTTCAAATTCATCACTCTAGTAACAAAAAACCTCCTGATTTCACACTCAATTCATAGCAATCCCAACAATATAGTCAAATTTATTCATTCTAAGTTTCGTATGGAATAAATTAAACTATTGGTTATATAATGTTAAAGAAAATTTATTTTTAGACATAATTAACTAATTCTTGATTATTGCACTGTTGGTCTTCTTTAGATTTTATTTTTACTTTTTCATGCGCAAGGGTGGAATTTTTTTTCTTTATAACAGTGTTCGGGATTTATGCTAAGTAAGATGAAGGTGAAATTGTGTGAAGGCCTAAGATGTGCGTGTACAGTATGTGTTTATCCACAGCAAATCGATTAAACGAACATATGAAGGCAATGCAACTTGAAGAAATCAAGGAAAAACAACGTAGTTATAGATTTCAAAAATAACATGAATTTATATACATATATTTGACATACACAAAGTGATGATAGGTTGATTGTTAAATGTGGCAAGTGAGACGAGATTGTAAAGAGTGTTCATGCAGAGGTTTGTTGAATGAATGTCAATGGTTTAGGTTTGTTTGTGAAATTAAAACAGTTTTATTATTTCTGCAAGATAAAGTGTCAGTTGTGTGGGTTCAAATAATAGTGTGTATGTGTGTGACAATGGTGAGTGTTGATTTAAGTTAAGAGTGTAGCGGACACCCTGGAGGGGGCGCTCGGGCCATCGCGCCCCCGTGTCGTATATGACGATGTCACAAGGAGCCCGCCACATTTTTACTGTGTGATCTAACCAGTTGAAACAATATGGACAATAGAACGAAGATGTGTATGATTTACGCAGGGTTTTATTACATGAAGGAGAATAGGATGTATATTGGTAATGCCGGCGGTTGGACGTTGCTGATGCGGACGCTCCGGTTGAGGGTTGATGTGTGGCTGCTCCGGTCGTGTGGACGGTTGTTGAAGTGCGGCTGCTCCAAGTTGTGTCGACGGTTGGAGGTTGATGATGTGGAACCTCCCGTAGTAATCACTAACAATAGTATACGGGAAAGGTTGGTTGATGCGGTTGCTCCGGTCGTGTCGACGGTTGGTGATTGCAGTTGCTCCGGTCGTGTCGACGGTTGGAGGGTGATGATTGCGGTTGCTCCGGTCGTGTCGACTGTTGGTGGTTGTTGAAGTGCGGATGCTCCGGTTGTGTCGACGGTTGGAGTCGAAGTGGGTGTCGAAGAACCTTCCGTAATAATTACTAACAATAGTGTACGAGAAAGGTTGGTTTGTCGTCGCAGGTATGCTTTGCTGGTCGTCTGGTTTGGTTAGCGCCGTTGGTCGGCTGGTGATCGCTGTCGGTCGGCTGGTGATCGCTGTTGGTCGTTGTGCATGGTTGCTGGTGTCGCGGGTCTGCCGGGTCGAGTCCAAACCTTCCGTAATAATTACTAAAAATAGTGTGTACGGGGAAAGATTGCGGACGACGTGCGGGCAGCCAGTAGGAAGGGCATGCCGAGAGTCAGAAGTATATATATATATAGAGAGAGTTAGTGTGTGTGTCCAGTTGGCAGACGAAAAAAATATGGGAGCGTAACTTAATACACAGTCCGGGGGCGGCCTCCTGGCCTCAAGGCCAGGAGCCGTGCACCGACCAAGTCAGAGCCGATCGGTCAGTACCGACCACGAATTTGGCGAGGAGTCGCTGAGTTAAGTTCGGAGTGCCTTAAAAGGTAATTAGTTCATCTCTCAGCGAAATTACAAGCGTGTAGGGATGATGATGGAAAGGTCAAGGTTGAAAAATGCCCTGTTCTCTACCGCCTTTAGTGAGCGGCCGAAAGCGGCTGCGATAAGAGGAGTTGTGGCCTTTTACTGATATGCAAAAGTTTGTTGAGGATTAGTGAATATGTATGTTGAAAATCAGAAGGAAAAATATTTGTGAAGGCGTGTTCAATAAAATTCAATCCTCAACAATATTCATTCATTTTGAACAAATCATATAAAAAATAAAGTTTAAGAAAACAAAGGCAAATTGAATGCAAAACAATACTGGTTTATATACAATTAGAATATATACAAAATGTGTTAAAAAACTGTTAAATGTTTTGTGCTGATGTATTGTACCTGGTATGTTGATTTTTAGCACGTTAGAAACTTTTTGGATGTGTCAATAAGATTTTGTTTGAAAAATAAACAGTTGTTGTTTTGTGCAAATGTTTATGTACAATTATTTTTTAGTCAACCGAAGTTGCGTACCTTTAGTTGTGTTTGTATGAAATGTTTTGAGTTATTAATACTTGTTTCGTAGTGACGGAAAATGTCACTTTTGAAGTATAATAATGAAGTTTGTAAAGTTTTTTGTTTGACAGAGAGAGAAAGATTATGCCAAATAGCTGTTGAGTCAGAGTTTGATTTGTGCGGGAAGATCAAGATTTTGAATTGCGTGAATTTGTTTTGGCGCCTCTCTGGATGCTGGAATCTGACTGACTAAGCAATTGAGTTTTTTCTTTTTATATGTTTTTAGCTAGAAATTTGAGCACCAAAGAGATTTTTCACGTGCATTCTAGGCTGTTAACCAATGAGAAACTGAGTTGTTGGAATTAGTGTTCTGATTGGGTAATAGGTGTGTGTGGGTATAAAATGGATTGTTCTGTTAGTAGGGGTGAAGGATAACGTGGATGATTCCACAAGTTGATTAAATATACAATTACTATTTCGTAGTGATAATGTCACTGTTTTTAGTAAATTGTAAGTTAAGTTTGTTCACGTGGCAGATCGTTATTGAGTCAGTGTGTTGGCACGTGTGGAGTCTGCTGGCATCTCTCGCAACTCGATTCCTGACTATATTTATTTCTGTAAAAGTTACAGAAAATGTGGCACAAGGCCTAAAAAAGGAGGGGTAGGGAAAGAACGGTCATCATTTGTCTTAATTTTAAAACTTAGCTAGCCACAACCACTGACCCAAAACAATATTCCTAACACCAAAACAACACATTCTTACTTACCTTTATTACTACATCCACCAAAATACCTCATTGTCTCAATGAAAATCCTAAATAGATCCCATATGTACAGACCGTTGTCTGTGAGGGGAATAAAAACAACAAGTTAAAAATCTCCAATGATTATAAGCAATATGGTTATAAACTATTTACAAGAAGCTAAACAAAATCATGTTAGTAATAAAAAAAAAACACAAACCTTAAACTTAAAGGTGGCAGAAATATCAGTTAACTGGACGAAATCGATGCGGGACTAAAAAAATATAGAAAACATTCATCCATCCCAAGCATTCACACAGACACGCACTCATTCTGACACAACAGCAAATACGAAAACACACACGAAACGAAAGGTGCCTCGCATCCACCAGAGAACTGACATCACTGACCACCTAACTAGGGGAGGATGGGGAGTTAAACTAAAGGGGAAAAAAGGGACAGAAACAAAAGGGGCCCATGAACAAACACACCCTGGCTAAGTTTACAGAAAAGGCAGAAACTAAAGAATTAAATACCAAAAAAACTACTCTAGCCTAAATCAGGGATGTGTTGCCCAAGTTCAACCCAGGAAAACAATATCCTGATGCCTAACTGGCATCGAAATGCCTCTCGAAGTCAGCCCCTTTTACTCGGTACAAACGCACAAGATTCACCCACCTTTTGCCAAATTCTGATGAGCTAAGCTGGTGCATAAAGAATAAGACCAGTGAACTTCTCGCCATCATAGAATTCCTTCTGACGCGTCGTCTAAATCACGACTCTCATAACACCTAGTAAGCAAAAGACCACATATTGTTCAGCCTTCGTCATCTGCGGCACCACATTGCTACAAACAGAACTGGCCTCAAGGACAAAGAACTTTCCCTGTAGCATGCGGACCATAAGGTCTTCAACAAACTTGCACAACGGCGCTACCACCCTGCAATACAGCGTCGGCAGCTTGGAGATTTCTACAAGCACGCTGAACAAAGTCTTTTGGCGACCAAGAGGGCCCCACGAATCACCAGCCAGGTGAGTGATGCCTCATCGTTATTGAGGCATTTCAACCCAGGCGCCCAAGGCCATATTGAACGAGCCTCCTGCTTCGTATGACCGAGTTTGTCAATCAGATCATCACGAACGGACTCCCTGACTAATAGTTGATACAATGCCCTACGAGACAACGCCTGAACGTTGGAGAGGCCATCCGACGCCCATAAGAGGTGTTTCAGAGCAATACGACATTCACGATAGAAGGGGCATTCGGCTCGGGGTAAACGGCGGGTCTCTACCTCGCCCGAGTGCACACTTCTCAGGGATGGGAAGTTTCTACGGACGTCTTCCTTCCAGAAGGCGCCCTCCTGATCCGATTCGCGACACATTCGGTCTAGGAAGGCGATGCGAAGCATATATTGACGAATCTCAATGCTAGGCATATCCAGACTGCCCTCAGAGGGATGAAGGCAACAGATCTCCCGAGATACCAGAGCGGCCTTGTCTCTCCACAAGAAAGAGAACAAGAGCCTTACTAATGACATTAGTGTGGTATACAGAAGTGGAAGTACAGAGAGTCGGTAAAGGAGAATCGGGTAAATGTGTGAAATACACTTCCGCCCTCCCCTTCAAGGAAAGCTTCCTCCGAGACCACAGATTAACCGCGATCTCCGCCTTCCCTTGTACCTCCGACCAATTCATTTCCAACTGGAGATCAGGACCGAGCCAGACGCCGAGTATTTTGACCGGCCCATCGGTCCAGAGGAAAGGTCCAGGAAGAGAAATTCCCTATCACGCACCCAACCGCAAGCCAATAGACTTATCGCTGTTGATCTTGGCCCCTGTCACTATCTCATAACCACTGATTTCTTTGCTGACTTCGTCAATCCCGGCTCTGCTCGACACAAGAACCGAAACGTCATCAGCATAGGCAGAATACCTGGCTGAGGTGGTTGCCCCAGGTAGGGAAATTCCGCGCAAGACTGGATTCGCCTTTAATTTGCGAAGGAAAGGTTCCAACGCAAGAACGTAAAGCAAAGGCGAAAGCGGACAACCTTGACGAATGGAGCGAGACAATACGAAAGCCTCCGATCTTACCCCATTGACTTCCACCAGCGTACAGGGAGTCGCATACAAAAGTCGGATCCAGGAGCGAAAGTCGGGCCCGAAACCGGCCGCCGAAAGGACAGCCTCCAGAAAACGATGGTCAACTCAATCGAAGGCCTTGGACTGATCTAAATTGATCAGCGCGGCTTCACTGTCAACTTGTTCTAAGATCAAGCTTACCATATGAAGGTTGCCCTTCACAGCAAAAGTCTCTTCGGAGCCAATCAGACTAAACAGGACAAGCTGCAAACGGTTAAGATCTTCGCCAAAATTTTTAACTCTGTGTTTAACATGGTTAAAGGGCGAAAGTTATCTAACCCATCCCCACCGTTCTTGTCCTTATGCAGCAACTTGATCACACCCCTGGTGAAACGTTGAGGTATACCCCTGCTTCATCCAGCAAAGGAACAAAAACGGGCGACTGCCTCAAGTAAACTTCGTAGGGAAGACCATCTAATCCCGGAGATTTATCCAGGTCAACCTGTTTCAGCGCTTCCCAGATTTCTGACTCTGTGATGGGACCCTCGCACCCAGCCGCTTCAGCTGCCTCGAGGCAGGAAAAGTCGGCTAAATAGGCGTCGAACTGAGCAGAGCTCAGACCGGGCTCCCTGGTGAAAAGTTCCTGAAAGTAATCCCAAAAGGCCTCGCATATGCCCGCGTTTGTAGTCACGGTCTGTTTAACCGGCAATGTGACGCACGCGATATGTCGCCGAGACGCGTTCCGATTTTCCACTGCACGCAATTCAGCGGCCATATTCGTCGCCTCGGAGGACATTCTTTTTAATCTAGCCCTAACTACCAGAGCTTGATTCTTCTTCATAAGCAAAGCTAAGGTTATTTCCCCCACTATCACGGGATTTCACTGCCCGATCAACTTTTTGTTCTAAAGCCATTTGCGCCGCTAATCTATCTAGATTGAGTCGACGACTAAAATCAGCAGCAAACGTTCTAATGTTGGATTTTAATTTATTCTACCAGGCGTTCGCTAAAACCGCCCCCGTCAATTTCATCTGAATCATTAGTAGCAGCTGGTCCCGGAAACCCTGCTCACCAAATAATGAACAGTTTAATTTCCAGTAACCAGCCAACCTTTTCCTTAGGCTTATCTAAGTTTACACGGACCCGGACAAGCCTATGATCCGAATAAACTATATAATGGAAACTTGGACACCCTAAGAGCCCTACATCGACTCTCCTAACTAAGATTCGGTCGAGGTAGCTAGCAAGAATCCCAGGAGCCGAGTTGCCACTTTGTCCAAGTCCAAGCTACCTGCCGAGGGTGCTCATTCCGGTACTTATCGACAAGATCAAACTCGTCGATAAAGTCCCGAAATGGTTTCACATCCCGGTTGTTAGTACCCGGATTTTGCCCTATACGATCTATATCGGGGTCAAGGACTGCATTCCAATCCCCCGCTAAAACTACCCGACGAGATGTCGTCAAGAACGGTTCGATCTGCCGAAACAAAGCAGGCCGCTCGGAATGGTTATTTGGTACATAAACCCCAATGAGACGCAGAGCCTGATCCTTTATGGTAACATCCAGCACGCAAAGCCTGCAAAGACAAGAGTTCATGCAGCCTTCAAAGACTTGCTTACCAGCCAAGAGACACCTCTCGAACGACCATCAAAACATGCTGAATAAAGGGAGAACCCCTTAGATAGTATGTCCTCACGGTCATGAGAAGAAAACCTGGTCTCGTGTACGCAACAAACATTCACCCCGAAGCGCTGAAGGTCGCGAGAGAGCCTCGCCCTGCGAGACTCCGACCTCAGGCCTCGGACATTTATACTTGCTAACCAGAGTGCCATAGTGAAAACCGATTAGGGTTGCTTTCCTGAAATGTGCATGCTCGGGGTAAGGATACCGACAGCCTCTTCCATAGACTCATGGCCCATCTCAGTCTTGATGGTACCGTCTTGGGAGATTCCGCCGATATCCCAGGAGAATGTCCATTTTAATGCTCTATAGAGGGAGGGGGTGAACAAAAACCGGGACCCTCCCAGCACAAAATTGCTTCATTTTTCTCAATTTTTCGTTCTGGACGATTGCAATGGGCGGGGACATTTTGAATGAGGCTATAGCGTCATCTAACATCGACCAAACTTGCTTTGCCCCCGTCTCAGTTCTTATCAGAGTTAGAACCCTTTGTGCGTTGGGAAAATTTTGAAGTTCTATGTCTTTGTCGCTGAATTGCTTAATAGATAACAGATATGTTAAGTTTTCAATTCTGTTACCATAGTCTCTAGACTTTCTCAGCTTGAATGGGCGAAATTTTACATACGTCTTCACCGGGATCGAAATTATGTTTTTTTTTTATTCCGGTTAATTCGTGAGTAGGGCTTCTGAGCCTTTGTTTAGTGGAGGGGGCATTTCTGGAAGTTTAATGGGAGAAGGACTGGGGTTGTGGCAGGGTGTATATGTTTGCCTAAAAGGGCTGAGGTCTCTACTGAGAGGGATTGAGGATTGGGGAAAAGAAGTAGGAGAGGCAGGTGAGGATTTCTCTCTACAAAGAG
Source organism: Acanthosepion esculentum (assembly GCA_964036315.1). Classification (NCBI taxonomy): domain Eukaryota; kingdom Metazoa; phylum Mollusca; class Cephalopoda; order Sepiida; family Sepiidae; genus Acanthosepion; species Acanthosepion esculentum. Next base: position 54,385,347 of record OZ038510.1, read on the forward strand.
GGGTTGAGGGATGGGAAGAAAGTGGTGGGTCGGAGGATGTGGAGAGAGTGGCCTTCTTTGAAGAGGAGGACTTTGGCTGACTGGATGTAGAGGGCTGCGGAGACTGTGCAGTGGAATTGAAAGGAAGTGTTTTCGTGGTGTGAGAGGATTTTGTTTTCCTTTGCTGGTCTAGTTTTTGTTTAAGGACTAATTTTTTCAGTCTTTTCATAGCCGGGGTCGTATTTTCTTTGTAAATCTTGGATGTTCGGTATAGAGGCCGGGACGTCGCCCTTACTGTTGTCAGAGGGAGTGGGGCTGTAAGTGCCTTTTGTCCTAGGGGCTTCAGGGGACTGAGGACCCACTGTCTGACGCTTCCCTCTGGCCCTGCCAGCAACCTGTCATTCCCCATCTCCCTCCTCCTCAACTTCACTTAGCAGTGGAAGAAGGCTCTTCGGGGAATGGGGGCTTTGGTGATGGCCCAACCGGGGGTTTGACCACTCGGGTTCCGGAAGCCGGCATGCCCATTACAGGGGAGGCGGTTTTTAAAGACTCGATCAGAGGGGGAGTTTGGTCGACTGGGGCCTGACTTCCAGAGGCCTTCTTCTCTGGACAGGAAGAGGAGAGGTAACCAGTCTCTCCGCACTTCCAACAAACGGCAGTTTCAAGCCACCAACACCCATACAGTTGGGGATGGAGACAAAGGTCTTACTATCCAGCATAATGTCGAAGCTCAATCCCCCAATCAGGCTATCACAGTAAGCACCCAGAATTTCGCCATATTGGGACAAGAAATCCGCCACGTACTCCCCGATAACCTGAGGAGGGACATCATATACTTTTATTATGGTCCTTCTTCTGCCTTCGTATTAAGTTCGGAGAATCAAATCTTTTGTGATTAAATCCCGACTTGTGGCTTTTGCACAGTCTTCAGCATTGGGTAACAGCACGTCCCACATGAAAAAGCGATTGTCCTTAACGATACGAAGTGGCTAAAACTCCAGTGACTCCAGTGTTTTCACCACTGTGTCTTTCGTCGAACGACAAATTTTGCGCGAACGCTTGTCGACGACAAAAACGGACACTATTCTTTTGTCGATTTTCTTTAGTTCGATTGGATCCTCCAATAGCCTACCTTCTACCACAAGGTGTGCGTAACTCTTGGCACGCTGCAAGAACTCTTCAAAATCGATAATGCATTTAGGTGCGGACTTCCAACAAGAGGACGATTCCCCGGCCTCTGCATTCTCACTTAACTTGTCTTCTTCCTGGTCATTATTGGCTTCTACGTTTTGACTTTTTCGGCTTCCGTAGACTTAGAAGCTTTTTTAAAAGCATTTACAATTTCCTCATTCGTTGGAATACTCAATAATAATGGGTACTCCTCAATATCATCCTTATCCGGTGGGTGTTTTTTAATATAAAATAAATGTTTCTTTACCGACCTTTTAAAGTCCGCCATAACGGGTCTCTTCCTTTTAATAAGGAAGGACGGGGTGTTGTTTTTTTTCTCCATTTTAGTATTTATATAACGGGAAAGGAAGGGGAGGGTGAGAAACAATGGTCGCCTATAGGCCAGGGGATAACTGAAATAAAGTTCGCCTAGCAGCGAATCAAATTTAAAATGACAGACAAATAACAGTCACAAAATATAAAAAAAGAAAAGCACAAAGTTAACAAGAATGACTTGAACAAACAAAAAGAATATGCAGAAAACAGTTCAAAACGTTATACAAAACATTGACACAAACAAATTACACAAAATAAGAAAAACTATACAGAAAACACTTTAAACAATCTTTTTTTACGCTAAAAATAAAAGTAAAAAGGACAAGTTATAGACACGAATACGAAACAATACGTATTAACTAAACAAAAAAAAAGATGACTGCTAACAAATAAAGGCTTGCCAAAAAAAAGTTACAGACAAGAATACGAAACAATACGTATTAACTAAACAAAAGAAATCAAGATGGCCGCTAAAAAATGGCTTGCCAATAAATAAATACAGAAAACAGACAAGTTAGATTAAACAATTAGAACAATTACGAAAACAGAAAAAATAGAATACTTAAATGATTATTTAAAAGGAAAAAAACATTAAAAAAAAGAAGTAACACGTAACAATTAACACGTAGTAAATGAACAAAAGAAAAATTAAAGTCTGACGACGAATAAACAGTTAAACTGTGGGAACGGGGTATAGAAAATTAAAAACTCAGTTAAAAGGAAACTTTAACGTGAAAACTAAAAATAAAATAATAAAAAATAAAATGAAAATGTAATAAATTAAAAAAGAAAGGAAAAAGTTAAAATATCAAAAAGTTTTCAAATAACAGACAACAAAAGAACGTTAACGAACTTAACAGAACGGTGATTAGTCGAACAAACAAAAGAAATCCACGCGCATCAGTAATGCGGTCTTGCCAAGTCAAGCACGGACCAGAGCTGAACAATAACGCCCAAACTCGATTCCTGACTGATATTTATTATGTAAAATTACATAATTGTGGCACAAGGCCGAAAAACGGGAGGGGTTGAGGCTGGTCCACACTAACTATCTTATACCTAGCTAATCCGATTCACGACCCAATCACTCATTACCCCTGCCGAAACCAGTTGTTGAACACCACAGTCAAAATCGGGACAAAGATGTGCGACAGCCTCAAGTACAATTCATAGGGCAAACCATCTAGACCGGGCGACTTGCCTCTGCCAACCTTCTTCAATACCGCGTAGACTTCGCCCTCTGTGATCTCTCCCTCGCAGCTAGCCGCTTCAGTCGGCGAAAGCCGAGGAAAGTCAGCCAAATAGCTGCGAAACTCGTCCTCACGAAGACCAGGCTCCTTGGTAAACCGGTTCTCAAAATGCCGCCGAAACGCCTCGCACATGTCGTCAATGGCCCGAAGAGTACGCCCCTCCGGGGTTTCGTCTTCACGAATGTACCAATCGGAACTTCAACGGACCTCTTCCTTGCGCAACTCTGTGCCCATGCTCACCGCTTCGGAAAACATATTGCTTAACCTACGTCTACGCCACCCGGGCACAAACGAGTTTGTGGTCCGAATAGCCTACCCAGTGAAACGTGGAACAATCTAACTAACATTTTGTCACGGTAGCTAATCACCTTGTCACAAGGCCAATTATGAGCCCACGTTCACATTTTCCCCCCGGGGTGATCGACCCGGTATCTATCGACGAGACCAAACTCTTCGATCAGATCAACCGACCTACGATCGCCCCTACACCCGTTAGCACCCCTCCCCAGATCTAACTTGGGTTCCAGGGTGGCATTCCAGTCTCTTCACTAAGACTAGGCGCGTTGAATCCACCAGGAACGGCCCCAACTGCCGAATAAACGACCCCTGGTCGTTGGGCGCATAAACCGCAACGACCCGAAACGAACCACTTTTCACGGCAATATCGGCCACGATCAACCGGCCCTCGGCATCGGTATGCACATGGTCTACCTTCGCATCAAGAGTCCGCTTCACCAGCAAAGAAACTCCTCTGGCATGTCGGTCCCCATATGCTGTATAAACGACAAAGTCGCTCTCCTGCACACACGCATCGACACTGCAAACAAAGTGAGTCTCTTCGATCACGGCGACATCCAAATGACAAGAGATCACGGAACAGGCGGGAAGCCTTACTCCGATCCCTGAAGCCATTCACATTCAGACTGGCTAACTTGATTGACATCTTTTAAATCTGTTGAATAGAAAAATAACAATTAGCCTATTCACATACGGGCCGGAAAAGTTTTGTAGTTTGATCAAGTCTGGAGAAACCAACTCGACCATCTTTATACCTGGGTAGGCCTCTCTGGCCTCGAACAAATGGATCCAAACTTTAAGGTATTTGCCTGTGTCCCTAATGAGGGCAGTAACCCCTGGGGCCCTAGGAAAATTATTGGGGTCCTACACTGATTTGCCATCAACGGAGGAAATCTTAAACAGAGGACCCAAGAGATGTGGCTGAGTAGAAGTGGACGGGGGAGCAGGTGTAGAAAGTGATGGTTGGTGAGGTGACGAATCCGAAGCTGTAGGAGTAGGCGTGCGTGGAGATCTAGGAGATGTGGGAGTATTGGGAGGGAGTGGAATACGATTGAGAGAAGGGGGCTCCTAGATACTGGAGTATCGTCTTTATCTTTTTCTGGCGAAGCAGGGACGAATAACGAATGTCCCTCCCCACCCTACTTCGTCCATTGTGTTTCTTCACTTGTACTTCCTCTTTCACTTGTACTTCCTCTTCCCTGTTCCTTTTTAAGGAAGAGGACCGTGTTGGAGGCACTTCCTCCACTTCCATTGCATTGTCTGAAATCTGCTGTGTTTTGTGTACTTTGTTTTTTAGCTGAAGGACTCTTTTGTTTTTGTTGCTTTTGTTGTTGTTGCTGCTGCTTGTGTTTTTCCTTTGGTTGCTCATCCAGCTGCACCTTGGGTTGCTCCACTGGTTTCACCTTCGGTGGCTGCTGCAGCTGAGGTGGAACTTCCTTCTGTGGGGGGGCAAGGGGCCTGCTTTCTGCTTGCGCCCCTTAGCCACCACCTCCTTCCAACCCTCGTCAGGGGCCTTTCTTGGTTCTGCCTCTGTCGCTGTTGATGTTGTTGCTATTGGTTGTGGTGTCGTTTTCTTTCCGGGGCATGCCTTGGCCATGTGCCCCGAGATCCCACACACCCAACAATAGGGTTTGCGTCACTCGACCACAACCAACATCCGCCTTTCCTTGCACATTATTATGTTGGGGATGTCGTTAAAATTCTTACGGGTCAGTGTTATTTCAATTAACACATCCCCCGTCGCTATTCCAGCTTTACTGATTACGCCGCGACCCTCTCCACCTTTCCATACTGGGCGAAATATCTATGGGCACCCCATGCACTGTTACATTAGTTCTACGGGTGCCCATATACTCTGTTTGGAGTCGGAGTGTCTTCGAGTTTAAAACACTTCCGGACAACTTTTTGGCCTTCTTCTCCGTTGGTATCAGTAAGTCCCATAACGCCCTCGATCTTCTAGCCAGAATTTTTGGCACAATGTTCAAGCTCTTAAGGGCTTCTTCCATGGTTTCCCTGCTGACACCAATTAAATTCCGACTTTCTATGTCGGCCGACAGCAGGGAAATAGTCTTTATATTTACGGCGTCAAACGCCTCAGGTATAGTGAGGAGCTCATTTTCTTTTGTATACTCCTCATACTTTTTTAGCAGCTCCGTGTAATATGCTGCGTCCTTTTTTGGTCGGCTTTCTGTCCAGGCCGATTTTTGGGGTGATACAATATCAGACATCACCGATAATTGTGTTTGCGGTGTTTGAACTCCGCCATAATAAAAAAAAAAAAAAAAAAAAAGAAGAGATTGCTTTTCCGTCATATAGGTACCTCCATGAGATCGCTAAAAAGAGCATAGCATGATGAAAAAGACGCCAAACTTGACGAAAACAAATTTTTATCGTCTAAATGTTCATGTTATTATTAAAGAGGAAAGATCAAAGTATTTTGTGGGTATTTTTTTTACATTTTTAATCGTTTCTAGCACGTCCGAAATTTTTGTTAAAAATCTTGTGTTTTTTTGTCATCAAAACTGGCAGATAATCATTTTCAATCATTTTTTTCCATTTTATAAAAAAATGAAAATCTCACTTTGAAATTCTTTTAAAAATCAATTATCATTTTTTCAAAACTTATTTTAAGAAAATCAGAAATTATAATGTTTATTTAAAATATTTTGAACTAAGCTTAACTTAGCTTCTGCGCCGAAAAGATGTAATTTGAAAATAAAACAAAGCAGGTCATAACCTTTCGCGTCACTTGACAGGTGATGAAAGATATTTTCATGACGTTTAGATAGCTTACGTGAGGATAATTCTTTCTACGGGTGGAGACAAGTGAAGTTATTTAGATTTAAGTGATCAAATTATTTACCTCGTTATTTTTAAGGAAAACTTTCAGCGCTCTAATTTTTTTCTTTTTTGTACTTAGCTTTCACCTTTATGTTTACGATGCTTTATGGAAAATATATTGTAAAGAAATTAAAATAAGACTGTTAAGAGTGAGATTAAATTTCATAAGAAAGGTATCTAATTAATTTATAGGTACCTTTCTTATGAAATTTTATCAGAAGTGTACATAAAATACTCTAATTTTATGTACATTTATTACATTTTACTGTGTTATTTGTATTTCCATTCATTTTATTATTAATTTTGATATTTCATTGCTGGAAAAATGTCATAACTGAGATTAATATAAAAATAAGATCATATAAATTTCATGAGATGATACTTGTAGGTACCCTTCTCAGTTGAAATTGAAAAATCAAATTAACTTCTCCACACGTGTTTCGCAAAAGTAAAGGCCTTAACAGCGGAGAACAATGCTTAACTCAAATAACGCAACGTAATTGTATTCTAGTTGGTCTTCCGTACTTTATAATTACAGCCCGATTATAAACACAAAATTACATTTCTTAATTACTGCGGATCTTCTGATTAGTCAAAACGATACAGTTTACAACGCGCTAAAAAAAAGATCTATCTCATAAGGACACTTACGAAAGCTGATGCGGCTTTTAACTAATTTTATAATATTTTAACAAAAAAAAATCTATTATAATTAAAGAAATAACAAATAATTGTATTAAAATTCATTTTTCATCAAAATTTTTTTTTGCTTTCAGAAAATATTGTTCATATACATAAAAATAACTAAAAGCAAATAAAAGCATTTGAAATTAAATAATAATATCTTTGTTTTATTGAGTTTTGTATGTTACAATTCAGAGCTGATTTTCAGGGAGGTGGAGGGTCCAATTAAAAAAAAAAAAACATGATTTGCATTCCTCAAACCTTGTAATCACAAAACCCGATGCGATTGAATTTCTAGAGTTTTCATAAAATTAGTTATTGGGGGGGGGGGGTTAATAAATATAAAAAACATTTCTGCCATGACTTTAATAAAGAAAAACATATTTATAATAATTTCAATCATCTATGAATAGTTTCTGAAAGTTTCATTAACTTCCGACAATTATTTTTATTTTTGCAAGATTTTCGAAATTAATGTGTGTCATACAAAAAAAAACGTGCTAAAAATTGTATGTTATTTTAGTAGTTCCGGTGATACAAAGAGAAACAAGGTTTTTTTTAATCAAAATTTAGAATGTTCTAAAAAGAAGTAAAAATTCTTAAAAATTATTTTAAAAAACTTTGGTCTTTCGTCTTCATAATAACATTAACATTTAGACGATAAAAATTTGTTTTCGTCAAGTTTGGCGTCTTTTTCATCATGCTATGCTCTTTTTTAGCGATTTCATGGAGGTACTGTTGAGATTGCTATGAAATGAGTGTGTAATCAGAAGGTTTTTTTGTTTGAAGATGAGTTTGAAAGCATGTTCTTCATATTAATCACAACAACATAAAGCATAGACATACAAGTTGAATAAATCTCAAGGCAAAATTGAACAAGAAACAACGGTAGTCGTGAATTCAATTAAAAAATATCGAACATTTATATACAATTAATACAATTGGAAAAAGCTTGTGTTTTGGTTATATGAAAGTTGACGAAGTGTGAATTAAGTATGTTAATGATTTACAGTTCAGCAATGTTCAATTGTTGAAGAAATGTTCAAATAGAATAAGAAAGGAAAATTTATCAAAAAGGTAATTTAGGTAGTAAATATGCGAGATTAAAGTAGGATTTGTTTTCTTATTCTTCCAGAGTTGTTTACCTTGGACTGTCTTTTGTTTATCTTTTGTTGAAATTACAATTTCTATTTAGTAGTGCAAATGAACACTTTTTAAGAAAGTTGTAATGGATTTAGAGAGAGAATGATGTTGGTGGTTGAGTCAGCAGTTGACGCGCGAAAAGTTTCTTAAGTCAAAATAGTGACACGCGTGGATTCGTGTGGCATCTCCCCCATAACACCCCCCCCTTCCGTAGCTTTTGCGTAGCAGGGGTTTTTAATATCTTTTTTTCTTTTTTTTTTCTTTGGATCTATTTCCAAAGGTTCTGTGAACTTTCTTTTTCTGGACGATTTTCTTGGTTCTGGCATTGTTTGCGGTTTTTTTTTTATATCAAATGTAACCAAAATCGTTCCCATCACCTCTTCTTAAGGTAGACCGTTAGCATCCTGTAACAGTCTTTTCCTTATTTGGTTTACGTGTCTTCTGTGTGAGAATTTTTGTCCCTGTACTATGTAAACCATATTGCCGATTCTTTTATCAGTTGTCCCTTGCTCCCAGTAAGATGTATTATTTTTATATGCTTTAAAAAAAAACTTTTTCTCCTGGGAGGAATTTCCTTTTTGGTACGTAGGGGTGTGTTACTTGTTTCGTTTGACTTGGTAGCAATTTATCAAATGCAGATCTGATTTTTCTAGCGAACACTTCTGCGGGTGATAATGTCGATGGTGTAGCATTATTTGGTGTTATTCGATATACCTGAAGAAATTGCTATCATGCTTTTTCCGTAGGCACGTCATAGGCTTTTCGTAATGCTCTTTTGAGTGTATCAACAAATCTCTCCGCTTGCCCATTTGATCTTGGGTGATAAGGCGGGGATTTTATATGTTTGACTTGATAAATTTGTAATGGCGATTGGGGATTTTCTTTTGTTTGCACATATTGCAAAAAATATTTACTGACTTGAAGAACATTTTGTCCAGATAGTTATGTAGTGTAGATGTGTTTTAGAGTTTTGAAATTATCGATTTTGCTTTTACATCGGGTGTAATCACAAATTTTGTAACTGTAATCTATTTTTGTTGGAAGTTTTTAGTGTCCGCAGTGCGTGGCAAGTTAGGTAGAAGTTGATTGAAGTATTTTTTTTTCGCTGGCTCTCGGGTTGAAAAATATTATTTATCGGCTACACAGAGTTTACCGACTATTTTGTGTTAGGAAGAATAACGTGTATTAGCCTTCCAGTAGCACACCGATACTAATGTTAGCATTAGCGTAGCCATTAATACACTAACACTGAATGCGAATATAGAAAGATGAAATACGCGAGCGTAACAAGCGAAACATTTAATAAGGCAAACAACTTACGGACATATATTAAAAAGATTTACATATGTCCCAAAACAAATGATTGTTCATATTGTCCCAAAGAAACGAGGAGGTTTACAGAACGAGAACAAAAAAATAACATACCAGCTATATGGCCTTTGATAATCCGCAGATAAGTGAATAGAAATTACTTTTTTCATTCGCTAGGCCGTGCACATGTTGACCAGTTTTCACGTGTGTGGATGCCCTGGTGGTCAGGAAAGTAAAGAGGCCGTTCCTCAAAAAAACGGAAGCAAAAACTAAAAGGGACAGAAGAGTTCTCCTCTCTAAAGGGGGTCAAACTCCCATGAGCTCAACCCAAGAGAAAACAACTGTGGTCTCCCTACACATCCATAGTTGAGTTTGCTTATATAGTTTTGTGTGTTTCTATATTCAGGAGAAAAATATCACGTCTTGGTCACCAAATGTTGCCGGTGACATGACAATCTGGATATATGAAAGAAGAAAACATTTAAACTAGTGAAGGTGTTTGTGTAGAAGTCCTAGAAAAAAAGTAATGGAAAGTGAAGATAAACGTGCGTCTGTGGGGTGCCTTTCTCCACTTGCGACCTACATCTTACTGTGTGAGAGGAAAATAGAAAAGAGAGACAGATAATGTCACTCCCTATTTATAGGCTTAAGCAGCGTCCCCCTAGCGACGGTTTTTCAGTAAAGAAAATGGGAGTAACACTAAAATATCTCCCCCACTGAATATTTTCAAAAGTGTCTCAAGCCCAGACAATTAAGATGGATGGTAAACCCTTCAAATTTCACAACTTCAATTTTTTTAATTTTATGAGCAGAAAATTAAGTGCCTCATCCCCCCCCCCCTAAAATGGAGCGGTTCCGACTCCTTATGAAAATGTATACCTCCACTCCCTATGGTGCGTTCACCCGGAGCAGGATCCTATTGAGAGACTTCCTTAACGCCCTGTGTTTGTAGGATGTATCCAAAACAAAAAATGGATATAACGAGACAAAGTAGAAAAGCTTTTAAACAATGTGTTTTTTCGATGTGACGTGTGTTAGTTTCAGCCCCTTCAGGTTGGAATGAAAAGAAAAATTGTGTGTAAGGAAAATACGTTTAGATTTTTAAGGATAAGAGGCAATAAATCAAATTACCTTATTAGCTCCAACGACCAGAGACTGGAAAGTGTTTGTTTGTTCAGATCTGATACGGTAATTTAATATGTATATAATGATATTACAGAAAGATTGTCCATTTATGCTACTATATGTAACTATAGTAAGCTGATGAAAGAAATCCGAGAGATAAAAAACAGCAAAAATAATAATATTGATAAGACTAATAATATTTACTAATGTATTGTTATATTAGTCGACCTCTTGACCAAACAGAATCATAACGAGAAAAGATGTTAAAAATCAGAATTTTGGTACTAATTTCTCAATGAGAAATAAAAAAAATTAAGTTGGACTTTTGTGGGTGGAGGTACATGTATATTACTGATGAAATCTAATAGTTTTGGGCTAGTTGTTTGTCATCGTTACGGTTGTAAAGGGTTTGTAGATGGCATTTTGTGGAAACTATGTTCATTGAAGTTTGGAAATTTTTGTTGACAGTGATTTAACATAAGTGTGAGAGGTCACCTTTCGGTGACTTCGGTGGTGAGATTCATGTTTTGAGTGTTTTTTGGAATTTTTTGTTGACAGAGATTTAACATGAGGTGAGAAGAAATCTTTCAACGACTTCGGTATTAGATATGATATGTTGTTTTAATGTCTTGGGTCGGTGGCCTGTGTACGGGGCGGTCGGTAAATTTATTGCCGCGCTTTGTCATGGAATTTGGCAGCTGAAAGCGAGTCCTTTGTATCAGAAGATTTTGTCTTCAGTCAGAATTTTATCCTCGGAAGATAAAGACGTGTTTATTCTGGCTCCGTGGTGAACTACTCTAGTTTGCCACGTATATTAGTGTTACCTTAAATAATGAAGATTTTGTTTTCAGTCAGAATTTTATCCTCGGACGATAAGGACGTGTTTATTCTGGCTCCGTGGGGAACTACTCTAGTTTGCCACGTATATTAATGTTACCTTAAAATAAATGATTCGAATTACAGTATCGAATTATTTGCCTTTAAAGATTAATATTTATGTAGCTTTTAATAGCTATATTACTGATTTTATTTATGGATGGGAACAGGGGAGTGTGAGTTTTCGCATCGAAGGGCTTTGTTGGAAAATTTAATTGGCTTCGGTAGAAATCCGTAGCAAAGATTCGTTTATATTTGAAAAATTTTGAAGAGATTTGTTCAGCTTCGGTAGAATTCCGTAGCTAAGTTTTGTTTGAGTATGTGGAATTTCAGAAGAGAAAAATTTAACTGGCTTCGGTAGAAATCCGTAGCTAAGATTTGTTTATATTTGAGAATCTTTGAAGAAAAGATTTCGTGAGCTTCGGTAGAATTCCGTAGCTAAGATTTGTGAAATTTGGAAGAAAAGATTTGGTTAGTGTTGTGTAGGATCCACCTAATCTGCATAAGTGACTACCAACTATATAAATAGTGGTTGGTACCGGAAGACGAGGAGAAGGAATCACGAGATCCAACTAGAGACTCTGATCGACTGCGACTAGTAAACACATTCTCCAGGAACGTCTTCCCAGAAATATACAGAAATACTATATGTACTTATTATGTACACTTTCTTGTTATAATACATTCTTGTTCTAAGTACATTTTGTGTTGCATTATTATTCCATGCAATAGGCGAGATTCAACAATGAGTCAAGACTCAACAATGGCGACGAAGTAGAACGAACCATACGCCAAGTTTCAACAATGGCCACGAAGTAGAACGAACCATACGCCAAGTTTCAACAATGGCAAAGAAGTAGAACGAACCATACGGAAAGAAGAAAGAATTAATAGTGAGAGTTTTCAACAATTGGGACAAGTCATTGAAGAACCCAGGCTGAAAAAAAAACTATTAATTCAAAGTCCAACGTAAACGTAACGACGAAGGATTCTGAACTTCTGGATATGTAGAACTCGTTAAAAGACGACTAAGCATAAAGGAACGTTCACTCAGAAAAATTGGAAAGGTGTCGTAAACGAATAACGGTAATTTTAAATTAAAAAATTATCTACACGAGACACCCGCTAAAAAGAAAAATTGGCCGACTACAAAAACATGCATGGATTAAAAGGAGCACAAATACACCGTGTCGACTTTGAAAGGTAACGAACTTTAAAAAAATTGTTTTTTTTATTTGTTCAACAATATAGTGACGAATTACCTCTGATAAGAAAATCAGACGTTGTCATTGAAATACGCGAACAGAAGTCGAAAACGAAAAAAAAGTCCGACGCTCTCTGTTCACGAAAAAAAAAAAAAAAAAAAAAAATACCAAAGTTGATTAGCACGGGCGTGAATGTAAAAGCAAGACATAAAATAGAAAAGTCGTACGTTGTTTCGATTTTTTTGGTCAGCTTATATGATATTCGTGGATACACAAATTAAAAGTATATTCCTTGTTGCATGAACACTATCAGCTAAAGATGGATGAACTAGCCAAAGTCATATCTGAATTATTAAAATCCCAGCAGTTGAGTCAACAACGTCAGCAGGAGCAGTTTGCCTTATTAATAAGGGAACAACAGATAGCACAGCAAAAATTTCAAGATAAACAACAAAAATATCAAGAACGTCAAGAGGAAAGACAACAAGAACAACAGATAGCACAGCAAAAATTTCAAGATAAACAACAAATATATCAAGAACGTCAAGAGGAAAGACAACAAGAACAACAGATAGCGCTGCAAAAATATCAAGAACGTCAAGAGGAAAGACAACAAGAACAACAGATAGCGCTGCAAAAATATCAAGATAAACAAGATGAAAGACTTTTAGAAATTCAAAAGTTAACACTGGAGAAATTAAACAACTATCAGGCAAATGAGGGAAATTCTTCATATTCTAATAACACCATATTTAATTCGCTAGAAACTTTCAACTATGTGCCAGACGAAGAAAAAACGTTTGAAGCGTACTTTAAACGATATGAAGATATTTTCTACACAGACTGTGAAAACTGGTCGAATTCAAGAAAAGTCAGTCTATTACTAAGAAAGCTAGGTACAGCAGAACATAGCAAATTTGTAGATTTTATTCTACCGAGAAAGACAACTGAATTGGAATTCTCGGAAACAGTGAAATTGCTAAAAGAGCTGTTTGGAGCAAATATGTCGCTTTGGCATAAGCGATGGTTATGCATGAATGTCTCTAAATCCGACGATCAGGATTACTTAACATATGCATCTATAGTGAATAGACATTGTGACAATTTCAGATTGGCAGAGATTACGGTTGAAGAATTCAAGTGCTTAATTTTTGCTCAAGGACTGGTATCCAGTAAGAGTGCCGAAATAAGACGTAGAGTTTTGTCTAAACTCGAATCTGAACAAGGCCTTACCCTGCAAAAGTTAGCAGAGGAGTGTCAACGGGCCGTAAAATTAAAGAAAGAGTCGCAAAAAATCGAAGAAGCTTGTATTGCTTATATTAAAAAAATAAAAAAGCAGTCAAAGTACCCATTAGAGAAAAATTGGAGAAAAAATTCAGCGTACTTTAATAATAGACAAGAAAATAAAAAGAACGAAAATAAAAAAGTCCCACCATATAATTGCAGACGTTGTAACGAAAGACATTGGGAGATAAATTGCCCATATAGAAATAAGAAATGTTTCGTGTGCCAAAAGAATGGTCACAAAGGATCGTGTTGTAAAACGAAAAAATTCAAGAGCCGAATTAGACAAACAAATTCGAATATCAAATCAGATAGAGATTTGAGGAAATATGTGACGACTGAAATATTCAAAAAGAATATCAAATTTCAACTCGATTCGGGGTCAGATTTAACAATAATGAACGATAAAACATGGAAAATTTTAAAAAGGCCTACAATAATGAAGTCAACGAAACTCGCTCGAACGGTAACTGGAAAGCAAATTAACTTCGAAGGCGAGGTTGTACTTCCAATGAAATTGAATGGGATCGTTAAAAAAATAAAAGTTTTCATCCTGAGAAATGGAGAAAACTTGTTGGGTACAGATTTTATTGAAACATTCGAATTGTGGGATAAACCTTTAAACTCATTCTGCAGAAAAGTAGAAAGTAATACGCAAACAAGACAGGACATTAAAGATGAATTAAAGAAAAAGTTTCCGGAAACCTTTACACCTGGTCTTGGAAGATGTAACAAGTTTGAAGCTAAATTTGAATTAAAAGAAAATACTATGCCTATATTTAAAAAGAAACGTAACGTGCCTTTCGCAAGTGTAGAGAGAGTAGTAGTACCAAAAAAGTTGCAGAAAAGAATCCTACGGGACTTTCATATGGGTCACCCGGGGATTAATAGAACAAAAAGCTTAATGCGAAGCTTTGTATATTGGAAAGGAATGGATGTGGATATCGAAAACATGGTTCATCGATGTAAAGGGTGTGCGTTAGCAGCTAAGGCACCACCTATAGTACACAAACCATGGCCAAAGACGGATCATCCATGGGAAAGATTACACATTGATTTCGCTGGTCCAGTAGAAGATTATTACTACTTAATAGTGGTAGATAGCTTTACAAAATGGCCGGAAGTACTACGCTGCAAAAAGCCTACGTCCAATACCACAACAACTTTTTTGCATGAACTATTTGCACGGTTCGGTGTGCCAGAGTGTATTGTGAGTGACAATGGTACACAATTCACTTCTGACGAATTTAAGGAATTTTGTGAGTTATATCAAATTAACCACATAACGACGCCGCCGTATCATCCGAGATCCAATAGACTCGCAGAAAGATTTGTAGATACGTTAAAGCGCGCTCTGAAGAAAGCCTCAGGAGTTCCAACGGAAAAGGCGCTTCAGCAATTCCTACAAGTATACAGAATCACGCCTAACCAGAGAACACCATCAAACATGGCACCAGCTGAACTAATGTTCGCTAGGAAAGTTAAGTCAGTGTTTGACAAGCTTTTGCCAGGAAGAAATAGAATAAAGAACACTATGTATACAGCTAGAAAAAGATACACCCCCGGAGAGAAGGTCTTTTTCAAGTGCTATAGAAACAACATTGAGTTCTGGGAGCGAGGCATAGTGGACAAGAGAATCGGTGACCTGATTTACATAATAAAAGGGCCGAAGAATACTCATAAAAGGCACCAGAACCAACTCAAAAAATGCTACGTGCTAGAGCATGAAGAGAGTATACCGGATGAGGAGGAAGATACCATTGATGTAATGTATGATACTTTTCAAGTAGAACCTCCGCAGAGTGCTCCTGAACCGAGAAGATCCGGTAGGAAACGAAAGTTCACGGACCCATTGGACGTGAATCCAAAACGGAAAAGATATTGAAAAAAAAAAACAGATATACATATGAACTATGCAAAGGGGATCTACAAAGAAATAACCATATCATCATCCCATATAGAAGCCAGTTTGAAATCCAAAAGGATTCCAAGGCTTGGGAGGGGGGTGTTGTGTAGGATCCACCTAATCTGCATAAGTGACTACCAACTATATAAATAGTGGTTGGTACCGGAAGACGAGGAGAAGGAATCACGAGATCCAACTAGAGACTCTGATCGACTGCGACTAGTAAACACATTCTCCAGGAACGTCTTCCCAGAAATATACAGAAATACTATATGTACTTATTATGTACACTTTCTTGTTATAATACATTCTTGTTCTAAGTACATTTTGTGTTGCATTATTATTCCATGCAATAGGCGAGATTCAACAATGAGTCAAGACTCAACAGTTAGCTTCGGTAGAATTCCGAAGCTAAAAGAAGTAATTTTATTCCCTAGAAGGGGAATTGTTTCATTTGATTTATTTGTTTGTTGATTCAGAGAATCAACGTTTCTATTTGTTTGACAGAGTCAATCGATGCGGGGAATTCTGCCCCTATTCACGTTCTTTATTTTAAAATAAGATTTAAAAGAATTCCAAAGCTAAAGTTTTAAAATAGTTTGAAAGATATTCTTCATGGAATAAGATTTTAAGATCCTAGACTAGGTTAGGATTTGTGTTTTACAATTTACCCTTTCAGCTCCAGAGGAAGTGAAAAAGAGTTTCAAAGAAAGAAAAGAAAATATTAGAAGAAAGAAGAAACCCAAAAGAAATTGATTTGATTGTAAAAAAAAAAAAGGAAAATGCTTTAACAATATTGTTTGTTGTAAAGAAAAAGTTGAAAGATGTTTGCGTTGTCTGCTTGCTGACAACATTGTGTTGTAAGTAAAAATCCTTTTGTTCATTTTTGTTTGTTACCCACTTAGCATATGGACCAATATGCATGTAATTATGATTTGTTGAAATAAATATTTGGTCTGTGAACACTAACGGTAGTTGTTTATAAGGTCGTCTGCTTCATTGAGTGGATTTGTTGTTGATTTCCTTTGAAGAAGCCGAGAAGAAATCGGGAGTTTAGTCCTGTGTGTTATTAGTGTATTAAATTGTAATTTAAATATATTACTTTAAGATTGTATACGGGTAAAATTTGAATTTGATTGAGAATTGAATTTTTCATTTAAATTCTGGTCTTAGACATCACCCTTCACACTGACGCACAGGAGACTATATCTCTCTCTAGAAAAAGTTTTATATTTTCTCCACTTTATTTCTTCTTCAATTTTTATTTTTTCTACAGTAAGATTCGTATTTAAACCTAAAATATTTATTTTAATTTTACTTTAAACTAAACAATTATTTGTTTAGTTTAAAGTAAAATTAAAATAAATTCACATATTCGGTAACGACGCAAGGGAATGTATTCAACGTTGTCGTCATAATACCAACAAACACTAAGGAAACGTGCAAACCGGCGAGTGATCGCGACTACCCCGACCAGTACACACAACATCTCATTGATTCTCACCTTGGACCTTTTAAAATATCTAAATACTTCCATTTCATTAAAACAAATATTACCAAATTGTAATCTAATCAAGGTTTTCCATTTAAAATACTTTCAATTTCACAAGTCTTCCTTGAATGAAAACACGGTTTTACAGTTTTCATTTATACAAACAATTTTCTTTTATATTGAAATGCATAATGACTTGATAAATATATATTTAGACTTAATAAATGTTGTATCACTCCTGAAAGCCGAAACTGCTTGTGTTCACTCAGCCATAAAGAAACAGATGAATTCACATAGCCACATTTTGTCACATGCCACTTTATGTTCATTTGAAATGCCATTGTACAAAGGAAGAATATAACCCTTTTTACCACTGCCTACACCCGGTGATGTAACCACGTTTAGTGGACCGGTCCTCAAGGTCTTAAGATGACGTTTTAACTACAGGGCTAACTCTGCAATGGTCAATACTGACGCTGGTCCAAGCTGGTTTTTGGTCAATAGCCGCTTCGATCCACACTAACTCTGCCCATATTGTGTTTTTGATCTCAGAGCAGTGGAAGATCAAATGTCGTAGTAATCGCAGCGCTAGTTCAAGCTGTGGTGGGTGCTATATTAAGGGAGAAATATCTTTACAACGAAAAATAAAAACGAAAAATTCATTGTTAATCTCCAATTGGTTTATATAGTACAAAAATCATCAATCTCTATAGTGACACTGTGCTTCACCTAATAATTCGGGGTTCAAAGTTCTTTAGAATCAGGAAATCTGGTGGCAGCTGACGTGGATTTCAGAGGCCTTCAATGCGGGGTTCTCAGCCCAAGTCTTCGAGCTCTGAAAGCTATCTGCTTATATGCACATCGACTCAAAACTGGCGTGTGACTGAAGGGTTCTTGGGATTCGTTGAGTATTCAATTTCCACATTAATCTTAACAAAGGTTCGTTGTTCCTTATTTCTGCTTTCTTAATCAACTTTCCAAATTTGGAGAATTATCCATCTTCTCGGGAGTACTTACAGGGATTGCTTCTCCCCTAAACCCCAACCTACTTCCCTTTACATCTCGCACCACCACTCCATACAGGCGGTGCCAAATTCTCCATCTTCCTGCTTCCTTCTCAGCATTCCACTCCAGCCTACCTCCCAGGGCAGGCATAACTGTCTTTTTGCCAAATCTAATTTTTAAATCGTGTTGACGAAAAGGCGTAGTTTATTCTCGTCATTAATTTTAATTCTCTTGAAAGTGATAAAATTATAATTTTAATTCTCTTGGAAGTGATACATTTGTCAATTCCTTTTTCGTCAACGAAAATATAAGCCCCGTCTGTCTCTCTCCTCGTTAATGATATTTGTTTGCCTAAATTCTCAAGGAAGCGATAAAATTGTTTCTCCATTCCTGGGCTGATCTCTGTCTAGCGAAAACATAAACCAGATCACCCGCTTGTCAATGACAGGATCGATCTTCATAACTTCGACACTCACAACGAGTTCGTTCTTTGTTTAAGATTACCAATTCGTTTTCATCAATTAAAATATAATACCCGTCTGTCTCTCTTCTCGTTAATGATATGTGTTTTCTTAATTCCTCAAGGAAGAGATAAAACCATTTCTCATACATACCTGCATTCTATTCATACATCCAAGGTCATTTGTATTTCCTTATCACTAATGTAATTGAAAAGGGCATGAATCTACATCCCTGCACACTGCTTTATTACCACTAGGCCTTTTCACTGTTTTGTTTCTAAGATAAGTTTTCCTTTGGCTTTTATATACATACACATCTCAGCAAATACGTCGCATCACATATTCCTAAACCTTATAAATATCAATAAACCTTATACACATTAAAGAAAAATCACATTATTCCCATTTAGTTAGTTTTTTTCATTTTATTTTTGATTACAGCAAATAATGTAATAATTATTTGACAAATTGCATGCTTCCAAAATTCAGCATGCATAAGAAACATTAAACAATTTATTAAAACCTATAAATCATTGAAAAGATGCATAAATTAAATTTTCTTAAAATGTTTTTATTTCATTTTATATCATTAGCCTTATTCGTCTGTATGTGCATATCATAAAAAGTGAACATGAAATGATAACTAACTCCACATGTATGTATTTACCAAACCTGTGATACATCAGAGGACGTAACAATAAAATGAGGATAAAAAAAATACTCGGTAATGATAATACCAATTTATTACTATCAACCTCAATGCACAGTACCTGAATGAAATGAAACCAATAACGGTGTTTCACCCCATACAGACCTTTATTGAGAGGACCCATAAATTTTAATCAACGTTTTCTAAAGTTAGAACGTTACTTATTTACTCACACAAAAATACTATCTTAAAATTTGCAAGACTCGATTTGCTTCCCACAAAGCAAGCGCGCTCATACAACTTCCTCCTGTGAATTTTCAAAACAAGCAATTCATTTTTCTTAAATTCATATTGAACATCAGTAAACCATGAAAATTCAAATCCCGTAATTTTCTTGATACTCCAAATTGAAATATCTGATCCTTCTTATGTTTAACTTCTAATATTTCCGCACCCTGAATTTACATCTTTCTTGTGCATTATCTTGATACACAACAGTGAAAATAGTAAATTGTTTTGAGTATAAATTTCAGTGTACTTAAAATAATTAATGCAATTCTCTTTCTTTTAGCATTGGTCAATTTACAGGATGCCCGAAAAATGGTCTTCATGAAGAGACCAATAGTTCTAGTGTTCAAACAACAATGACAATTGGATTCTAATATATCTACTCTATAAATGTTATTGTCATATTTATTTGAAGGTGTCTCTTACTTGTTTATGCCTTACTTAGTGGCCGTAAAATATAGGTGTTTAAATCCTATAAAACAAAATGTTCACACAAGTAAAAGCTAAATAGAATACAAAATTTCTCTTGAACATGAAGTTACTAGCTTTTATGATGCCTCTTCTTTACTTCCTCTAAACAGTCTATTCCCATGAAATCTTTTGTGTCCCTTTGTTTCTCTTATTTAGTTTTCACTGACATGGTAAACATATAACCAAACCTTGTTAGGATATCATTTTGCCTCTATCCTTTGTGCCCCTCTTCCATTTTGCAGACGAATTTCTTCAGACACAAGTCTTTGTATGTGGCAACATCTACTTCTTCTCCTTCGAATATTCTTCCCAACACACTATGTCATGTGTCCATGTATATATTTCAATAAACCATTTATCTTTTAGTTATAAAATATAAAATACATCCTGGTCACAGCACAAAATTCTTATTAAAATCATTTTGTCCCTTATCCTTCAGGTAGTTTTCCTCTTCCCATCAACTTCTGAATCTTCATCTGACGTTGTCACCTCTTCTCTGTCTCACTGCATCTGCATTAAGCGGCCCATTAAAGATCCAATGTCCATGCTACAGTTTCTTGCTAGGTGTTTTTCAGTGATGTCCAGGTCATTTTTGTCAAACATTGATCTGCAACAAGGTCATCTCCAATTCACTCACCTGCAAAATAATTCCTTACATTTTAATATTTTTCTGCATAATTTAAAGTTTGTTTGTTTACTATTAGACTAAGTATAATTTATCTGTAAAATGTGAAATCCCCCTTTAGTAAAAAGAAAAAAAAATTCTTTTCAGCAAAAAGACTATACTACAATTCAGTAAAATGACTGTTAAATACAAAAATGAAAAATGTAAAGTAAAAATAAAAAACATCCTTTAATTGGCAAAAACATTGATCAATATAAAGATGAAACAACTTTTTAATAAGGGTTGTACTGCTCTGTAAAAAAAAATGTCACCAATGTTCTGTAAAAAATATCAAACGAGTGTGCTGAAAAAATTAAAACAAAACCATTCTACTGTAAAATAAAAAAAAAAAAAAACTTCTGGTCAATATAAAGAAGATAACATTATTCAGTAAAAGCAGAAAAATCAATTTTTTTAATAATTTCACTCCAAGCAAGGCGAGAATGTCACTAGGACACAGGGAATTACAGAGAGTAAAATAGAATGAGAAGACTATAGTGAGGAGAAGTAAGGAAAGTCACAATGAAGGAACAAGATTCAGGAAGACAGAATATGGTGATTGGTGTTGCATTTAAATTTTTGAAGATTGTAAGAGGCACGGAAGAAAGAAGTTCATGTTACACTTCGCACCTATGGAACATAGGTGCGAAGTGTAAGAAAAGAATCTATTAGAATAGAACTGACAATTGCATCTAACTATTTCAACAGTAAAACGGTGAGACCAATCTAGTAGCAAGCTTAAATGCATGCAGTCGAGGTACTAAGGAGAAAAGCTCATCGGAACAATTGCCATGAAAATATTTGTAGAAAAGACACGGAAACCACATTGTGTTGGTGAGAAAATGACTGAAGTCGAGGTGCCAGGTCAGGATCGATTGCATTACAAACACTTCTTTAAATTTTGTCAAGAATCTCGAGATACATAGTAGGATCACCGGACTGGATATGGCAGCAGTATTCAATGCACGAACAAATGATAGATTAATAAATAGGCAAGATGGATTCAGAAAAGAAGAATTGTCTGGCATGACAATGTGAACCAACTTTCCTAGCAGTAGACCTAGTAACTGATTCAATATAATCAATCCATTTAATATCAGTGGAAAATGTGAGCTCTCCTTGGGTTTAACATCAGCCATGCTGATGGCAGGCAGAAAAAATCTCTGTGGTGAATAAATGAAAGCAGATTTGTGTTGGAGGCATTAACATTTACAATTCATTTCTTGACACAGTTAACAACTGATTAGAAGTCTTTTTCGAGAGAAAGTCATCAGTTTCATTTAGTAGCAAATCTGAGATATCCGACTAAGAGAGGAGTTAAATGAAAATGGATGTACAAAAATATAAAATACTGTTCAGTAATATTCTATAAAAAAAAATAATTGGCTAGGAAAAAAAAGAAATGGTTTTAAAAAGTAAAATACAGTTCAGTATTTTGATGATACTAATGTCATGTAAAAAGAAAAAACTGCCAAAAATATGAAATACAGTATATTGATAAAACTAATTACCCGTCCAAATGAAATATCTCAGCAGAAAATATAAAAAAGTATTCAGTATTTTAATGGTTCTAAAATCCTGTAAAAAAATTAATGTTCCTACAGAAAATATAAAATAGTATTCAGAATTTTGAAGATTCTAATTGCATGTAAAAAATAAATTCATTTGCAAAAAATATAAAATAGTATTTAGTATACTGATGAATTTAAGTACCTGTCAAAATGAAATATCTCAGCAGAAAATATAAAAGAGTATCCAGTATTTTGATGATTCTAATTGCCTGATGAAAATAAATTCATCTGTGGTCAACACAAATTTAAAATTGTTCTGGAGTAAATAAGACACCACCGGTAACACAAATAAAATAGGCAAATGAGTCAGAAGTTTGTCAAAGTTAGTCAGTCCGAAATCTGGCGCGGGATTTCAAACTTTCTGTCTTCGGGTCGAGTGCGTCTCAGTCGGGGCTATGTCTACGGACGGATACTCAGCTAAGAATAGACAATGCAAAGTGCTCGATCACGCGGTTGCTAGGGCTACGTAAATATTGACCATTGGCCTGAGTGTACGTGCTCGGGGTCTCCATACTAAACTCGACCTTGTGTCTCAGTAGGGAGACTGGGTAAATAAAAAGTCCGTTGGAGTCAGTCGAGAAACATTCGAATGACGTCACAGCGAGTAACCTAAGCAAGACATAATATTATAACCGCTAGAAATGAGTTATAACAGTGGCGACGATCGAAACTCATACGTAGTAGGAAATTACTTTTTTGCTTCGGCGAACATGATAACAGTGCGACGAGAAATTAGAACAACGTTGTTGTTTTTTCTTTGGTGTGCGTAAAAAAGAAAAAAAAAGCGAAAGAAGGAAAAAACGAAACAGATATTCTTTAAATATGGCAGAATTATTAGCCCAAGTGATAAAAAATACAGCAACAGCAACAACAGCAATTGTTGGAACTCCAGAAACAAAAACAAAATGTAATTGGAATAATGCGGAGGAAAACGGAAAATTCCCCAAGTTCTTTTACTCCCGACGCGGTGGCAAATGCTACAGCTGAATTCACAAATGATAACGGTTTACAATTCACTGCTTACGAATTTAAAGAATTTTGTAAAATGTTCTCGCTTGAACATATTAGTACCCCGCCGTATCACCCAAGGTCAAAAAATCAATCTGAACGCTTTGTGGGTACTTTTAAGAGAGCTTTGAAAAAAGCAAGTAGTGAAAAAGTGTACGAAGAGACACTACAAAAGTTCTTGCGAGTCTACCGGATAATGCCGAATCCCAATACACCGACAGGCATGTCACATGCAGAATTGATGTTCACAAGAAAAATTAAATCGGTGTTCGACAAGTTGTTACTAGGTCAAAAAAGAATAAGAACGGATAACAAAAAGGACACAATATTTTTCAAAATTGGCGAAAAAGTGTTTTTCCGAGTATATAAAAATGGAAAAGAAATGTGGGAAGACGACTTAATAAGGTCACGAATTGGAAAAATGATATATATGGGAAAAGGAAAACAAATGTGAACACAAAAGGTATTGGAATCAGTTAAAGAACAGTTTTACTGAAGAAAGGCCCGTAAAAAGGAAGAAACTATATAAGTATTGTATGATACTTTTGATGTACCAACACCCCAAGAATTCGTTGAACGTACCAGAAAAAGGAAACGTACGGTTGACCCAAAATGAAAGAAATACAAAATTCAGTTTAAATGTTTACTAGTTGAAAAAAATCTCAAAAGGGACATTTTGTGGAGTAAATAAGTCACCCTAGGTAACACAACTGATCTAAGCAAGATACCTTAAATAAAGAACTCCAGAAGTTCGTCGGAGTCAGGCAGTCCGCTCTCTGGCTCGCAATTATCAATCTCTCTGTCTTCTGGTAGAGAGAGAGGTGGAGGGCTCTATCTATCAACGGAGACTCGGCTGAGAAGAATAGGAAATGCAAAGTGTCCGATCCCGCGGTTGGGTAAATTTTTAACATTGGCCCGAATGTTACGCGCTCGGGTTTCCTACACTAAACTCGACCTTGTGTCATATCTCGTCTCAGTGGGGAGACTGAGTAAATACTAGTCCATTGGAGTCAGTAGGAAAGAATTCTAATGTCATCACGGCGAGACATAACCGCTAGGAGTGAGTTATAACAAAAATAAAATATGGAAATAAAATTTATAAACAAAAAAGGAATTCAAATTAAAATAAGACATTTGTATGTATCTACTTCTATCTCAATTAATGAGAAGGCAACCCTCAAATACAAGTGAGGAAGAAGAAAAGACTGAATACAACCGAAAAACTGCGGAAATGTAATGGGTCAGAGTTTAACCATCGTGACTGGAAATCTACCAAAAAATTCTGCGATATAAAAAAATGAAAAAGAAAGGAACATCAAAAAATAAAATAATTTTGGTTTTGGTCGATCATTAAAAGAAAAACACGAATGAAAAAAAAAGAGAATTTTGATGCTAGCCAAAACCAAGCTTCATGCCAGTTAGGATATAAACTCAGAAGAAAAGAGACCGCCAGAGAAACAAGCCAAGAAATCATCTGCTTAAAATATTTTCCGCACTTCTGAGGCCGAGAAAGCACAGCAGATTGACGCAGCACATATTTCCAAGATGACAACTACTACGAAGATCTGAAACAATCAAATACTGAGCCAAAAGGAACATTCTCAGACGGCTACTAAGGTTGGACTTGGAAACGAACATTCGGTCCCCAGAATTACAGAGGACATGCTACAATTGAAGTCAAATGAATATATATTATTTGTTTATTCTTTTGAATCTGTTCATTTATTGCCAATTTTACTGTTAATAGATACCAAGAATATCTAGCAAATAACCACACTTCTGCAGAAAAATAGTATTCAGTATTTTGATAATTCAAAAAGCCCGTAAAAAAGAAATGTCCCTGCAAAGAATATTCAGTATTTTGATAATTCTACTTACCTGTTAAAAATAAATTTACTTATTGTTAGTGATTACTACGGGAGGTTCCGCATCAACAACTTCCAACCGTCGACCCGACCGGAGCATCCGCACCTCAACCCTCAACTGGAGCGTCCGCACCTGCAACGTCGAACCAATGACTCAACCGATCCCGATACACGACCTCCTTCGTCTCACCATTTACCGTACGCTAACCAAATAAATAAAGACACGATACCCATCGTCTGCAACTGACCATCCGTGTTTTGTCATCCTTCTTTGCTATTGCCGTCACCTATCCTTGCCTTTGTGTCCACTTTCTTAGTTGTGCGGTCGATTGGCACTCACACCTTTCGGCCCGCTGCAACAGATGTAAAACTTTATAAATTATTATAATTAAATTTTTTTAATGAAAACACTTCTTGTAAAAATTCATTATACACCGAATTTCTTTTTAGATAATAGAGTTGCATTTTTATTATACAATTCAGAACACATTTTTAGTAACAGGAGCTCCTGTTTTACAAAAAGAAATTGATGATTTAAAATTTAAATTCTCCAAAGACTTCTGCTTTTAACTAATAAACATTAAGCTCTACAAAATTTAATTTCTCGAAATTTCATAAAATTAAATAAGTGTGGAGTAACAGAAAAAAATATTTCTAAAATAATTTCATTCATTTGTGTATAAGTTTCATTAAAACCCGACAATTATTTGATTTTTGCAAGAATTTAAAAATCAGTGTGTTTTTCACTGCAAAAAGACGCTAAAATTTCCTATAAATTGAAAAAAAACAAAAACATTTTTAACCAAAATTTCGAGCGTTCTAAAAACGGATAAATAAAATAATTTAATAATCAAAAAAATCTTCCGGTGTTTCCTCTTAATAATAAAGAAAGCTTGACGAAAAAATGTTTTATTTTAAGTTTGGAGCCATTTTTCATCATGGCATGCTAATTTTAGCGAATTAGTGGGGGTAACTATAGGTAGAAAAATAAATGCTGACTAGCATCCTAAAAAAACAATTATTTTTATATGCTGAAGTGATATAAATGTTTTTAAATGACTGTGAAATGAAAATGTGATAGTTCCAATATCGATGAATCTTTTTTATTACTTTGATTTGATGGCATTGTATCTAATTTTGATTTTGCTTTGAGTTTGTTTTTTTTTCTTACGTGTCCGATGTCATAAAATATTCATTTGTACCCAATGAGTTTTTTTAAATTATTCTGAATTTAAAAGTTATTGAATTATCATAATGAGTATTTAAAGCGACAATTCAGAATTATTTCCTTTTTGAACATCTATATAAAAATACTAAAATACTATAAATGATAAAAATAAAATGAACAAAGTAAAATAAAATTTTAAAAAAGGATCTCGCTTGAAAATAGTATTTGAACTTTACATTTTTCGATTTTTCAAACGTATTTTTATTTAATAAGAAAAAAAAACGAACAGTAATGTGATGAATTTCAAAATCCAATGAAAATTACAAGTTATTTAAAATAAGTGGAGACTTCTTTTCCTGTACAATCTGAAAGAAATGTGTTTTACTTTTAAATTATGCAAGCGCCAACTGTCAGAAAAGTTTACTTCTTGTTTTATTGAATTATTTTTGGTAAAATTCGGGACGAATTTTCCGTATGTTTACACTTGATAATACTGTAGCATCCCGCTAACACTTTCTTATAAATGTCGAATTTTGTACATTTTTGTGCAAAAAAGTTGATCAGAGAGCCTGCTCAGCTTAGTAAATATTTTCAGTTGCAATCCACCCATGTACAATATATTTTTCCAGCGCGTGACCAAGTCAAATTTCCCGCCAAGGTGCTGTGATTCTGTCACGTGATTACATTATCTATAAACAACAGTCACAAGCTTGCTTTCTCTCTCTCTCTCTTCATTCTGATCTGTTCGATTTCAGGTCTGCAGTTCGTGATTTGGACAGCGTTGAACTCCTTACTAGACTTGACACGACCGTTTTTACTACCAAACTAGGAAATTCTTTTTTGTTCTACAAACTCCGTTTTAGTTAAGTTCTAATTTATTTTACCTTTTGCGTTCTCTTTTGCTGACTTATTTGAAAACTTTTTTGGTTTTTTTTTTCACTTTTTCCTTTCTTTTTCAGTTTTTTCTCCATTTTTATTTTTCCTTTTATTTTGTATTTATTCTATTATTAGTTTTGATTTTTACGTTAAAGCCTCCTTTTTAATTTACTTTTTTCGTTTTTGATTTTCTATACCCCCCTCCCAGAGTTTATCTGTTTATTAATATTTCTGTTGTCGTCAGATTTTATTTTTTCTTTGTTCATTTACTACGTGTTAATTGTTACGTGTTCGTTCTTTTTTCCCCTTTTAAATATCCGTTAAGTGTTCTGTTTTTTAATTGTTCTGTTTTCATATTTGTTCTAATTGTTTTGTGTTTATTTAGTCTAACTTGTTTGTTTTCTACATTCATATTTCGTTTATCGGCAAACCTTTATTTTTTAGCGGCCATATTGGATTTTTTGTTTAGTTTATACGTATTGTTTCGTATTTGTATTGGTAGCTTGTCCTTTTTATTTTATATTTAGTTTTAAAAAAAGTTGTTTAAAGTGTTTTCTTTATAGTTTACCTTATTTTGTGTAATTTATTCGGATCTTCGTTCGTATAACGTTTGTTTTAGTTTTTTCGTTTGAACTGTTGTTTTCCGTTCTAATTTTGTGTTTGTGACCAATTGTTCACGTTTTTCTTGTCAAATTTATACTTTTCTTTTTTAACGTATTTAATTGTTATTTTGTGACTTTTGTTTTCTTTATTCGTCTTAAATTTATTTTGATTCGCTTCTAGGAGAACTTTGTTTATTAATTTATTATTAATCATAATTTTTTTACTGTTTTATTTTTTACGTTTCGCTTCCCCTTCCCTTTTCATCTTATAATTTTTAAAAGTGAAAAAGAGAAAACAAAGCCGAAAATTCCGTCTTTCTCAATTAAGAAAAAAAACTCATAATGGCTGACTTCAGGAAGTCAGTTAAAAAAACATTTGTTTTCAATTAAAAGCACCCACCAGACGAAGATAGCACGGAGGAATACCCACCTTTGAAAAATACACCCCTATATAGGGAAGAAATGAATAGTCTAAACAGTTCAACTAAAATTATGGAGGCCAAAAATGGCCAATATGCGAAATCAAAAAAATATGAAGGCCAATAATGGCCAAAATAAGGAAAAGAAAAAAGATAATGCTGAGACCGGGGAATCGCCTTCTTGTTGGAAGTCCCCTCCCCTAGTTGCGTAATCAATATTGCGGAATTCTTCGAGCGAGCTAAGAGTTACGCATACCTTGTCGTAGAAGGTGGACCCCAAGAACTAAGAAAAATTGAGAAAAGAATAGTGTCAGTGTTCATCGTCGACAAGCGTTGGCGTAAAATCTGTCGTTCGACGAAAGATACAGTGGTGAAATCACTGGAGTCCTTGGGTCCTCTCAGAATCGTAAAGGGTGCTGGATTTTTCATGTGGTACGTATTGCTATCTATACCGGAAGACTGTATGGACGCTTCCGGTCGTGATTTAATAACTAAAGACTTAATATTGCGTACCGAATCCGAAGGCAAGCCAAGGGCCTGTGGCAATATACGATGTCCCTCCTCAGATTATCGGGGAACACCTCGCCACGTTTCTCTTGCAGTACGGCGGGATACTGGGTGCTTCCTGCGATGGCCTGAACGGGGGATGGGGTTTCAATATATTGTTAGATCGTAAAGCCTTCCTATCCATCCCCAACTGTCTGGAAGTACCAAAAAGGCTACATCAACGTCCTCTGCCCTGTCCACACTTTCACCTCAGGAACATTCTTCCCCTCTGTCTTCACCTGTTAAAACAGTTACCCTCAGTAGAGATCCCAGCCCTTTCAAACAAAGATCCTCTTCCACCCCTCTATCATACTCCCAGTCCTTCTCCTATTAAAAACCCTGAAATGTCCCCTCCTCCTTCAAAAAGGCATAGAAGTTCTACCCAAGAATTGAAAGACAAAAGAAAAAACCCAAAAACATATATATAACTCTGGGGAGGACGTCTGTCGCAAGATTTCCGTGACCAGCTTCTACTAATGCTACAGCGGGAATTATCGGGGGTTGTGGTTGCGAATAATTGGTGGGATTCTCTGAAATCCAAACTTAGGTCTTTTGCTGCTGATTTTAGTCGTCGACTCAATCTAGCAGGGTTAGCAGCGCAAAAGTCTCTTGAGACCAAAGTAGATCGGGCGATTAAATCCCGTGATAGTGGGGACGTAGCCGTAGCTGAGGTGAGGCTGGCCTCCTTGCTTGTCAAGAAGGATCAGATCAAGCTCTAGTAGTTAGGGCTAGGATAAAAAGAATGTCTTGCGAGGTTACGAACATAGCCGCTTCATTGCGTGCAGAGGAAGCTCGTAGGGAAACTAGTCGGCATATTCCGAGCATCATATTGCCGGACAAGCGGACTGTGACTACAGACGTGGGCATTTGTGAGGCTTTGCGTGACTACTTTCAGGAGCTGTTTTACCAGGGAGCCTGATCTGAGCGCTGCTCAGTACGATGCCTATTTAGCCGACTTTGAGGCAGCTGAAGCGGCTGGGTTCGAGGGTCCCATTACAGAGTCTGAGATCTGGGATGCGCTGAAACAAGTTGGCCTGGACTCCGGGATGAGATGGTCTACCTTACGAAATATACTTGAGGCAGTCACCCTTCTTTGTCCCTTTATTGGCTCTGATTTACAACAACTGGATGAAACAGGGTTCTATACCTCAACGTTTCACCAGGGGTGTGATCAAGTTGCTTCGCAAGAGCAAAGACGGTGGAGATGGGTTAGATAATTATCGGCCTTTGACGATGTTAAACACAGAGTTGAAGATTTTAGCCAAGGTCTTAGCCGGCCGTTTGCAGACTGTCCTCTCTAGTCTGATTGGTCCTGAGCAGACTTGTGCTGTGAAGAGAGGACTATTCAGGACAACCTTCATTTGGTACGCTTGATCATCAAGCAAGTCGACAGTGATGCCGCGCTGATCAATTTAGATCAGTTCAAGGCTTTCGATAGGGTTGGCCATCGATTTCTGGAGGCTGTCCTCTCGGCTGCCGGTTTCGGGCTGGACTTTCACACTTGGATCCGACTGCTGTATGCGTTCCCCGCTGGTAGAAGTGAATCGGGTAAGATCGAAACCTTTCATTTTGTCTCGCTCCATTCGTCAAGGTTGTCCGCTGTTTCCATTGCTGTACGTTCTTGCGTTGGAACCTTTCCTGCGTAAGTTGAAGACGAATCCGGTCCTTCGCGGAATTTCCTTATCTGGTGCTACCACCTCGGCCGGGTACTCCGCCTATGCTGGTGTCATTTCGGTTCTTGTGTCGAGCAGGGCCGAAATTAAGGAAATCAGCAAAGAAATCAAGAGATAAGTCTGTTGGCTTACGGTTGGGTTCGTGAAAGGGAGTTTCTCTTCCCGGATCTTTCCACTGGACGGACGGGCCGGTCAAGATACTCGGCGTCTGGTTCGGTCACGATCTCCTGTTGGAGATGAATTGGGAGAAGCTGCGGGAGAAGGCCGAGCTCGCAGTTCGTCTGTGGACTCGGAGGAATCTTTCTTTGAAGGGGAGGGCGGAAGTATCTGCCTCGCACATCTACCCGATTTTCCTTTACCGACTCTTCGTGATTCCACTCCCGTCTGACACTTTATTGGCGTTTGTAAGGCTCTTGTTCTCCTTCTTGTGGGGAGGCAAGGCCGCCATGGTTAGTCACGAGATCTGTTACTTCCATCCTTCTGATGGCGGTCTGGGGATGCCTTGCGTTGAGATTCGTCGACATACGCTTCGCATCACTTATCTAGACCGGATGTGTATGCAGTTGGATGAGAATGGCGAATTCTGGAAGGAAGACGCACGTAGACAATTTCCATCCTTAAGAAGTGTGCGCTTGTGCGTGGAGGAGGAGGAGGCCGACCGTACGCCCCGTATCGAGGCTGCCTCTATCGCGAATGTCGGCTTGCTTTCAAGCAACTCTTACGGGCAAAGGATGGCCTCTCCGACGTCCAGCCGTTGTCCCGTAAGGTATTATATCAGGTGTTAGTTAGGGGGAACGTTCAATTTGCTTTGAAGGGCGAGCTCGGTCTGACGAAGCGGGAGGCTCGCTGCATATGGCCTTGGGCGCCCGGGTTGAAATGACTCACTAACACTGAGACATCACTCCCCTGGCTGTTGATTCGAGGAGCCCTCTGGGTCGCCAAAAGACTTCGTGCAGCGGGTTTGGCTAAGTTGCCAAACTGCATTCGTTGCAGTGGGGAGGTGGAGACCCTAGGTCACAGCTTATTTCAGTATAGTGTCGTAGCTTCGTTGTGCAAGTTTGTTGAAGACATGGTTCGCATGCTGCGCAGAAAGTTCTTTGTCCTCGAGGCCAGTTCCGTCTGTAGCAATATAGTACCGCCGTTGACTATGGCTGAGCACTATGTGTTCCTTTACTTACTGGGGGGTTATGCGAGCCGTGATATGGACGACGCGACAGAAGGAATTCTATGGGGCCGAGAAGTTTACCTCTTCCCAACTGATCCTTTTCTTTAAGCACAGCTTAAAGTCAAGATCAGGACGTAAAGGAAGCGACTCCATCCATTGGAATTTGGCGAAAGGTGGGTGAGTCTTGCGCGTCTCTGCAGAGTGAAAAGTGCTGACTTGGAGTGGCATTTTGATGCCGGTTAGGCTGTAAGAATATTAGGATTGCTGGGTTGAACAATGGCAACCCTTCCCGTGTATAGGTTAGTGTAGGTCGTTTTTTGTTTTAGTTTTTTCTCTTTTTTCAAGTAAACTTAGCTATGGTGTGTATACTCATTGGCCACATTTTTTTCTGAGCCTATTTTTTTTCTTTTGTTTAATTCCTCATTCCTCCCATCGTTAGGTGGTTAGTGATATCAGTTCTCTGGTGGGTGCGGGGCGTCTTTCGTTTCGAATTTGTTGTTGTGTTTGGATGAGTGTGTGTTTGTAATGAGTGTATGGTTTGTACGAATGTTTTATATTTTTTATTAGTCCTGTATTGATTTCGTCCAGTTAAATGATGTTTCTGCCAGTTAGGGCTGGGGGGGGGGGGTATTACTAACACTATTTTGTTTAGTTTCTTGTACATAGTTTTGTACTCATTGTAAATATTCATTGGAGTTTTTAGAATTTTAAATTGTTATTTTATTTCCCCCCACCCCAGACAATGAATTGTATATATGGGGACTAGTTAGGACTTCATAGAGTTTCTGAGGCATTACGGTGGATGAGGTAAGAATGGTAAGTAAGAGTGAGTTGCTTTGGTGAAAGGAATATTGTTTGTATGTTTGGATCAGTGTTTGCGGCTAGCTTAGTGTTAAGACTATCCTTTTCCCCCATTTCTCTTTTTCGGCCTTGTGCCATATTTGTACTATTTGTGCAATAAATATTCTCTCCTTTCTTCATTCCCCTAAGAAGATGTGATCTTCAGGATTCTCGTCTCGACCATGGCGGTTAAAAGCATATTCACGCATGCACGTACGTACGAACTTTTCCAACCTACATTACAAACATACAGAACATTTCCAAACATGCAACAAGAACTTTTCTCTCTGAAATATTCTTCTAAAACTACAGTTTATACAGCATTTCTCAGCTCTATAATTAATTCAACTTTTGTGAGTACAGAAAAATATTTCCAGTCTAAGAGATATAACTCCATCAGATCTTTAACTTATACGCATGTACATCAACACACAAATAAATACAATGTTATGTTTTTTAAACCATTTTGTTCTTTCTTGTATTTCATGCTTTATGGTATTTTACGTTTAATATAAATTGTGTGGTCATGTTATTCAGGCAGCCGTAAACAAACATCTATCCTTATCAACAAACAGACATCGACAATTGTCCATTCTTATTACCAAGTCACTACAATAATGGTAACTCCGACTTCTAAAACAACAAGACCACTACACTACATTTTTTTTTCCTGAAATAAAATCTGTCATTTTTTAACTATAAAAATTTTTGGGGGAAATTTGCAGATTAAGCCCCGGAAACCAATTGTAATGAAAATTTCCATTTTGGTGTAAATTTGCATGTTTATTCCGAAAATAACAATAAAAGTTTGCGAAAATCTACTGTTTAGGAGTTATCGACAATATAAGTACGCCCTTATCCGCGTCGTGGCTACAGCCCGGCAGACATTACTCAGTACTGGCTTGTTTACATCGATTGGTCATCCACTTGTCTTGATTATTGTGCACGCAATACGCGAACTTTAATTTAAAATGAATGCGCGAAATTTAAAAAGTAACCCAACAGAAAAAGCCTCACTATTCCAAATATATTAAAAGAAAGAGAAAAATCAAAATTACAAGCTAAAAACAAAATTGAAATTATAAGATAAATGAAAATAACAAGAAAAACAAAAAATGCTTTTTTTAAGGAAATGATGTATTTATCAACAAACAAAACAATGTGAGAAAGGACCTTATAATAACATAAAGGACTTAATAATAACAGTTAACATTTTTAAGGTTCAGACATTTTTTTATTTGGGTCTTTTTAAGACTTCAATAATCGAGACGAGGAAGAAGATAGAAAGATCAGTAAAAAAAAAAAAATTAAAAAGCCATTAAGCTTCCACGCATGATTATTCACGGTAAACAACGCGGACGGACTAAACTCGAATAAGGCCGAATTTATATTGTCGATAACTCCTAAACAGTAGATTTCCGCAATCTTTTATTGTTATTTTCGAAATAAACATGCAAATTTACAGCACGGCAAAATGGAAATTTTCATTTCAGTTGTTTTCCGAGGCTTAATCTCCAATTTTTTTCCTACTCAAATTAAGAAGTACACTCGAGATAGCGAAGAAATAGACACCCGCAACCCTCAATATTTCCACAAAGCTTTTTTAATAAAATAAATAATTCATTAATGAATAAGTACTGAAAATTTCGTTTGAATTGGATAATTCCCCGATTTTTGACAAATATTTTAAAACAGCGGATAGTTTGTTTTTTTTTTTTGCTTCCATTTCGGAAAAAAAAACGTCGGTGTACCTAGTTTTACTAGAAAAAACAAATACAAAATTGTTAAGCAAAACAAAAATTTTTGTTTCTAACATTTATCCAACAATTAATGAAGGCATGATACCAGAGGTAATTATTTACGAAGAAATTTTACACCGGAATTAAATATCAATTTCATTGCCATTTTTATGATTGACGTACTAGAAATATTTTTAAAACTTTATTTGTTACATGTCCTCACTTCCGTCTCTAAGGGATGTCGTAAATTGATCCTCACTTCCGCTTGCTGACTCGTGTCGTAAATAAATAATGATAATTTGGGGGTTTGTTTTGAAAAAAATTATTACTGTGTCAAAATTTTAAAATATAATTATTCTTCACATTTTTATTTATATTTTTAGACATTTATCTGTCGTAAGTTTTACAATACAGTTTTAGTTTGTGACATTCAACATTTTGTTGTTCCACATCTGCACAGTAAAGAAGAAAACACGCGACACATTTTCAATTTTTTATACACAAAAAAAATGATTGGAATTATTTTCGAAAGGAAAACAAATCTGAACACTCATTTTAGAGTGTTATAAGCGTTGATCAGTGAAAAAAAATATATTTAAATTTCATTGAAAAGGACCATTTTGATCATAATTTTTATTTGAAACGTTTATTTCGTGTCAATACGATATTGTAGAAATTGTGTTTCTCTCGTGTGGTCATTTAGAAGAATCTGATTATGGAATGAGTTCACTGTTTTAAAAAAAATGATTATTTTCAATGAATCTGGATGTTATGGTCGTTGTCCACGGCCCCAATTTGCTTTCTGGTCGATTTTTATTCCTATGTAGACCCTCACAAGTCACAATGTTGACCCCCTACGGACCAGTGATCCAACCGGTCACTATTCTTGTCCATAGTGCCAAATAGTGGATCTCTAACCAAGCAAATTAAAATCAAAACACATTTTTTACTGTCCAAAAGATTTGTGAAAAGAATTAACGTCTTTCTTTCGTTCATTCGTTTTGTCTATTTTATTTACGAACCAACCCTAAATTACCTTGATCAAAGAGTGGATTATTAACCCGTATGCTTCATTTCTCAATTTCAATTTTTTAAATTTAAAAGAAAACTCAACAGGCAGGTTAATTTTGTGTATCATTTACTTTTTTTTACTGACTCTTAAACTGAGCTTTTAAAGAAAAATATATATTCGTTTTTTAATTGATGTCTCACTCAGTCTTTTAGACTTGAGATTTTTAGACAGAGTGTTTTCATTCGTTTATTTTTGTCCTAAGAACAAAATTAGCTCCATAATTTTTTTTTTTTATAAATTACAAATTTGTCATACTTTTTAGTTATCAGAACTTAAAAATTACAATGTTAATTCAATTGTCTTAAAAAATTAAATATTTTGAAAATAATAGTAAAAAAAAAATTGAATTCTGACTAAATCAAAAATATATTTGAATTCTACGTACTAAAAGCAAAATAATAATAAAAATGTTTGCATAAAAACTGGATTATTATTTCAATAAAAGTATTTTTCTTCTAAAACTTTACACTTTTATTTGTAGTGAAAAACATTAAATCATTTCGTTTTTAAATTTTTAAAAAATTTAGACTTCTCTTGGATTCTTCAATTTTTTTTTTCATTGAAAAGTTAAATACGCCTCTAACTTCAAGAGACGAGTACAAAAAAGAAACTATTTCCTAACCTCATATTTAAATTTAATGTAAGGAATAATAAACAGAAATGGTGGTTTATCTTGATATTGCTCTTTTTTGTACTAGGGTGGCCTGTTGCAGTTAAAATTGTGATGCTTGGTTTGGTCCGTCGTAAACTGACCAACATGCACGGACATTTCCGCAGCAGTGTTTGGGACCCGGTGCTAATAATCGCTCAGATCATTTGCATGCAGTGTGTCTATTACACATCGGCTGGATTTTGGCTTTACTTCACTAGTTATGTGGGAAATTTCGACAGACGTCTTAGCCAAATCTTCACACAATCAGTAAGTATAGGCATTTATTTATTTAACCAATATATTCCACAAATAAAGAAACCGCTGTCATAATAATTAATATTTTCGCATTATCGAGATTCATTATTTTAAAGCTACAACCATCAGGTTCAATAATTCAATACTTTTTTGTTTTTTTGCATCAGTTTTTATTTTCACATAATGTAAAAAAATGTAGTACACAGCTTTAAAAGAGATTTGTGCCCATGTGATACACAGAGAACCCTATACAAAGTCACTTCTTTAATAAGGGCTTTTTCTGGACATGCTAGCAGAGCTACCCGGCGTAGCATAGCCCAAGACCCCCCAAAATTTCTTTCTTTTGCGGTTTTGCTCCTCTCCACGTCTTTTAGAGACTTTCGTGTATAGGCTGTAAAAATTAAAATGTCATTTAGTAATAGTAAAACTGTCGTAATTAAAGCCGTTCGATAAATTTAAATAAATACTTGATTTTGTTTTTAATTACAGTATGTTAGAATTTATATTTGTTATATATTTTCAAAAATCAAAATACACAGTGTACAACACAGTATGTCTACATTGCTTGCTACTTCCGTTTTAAGTTAATGTAAATACGACGGTGTTTATTATTTTTTCGGAATAAAAATTTGGCTTTATTAGAATCTCCAAAATAATCACTTTAAAGATCAAATGAGAAATGAATGACACAACAACACAGTTATCAAAAATAACTTTTAACGTTGAACATGAAGAAATCAGTTTAGAAGGAAAAAAATATTTTTAAAAAAACTACTTATAGAAAAAAATAGGCAAGGTTTGTTATAAAAATATTCCCTTCATGATCGATCTAGGTACTGACTGATTGAAGGTATGTGCAAAGAGAAGTGAAGTTTGTGAAAAAAAAAATGCCACGTAGAATTTTAAAAAATACTAACATATTCTTTAAAAAAAGCAGGCTATTGAAATCTTTTTTCAATTTGTTATTAAATTAAAACTGTATTTTGGGAAAGTTTACTTTTACAATTCAGCGACTCTATCATTTCTTCAACAAGCATTGCTGAAATCTAAAGTACATAAAATTCAGTAAAATATTTAAATTTTTTAAGGTAGTTAAAAGGCGTTCACGTTGCATTCATGTATTATTTTTTTTTCAATTATGTCCCTGTTACTTAAATTTCCCAACAATAATAATTTCCAGGTTCTCAATAAATCACTCAACAATTCAAAAAATACCCACTTTTCTGCAATATTCTAAACTAAAAGTAATGTTTCAGTTCATATTAAATAAACTTTAAATCAGCAAATCTTTCTCAACGTTTCAGAAAAGTATATTTTATTTTTGTAAGATTTTTAATAAAGAGAATTATGTTGTGTTGATAGAACTGCCAATATGGAAGAATTTATAGATAAGGAGGAAAAACAAAAGATTCCAATCAGTTTAAATTTGTTTTGAAATGCACCAAAGTATTTTGTTTATTGAGAATATTCAGTTTAATCTATTAGGTTGTAATTAAAGCTTCAAGAAAGATTTTAATTATTTTTTAAGGCATTTTAAACTTTGGTATCCTTATTTTTATTTTTATTAGGTTTCCTTATACCCTAAATTTCAAACTGCCTTTCTTGTGCAGTCCTTATTTTTAAATAGAGTTGCCACTTAGTCATCATAACACCTCTCCCATTCTCTTAAAAGGGGAAAAGCTAATATCAATGTCTGACGTGGCCCAATGTAGAAATGCCAAGGGAACCATTGAATGTTTCTCTCCAATCCCATGTATACGTAAGATTCCCACTTTAAACTCAATCCCATACCACGTTCCATTCCAGTGGCTGTACATACTAATGCCATAACACCACATTTGATGTTACAATTTTATATATTTGAGTGTGTATTCAAATTTATTTTCAGACACATGCATAAACTTCATGCTTTATATAATATTATATATACAATATATTTTAAATAATTCAAATATCTTCCTTGAAGTTAAATTTTAAATTTTATTGAAGAGCTAATAACCTAAAGCTAATCTCTAAACATACACATTATATATATATATATATATATATATATATATATATATATATGTATGTATATATATATATATATATATATATATATACAGTGTGTGTGTGTGTGCCAAAATTATAGTCAGCCTCATTATGGTGGGCAACCAACGCATTTGGCGTATTATTTTGTAAAATGCCCCTTTTGTGCTCATATAATCTTTTATTTAGATTGAGGTTTCTCCTATCTATTTTTTGTGACAATTATTACAGGTGATGGGATGAACTCCTCCTTCAGGTTTTAGCTTATTGTTTTGTTTAGTATCTAGGTTTTAGACATTTTAAAAACATTTGCATAGTCATGTTGTCATTTTTCCTTCTATGAATAGTATGAAATAAAAACAAGCATTGGCTGGAATTTGAACTTGGCCTGCTAATTTCATTTTCTCTGTCAATAGCGATCACACTGCCCACGCATCCTATCATATACTTTATTATTTTTATCAAACATTTTCCTTGTGATTTTAAAAAAATGTATATAGTCAAGATAAGACAAATTAAGCTATTACAATTGTTTTATTTCATGAAAATTTTAAAATAATATTTGTGAAGTGGAAAATTTAGGATGATTTAGGTGGTTCAGAAAATAATGCAGGTTTTTAAGAAATATTTTTAAAATGAAAAAAATCTTACTAATCAGAGCTATTAGATTCTACATATTTTTGCCATAAGATACAAGTGTTGTTATTCCACTAGCATAGGAGTTTGGGAGGCAACAAAAGCTTTGAATGCATTTTGGACAACAATTGAATCATGAAAAACTTTCTTTGTCAGTTGTCCAAATGTTTTAAAAAGTTGTAATCAGTTGGCAGGAGGTCAAGTGAGTAAGGTGGATGAGGTAGTTTCATAGCCCAATTCATTCAATATCTGAACATTCATTGTGCTACATGTGATCAAGCATTTTCATGAAAGAAGATTGGACCTTTTCTGTTGACTAGTTCTGAACACATCTACTGCAATTTCTGATGCATTTAAGAGATTTCTTGGCAATACTTCTCAGCTGTAATTGTTTCATCAGTATTCGGAAAGCTGTAATGAATCAATCCAGCTTAAGACCACCAGTCACCATGAACTATTTTTGGGAAGAGTTTAAGATTTTTCTTTCAATTCAACCATTACCCTGAACATCATCAGTTGTCATATAGGATCCATTTATCATCACACATCACAATGTGTGATTGAGAAATGGGTCATTTTTGTTGCGCAAAAGAAGGCCTGAACAAACTTCATAGCAACAATTGTTTTGGCTTTCATTCAATTCATGTGGTACCAATTTGTCCAAATTCTTAGACTTTTCAATTTTGTTCAAATGTTCAGAAATTAATTTAATATTTGCACCTAGCTCTCTTGCAAGCTCTCAAACAGTGGTGCAATTACAGGATGCAATGGATAAATTGTCATCTAGATTATGCAGAAATGAAAATAACAGTAACATCTCATTTTAATTGATATATTTACCAAAATTACACAAAAATATCTTTAAATACTAAAGAGTAAATTTACTCTTTAGTATTTAAAGATATTTTTGTGCAATTCAATAAAATTGCCATTGGCTTCAACTACGGCCACCAGACTAGTTCAGAATCTCCTGCAACTCTTCTGGATGGTCTCCTTATTTAAGCTGGTGAATGCTGCCATAATACTTGCCTTCAGTTCATCTTTGGTGTTACAAGTTTTGTTGGTGTCTCACTCAACTTCATCCCACCAAGGGGTTGCAGTCTGGGGAGTTAGGTGGCCAGATGTAAGGAGTGATGTGGTCGGAGAAATTGTCTAACAGCCATGACTTTCTCCTGCTTGTTTGGCATGGTGCAGAGGCCTGTTGCCAGATATAGGCTCTTTTAGCAGCCACTCTCTTGACTCGGAGTAGTACTTGCTCCTCAAGGCACTTGATGTAGATCTCTGTGTTAAGTCTGAGGCCTCGTGGGAAGATGAATGGAGGTTTTAACATCACCATTACTAGTGATCATGCCAAACACCATGATGTTTATTGGATATTTGGTTTTCATCACTCTCAGTAGCAAGTCAAGGGTTGTTCTGTGTGTTCACCTTCTTGTCTTGGAGGAAATTTTTCTCATCTAAGAAAAACCAAAGCATGTTCAGTTGGAGGGGGATGCTTGAGTTTGTTCAAAAGCTTTGTAGCACAGTCTTTCCTCTTGTTCTTCATGACTTGGGATAAAAATTAGCCTTTCTCATCTTGTATGAGAAATACTGAATGTCTTCATGCACTACCTGCCTAATAAGAAACTCTGACACTCTTGTGTTCCTAGCTATGGACCTAATTGGAGGGCTCTTTGTCAATCACGACCTTGATCTCACCAACAAATTTGGGAGTTCTTTTCTCATCAGAACAATCACAGTGGGTTTTCCGAGCTTCTGTACCTTTGTACCATTAGACTCATCCAACTCTTTCCGAATCCTCTGCACTGTCCTCAAATTGACACCCAAACACTCTGAAATGTTCATATTGGAACATCCAGCACATGCCGTTCCAAATTTCTGGCAGAGGGAATTGTGCCATGGTGCTCAGTTGACCCTACTATACTGTGAAGTCAACAAAATCAACAACAAACACGCATGAGTGAAATTAAAAATATAAAAGGGATATAATTTACCCATCGCACCCTGTTATTTACCTCAATAATGTTTTTAATTTCTCATCTTCAATGGCAAGCTAACATCCACAGCCTTTTTTTCTTCAATGTTGATTTCACCACAACAGAATTTCTGAAACCAACATTGGACTGTGTATTCATTAACCAATCCTTCTCTTTAAACTTTAATGTTTCAAGCAGTCTGAGCTGCACTACAGTCAAGATTATATTCATAAAAGTAAATTTGACAATTCCCTTTTTTTTATATCTTTGTTAAGAGGTCTGAAAAGAAATATGAATGCAGTAAATGAAAATATATATATTTTGTCTAAATGATCATTTAGACAAAATGTATGAAATACACTTTAAAAAATATCATTTTTGCCTGTTTGTATGCTGTTTTTTGGTTTTTTTTTTACATTAAAAAATAGATGAAAAACAGCAAAACCTGCATTATTTTTTGAACTTATTAAAATCAAAACTATAAAATACTAAAATTCTAATCTCTACCCAAGATGCAGTTTAAACGATATGTAATACTCCAATCAATTTAGGAAAATACTGTACCTTGAACCTCTGCTGAGTACAGTGCCAAATTTCATTAAAATTAGACTAGGGCTGTTTTTCTGCTTTTATGACATTTTTATCTGGAAATTCAGTATTTGTTTTCGATACACATTTTTATATCAAACACTTCCAACTATTATGTGTTAAAAAATAAGAAACAATCATAATACATAACATTATTAAATAAATTTAATAAGCATAATACAAAATATTTATACAATTCATTACACTACATTAGAACTTTTTTTTTTTTATAAACAACTACTGGAAAGGTGAAGAGGCTGTATGTGTCACATGACTTGATGGTAAATAAATAGATGTGCACTACCATGACATATTTTGAAATAAATCAAATTAATATTTTGTCTTTAACAGGACTTGGATCTCTGGGAAGGAACTGGACGAACTAATGCCATTGGATTTGCACTAAATTCCTTAACTTGGTTTGTATTCATTTTTATTTTTATTTGATCTATTCTTTATGTCCACTTCTAGCTCTTGTCAAGCATAACAACTTTATCCCCTTGGCAACACTGATCATGCTGTAGTATATGTTGATATTTCTTTTGAGTAGTATATTAGAAAGGAACCCTCTATTTATAAGAATTTTGTACTAACATACTGATTGGGATTCATTTCATGACTTTATTCAAGATGCCCCTTGGATTGGTATTCTTCATTTTTCTATTGTGCCACAGAGATTTCTTGGATTAAAGCCAGCATTGATATTCTTGCACACATATATTGATTTTTTTCAGACAGCAGACTTCCCAGTGTTCTTCTCTGTCTAGTATTTTTACTTCATTCCACAGGAGTTGATTACTACTCTTTTCCATTCATACCTGATAAGGCATGCCTAATTTCATTGATTTTCCTCTAGCCTTAGTTTCAGTGAACAACTGGTTTCATCTGTTTATTCTTTACCACAACTGCAAGGGATAGAATACACTCAGTTCTTGGCCATGTTTTCTTCTGCATTAGGCTTGAATCTGTAGGGTTGAGCCATTTCTAAATATTCTCTGAATCTTTTTCATCCCCCTCCTTGATTCTGTTTTTTTCTGCCTGCTATGTTTGCAGGGTAATTATTATTCTGACGGGTATGTTCAATGCTTGATCATCTGGTATGTGTCTGGATTGTCACTTATGATTTTTGCATGGTATTGTAGGCATTTCTTTACATTGTATGAGTGGTTGGAATTGAAAAGGTATTGTCTGGTGAAAATTGGTTTGTGATATATAGCCATCTTGAGCCCATTTTCTGTGCAAATTATTAGCAGTAGACCTGCTGATTATTGGTTTCTTCTTCTATTGTCAACTGTATTGGAGGTCTTACCATAGTCACATGGTCTAGCAGTATTTGTACAGCTTTCTGGTGAGACCAGAGTATGGTGTCATCTATAGGGTGCAATGGGTAAATTGTCACCATTTTATATTTTTAATCTTGTGCATGCATGTTTGTCGACTGAACAGTATAGTAGGTCAGTTGGGCATCATCTGTGAGAGAAAGATCATCATGACGCTGTGAGACTACCCACCTCTGCAACTCGCTGCACAAAGACACTGACCCCACGTCGTAGAATTTCTGTGCGGTGGATCGAGCGAGAGGTAGGCTCACAGGTAAAAGAAAAACACAACTACAAACTTGGGTAGGACGAAAAGAGGAGAGAAGGTGTGTGACCTTTTTGTGGATGATAACTCTTGGTTGATTCTCGGCTGGCGGAAAAAATATATATCTTAACTAACAATGTCCGGCTGCTAATGGGTCGCTCTTCGATGTTACGTGCTCCGGCCTAAATCAACCTTCCTCGAACCTAAACTAAGTCTAACTACCCGTGGCCCAAAGCGCTGCCGTATATATGGAGAATCCTCTTTCCTCATTTCCGGACAAGGGACAC
Source organism: Acanthosepion esculentum (assembly GCA_964036315.1). NCBI lineage: Eukaryota > Metazoa > Mollusca > Cephalopoda > Sepiida > Sepiidae > Acanthosepion > Acanthosepion esculentum. The sequence continues at coordinate 54,428,334 of OZ038510.1, forward strand.
CCACGAATAAACCCATAACTTTTTCATGACCATTTCTCTCTTTGAAGAAAGTGGACATAAAAATATTTCTTAGCCTAGCTGACTCCGATTCAGGGACATTAAATTCAAACCCTTTTAAGTTTTGACCAGAGCCGGTCTTTTTCCTATCTTAGTATTTTGACAAGTACTTAACACTTATCTACCCTTTTCGCCATATGTTTTTATCTAGATTCCTAATCTAATCATTTGGTCTTGAAGTTTGATGCCCAGGTCAAATCTAACTAATCTTCTCGCACATATGCGTGCGCGCGCACGCACACACAGATGTGGGGGTGTATATATACACACACACAGATGTGCGGGCGCACACACACACACGCACGCGTGCGCATATATCCGACTCATAGTGTCACACACCTCCCCCAATCATCTTTGTCATTTATTTCATAAATTACACAAAAATTTCAACAACAATTAGACACTATGCATCTCCCCCTGCACATTATGACCCTGCTCGGGCATCCCCGAAGAGAATACAATAATGTACAGGTCGCAAAAACAAATTACCACAGAATTCACAACAATTATCGCCACTCATCAGAGGTGGACAACAGGTTTCAACAATACAATATGAGACTATGTATTCTCGGCCGAGGAGAAAACAAAATAAAAATATACAACACACACAAAAAAAAAAAATATACAGACAACAACAACCGAAATTACAAGAATTTCAAAGGGTTACGGTCATCCCCTAACAAAATAAACCAATGGCATAGCCAACACTGCACTGGGGTGGTTGGGATCATCCACCCCTTACAACACTAACATACATATAAGGAGAGAGGAAGAAAAAAATTGTTGGTTTCAGTCCTTCCACTTTGCTTTCCTGTGAACAATTTTGAGGGGCTCCTGACTCATTCCTATTCCGTAATCCAGGAGGACTTTTCGATTCACCTCCAACATCATTCAATTTTTAAACATTTCGCCCCCCCCCCCCCCCAACAAACACAGGGGAATTTTAACCACCCCTATCCAAATATTCAGGAGTATTTTTCGGCTTATCTCCCCTTTTCCTTACGACGTGGGAACATCATAATTTCCGCAGTTCTTTCGGTGTCGTAGCAGGAATAATGTTTTTGGAAAGCATTGTGGAATTCACTCCTCCACCAGGGATCTTCACTACCCCCTGTACAAAACCACAAACTCTCTCCCTGTGTTTACTGGGTATGTCAACATGACTGACTTCCCATCCATCCATCACACCATCTACATACAACACAAAAAATAGAAGAGAAGAGAAAAAAAATGTTCACCTTCAATGGTTAAGCTTGGCAAGTTTTGCTTTTTTTTTTTTTTTTTTAGTCATTCGTTTTTATGACGCCAAGTTGTAGCGGCTTTGTAAGTGGTGACTCCACTGAGCATGCAGTGTCCGATTGGTCCATAATTGGGAAAACTATACTGTCTTTTGTTTCCTTGGTCCCTGCTATCCTGACTGACATTCCATCTTGGTCACTATGTCTCTTTTCTGGCATATTTCTAATCCTACATCTTATCAACCACTGCCTTCCCCGGATTATCAATATCACGACAATTGCAATTACGACCATGACACACACACCTAGTGACGAAACCTCCTACCTCCGGATGCAACCTCCTTTCTGGGGCACTCCCTCCGTATGTGACCCAGCTGTCCGCACTCCCAACACCCCAGTTGTCTTGGGTCAGGGAGTGGCCTTCTCCAGCCCCTTTCATGGGGGTGGTCTCTCCAACGATAGCCCGAATGGCCACGCTCCCCCTGATCCCAAGCAACAGGAGGAGTCTCTGTCCACCCCGTTCTCGTCTCTCTTGCCCATCCCTTTTCTTCTCCCCTCCCCTGGGAGGCTGTGAGCCTATTATAGAGCCTAAGACTCTTTCCTGCCGTTGCAAACGCCTCCGCAAGTGAGGCTGGGGCCGCCTTTGCTGTGTCTTCTCTTACGAACGCATTTTCTATAGCGTCCGTGTCGTACTCAGCTAGCTGCGCCTGCACCGCCTCCCCATCACGTTGAACAGCGTCTTTGTATGCAACCTTAGCTAATCCTAAAACTCTACTTGCTAGTTCCGAGAGAGTTTCTCCTTCCCTTTGCTTAATCTTAATTAAGGCCCTAGCAGCATCAGTCGCACTAGTATAATCACTGTACTGGTTCGTCAGCTGTTCTAAAAGGTCTCCCCAGTTACTTTCAGGATTATCATCTAAATATAATCCTATGTACTCCGATACCACCCCGTCCGAATAGTCATAAGCCAGATTCACTAACTCTGTCTGTGTAAGTTGGTAAATTCTAGCCTTTTTCTTCAGAGCTTCCCCCCAGGCCGGAAACGCACCGGCTTTTCCCGTGAATATAGGGATCTTGGATCCACTTGCGACTACCTTAAAAATAGAGCGCGATGGGACATCTATATCTATCCTATCCATATTTCTAATAAATGCCAGCCAGACACACTAGTTAGAAACAACAAGGACCAAAAAAAACAAAACAAAAGAACAAATTTTCAGCCTACCTTGCAGGGACCGGAATAGATTCCCTTTTTCTGTTTCTTTTTTTTTTTTTCTTTTTCTTTTTCTTTTTTTTTCCCTTTTTTAAAGTGTTTGTTTACTTGTTCATTGCAGTCGTCCTCCTAGATGTAGTAAAAATTTAAAAAAAAAAAAAAAAATCTCCAGTACTTGAAGTGTCCGTTCTCTAAGGGGGAAAGGAGTGTGTATCTGTCTGTGCCTCCTTTCTTGCTTCCTTTCTCTCTCTCACTCTGCGTCACTTTCTTTTTAACTGTTCCCTTTCCTCCTTTTGCCTCTGTTTTTATCTGTCTTTGTTTCGTCGTTCGTCTGTTTTTGTTTTGGTTTGGTTGTTTTTTGTTTTTCCTAAATTTTTTTTTTTTTTTTTTTTTTTTTATACACACGTATCTGTGTCTATCGGATTATCGAAGTCTTCACTCATTTACACATATATACACATACACCTATGCACATATATTGAGTGTTTAATCGGACGATTCGATCTTTCCTTCCTTCTCCTTCCTCCACAAAGTCTATCGTACTAGCGTGCAACCCAAGGTCGGTCCTGGTCGGCGGCGCCAATGTGAGACTACCCACCTCTGCAACTCGCTGCACAAAGACACTGACCCCACGTCGTAGAATTTCTGTGCGGTGGATCGAGCGAGAGGTAGGCTCACAGGTAAAAGAAAAACACAACTACAAACTTGGGTAGGACGAAAAGAGGAGAGAAGGTGTGTGACCTTTTTGTGGATGATAACTCTTGGTTGATTCTCGGCTGGCGGAAAAAATATATATCTTAACTAACAATGTCCGGCTGCTAATGGGTCGCTCTTCGATGTTACGTGCTCCGGCCTAAATCAACCTTCCTCGAACCTAAACTAAGTCTAACTACCCGTGGCCCAAAGCGCTGCCGTATATATGGAGAATCCTCTTTCCTCATTTCCGGACAAGGGACACCCACGAATAAACCCATAACTTTTTCATGACCATTTCTCTCTTTGAAGAAAGTGGACATAAAAATATTTCTTAGCCTAGCTGACTCCGATTCAGGGACATTAAATTCAAACCCTTTTAAGTTTTGACCAGAGCCGGTCTTTTTCCTATCTTAGTATTTTGACAAGTACTTAACACTTATCTACCCTTTTCGCCATATGTTTTTATCTAGATTCCTAATCTAATCATTTGGTCTTGAAGTTTGATGCCCAGGTCAAATCTAACTAATCTTCTCGCACATATGCGTGCGTGCGCACGCACACACAGATGTGGGGGTGTATATATACACACACACAGATGTGCGGGCGCACACACACACACGCGTGCGCATATATCCGACTCATAGTGTCACAACGCAATTCACTCAGACAGAAATTTGGAAACAGCATGTTGTACTGCTTGGCATTTGCACCAGAAGCTCTAATATATGCTAGGCTATGAAGACCTCCTTAGTAGAGAAATAAATACAATATGGGAGCCATTAAGAAAGAAAGAGAAATAGCAGCAAGGATTCAGTAGCAGTATAAAACAAACAAGGCTTGGTGAATCCATTCAAGTGTGACAAGCACCATCAGCAGACAGATCATGTTTAAGACTCCAAGTTCTCCACCCCCAAGGCTTTATCCACAAGGCCATGGAACAATAACCTACTGCAGGTGTAAGGAACCTTTATGTGCATGAAGGCCACATTCACCAAGTGATTTTTTACAGTTAGACATTTTATATCTTAGGTAAATAATGCATAAACAATTTAATAAATATATAATCTAATAAAACAAACATTATAAAACTGAATAACAAGACATGTTCAAACAAATTAGACAAATTAATGACTTCCGTGACATTGCTTCTTTTGAGATAGCATTTTGATATCAGGCTCTAACATGGTGGTTTTTAGTTTTAATTGGTCTTCCAAATGCTCATCTGTCAACTGTGTTCTTAACGAATTCTTGATTTGTTTCAAGTATAAGAATGTGGATTCACAACTGTATGTTGAAGAAAAACATGAAATAAATCAATGTGCATGTTCACAAAGGTGATATTCTATCACCTTTTTCCAAATTTCAATGGGATCTTTCTTGCTGTCAAACAGAGTTTTCAGAATATTATATTCAGACAACTCAATAAGCTTCATTTATAACTCCTAGGGAGCCTTTGATACATTAACTAAGTGAGGCTGAAAAGCAAGTTTCAAGGTGACGTTATGCTTTTCAAAATGACTGAATCTTCTGCTGTATTTGACTATTAATGAGTCAAAAACTGACAGGTATTCTTGAAATGATTCATAGATAGTGTCTTCACTTTCACTCATAACTTTCGGCAAATAGGGAAAGTGTTCTGAAAGTTTCGACTGAGCAAGAAAGGACTTGAAAAATAACGTCTTTCTAAATGAAAGAATTTTTTGTCACATATCATATATTGATTTATTTCTACCACATAACAAAATATTTAACTCATTTTGCTTTGTCATTACATCACAAAAATGCAGCATCTCTGAAATTTTGTATCTGATAATTCACAAAACTTATTGTTTCCTTTGAAAAAGTCAATTATTTGCTCTCGTAAAGACAAAATTTTGACCAATACATGTCCTTGTCATAGCGCAAGTTTACACTAATCATCTACCATCAACATATTTCAAAACTGATGATGTCTCATTGTATTTGCTTGTATATAGTTCACAATACTTAGAATCTTTTGTAAGATGTTATTTTTTTCTTTTTACATGTGCAACAAAACCTTCAATTTTAGCCATCATAGCTGGGCACCATCAGTACACACACTTAACAATTTAGTAAGATTCAGTCCAACCTTGACATTTCTCTTTGAAGTTATTAAAAATATCTATTACTTGTCTTTCCTTTAAGGGTGCCTAAAGCAAGTAATTCTTCAAATAATTGAAAATCATCAGTTATTGCATGAATGAAATACAATACTTGTGCCAAATCTGTCAATTCATCCAAAACTAAGGAGAAATATACATTTTTTTATTTTATTATTATTATATTTTGGGGCTGCTCTGTTCCAGGCTGTCAATCTGTATTAGTCATTCTCGAAAGAGGCACATTTTTATATTTGTTAACTTTATCTGGATGTAAACATTTTACAACTTCTGCAATGCAATCCTTTATGAGCTCTGCATTGCCAAATGGTTTGCCTTTTTTACTAAGCAAATATGCAACTTTATTGCTTGCTTCTGTTGCAGCATTTCCTGAATTTAATACAGAATGCAATAATTGTCTCTGCTTTTGCTTTTCACCCTTTAGTTTCTGCAATGCAATCCTTCAAGCCAGCTGAAATTGTTAGTAAGAGGAAAATGAAAAGTTAGCTAAGGTGTAACCAACATCGCTAAGTAAGTCACTAACTAATGAAGTCTGTGGTTACAAGCAGAATAATATTAGTGTGATGATATATATAATTTTACTATAAAGATCTTAATGGTTCGAAATTAACACCAAAGAAACCTTAGCCAACTCAAACCACACTAGTAATGTATTTTGATCACCAGTAATACAATAAATTTAATTATTGCTAAGAAAATTTATTGTGAACTTTTAGTTTATAGAGTAGGTACATTTTTGCTAGCTCCAACTTTTCTAAATTATCTGGCTCCACAGCCCAACTCAAAAGTTGCAGAAGGCCACAGGTTCCATACCTCAGGCCTAATAGGTAAAGTGTTGGTTTGTGAATGTTATTATTATATTGACATAGTAAATGTGGTTCAATCTCTGAGCTGAGCAATGTAGATTTATGGAAACAGAACAAGCAATAACTGAGTACTACTAAGAACTGGATAATATATTCTTAGACATGGTCATTAGAACAAGAACAATCTATATAGATTAAATAAAGGGTTCAGTTTAAAATTTCTTGATAAACATGGGCAGATGTTAAATATATATATAAATTCCCTGAAACATTGGGAGTTGCATTTGGACTACTTCCCAAAAGAAATTGATGGAAAAAAATCTATATTAATGTGGTATCTACCATTTTCAGTTTATAAATTCATTTGAATCTCGACTTGTCCATTTCGTTTTTCATGTTACATGTTGTATTACTATACATCATTTTGAAGAAGTTTTTCTGATATTTAATTTGAAAAGTTTGATTTTCTTCTGTGTATGTCTTGAGTATCTTTCAAGCTGTGTCATTGATGTTTCCTTGCTTGCTTTGTAATATTTTCAAATTTTTTCAAGGTTAACTGCTGTAATAAGTTTAACACCAAGTTCAATATATTGTTTTACAATTTTCACAATTCTGTAAAGCCACTTGAAATTGGTCCCTATTCAAGTCTGTACTTCAGATTTTTTTTTCTTAACACTTATTTTGTTTACCAATAGTGATGGATTCATTGATAGAATTTGGAATTATTTTAAAATGAAAAAGGATTTTGATCTTTTTATATGAAAAAAAGAACCTAAAGAATTAAACACATTCATGATCTTATACAACTTTAAGTCTAAATCCAAAGTAGATTGACAAAGTATTTCAAACATTGATTGTATGTTGATCTGATATTTACTGAGTATTCCAAAATGTGGATTCATCCAATACAATATCATAGTTGTTTCCAATATTAATTCTTATATTTCTTCTTCCAGTGCTTTTGGGTTGAGATTCATTGTACAAAGAACAAAACAATGTTTGGACTTTGCTGCCACAGTACACTTGATTCACTTTATTTGTTGTTGGTCATACAATTCTCGAGTACCACACAATATTTACTGGTGGGTAACAAACATCATCTCATTAATCCTGATGACAGTGATTGGTGAATTTCTATGCTTGCGGTCAGAAATGAAAGCTATTCCGGTGTCAATGGGACCAAAGGCTGATTTATAGCTACTGGACAGGCTGGTATTAATAGCACCCAAAGAAAAACTCCTGAAGATTTCAAAACATTCTAGTCTTTGCAGCTGACCATGACAATATTGGTTGCATCTGATAAAGCAATGATCTTCAATTTATGGAGGAGTTGTACAGCTGGTAATTTTTTTTTTTTTTTTAACCAGGCTTTATATTTTGGATATGCATTTTTAAAATAGCACTGATGGTATTTTCATTACAAGAGAAAAATAAGAGAAACAAATTTTCACCAATTTGGAGAGGTAGAAAACAAAAAAAAAACACCTTCAAAGATGAAGATATTTTCCTTTTATAGTACAAATCATTACAGGGTCACATAATAAAACATACCTACCTCTCCCTTTGAGTAAGGCTAATTTACTAGACAATTTTCAGTTAGAATTTTTTGTGTTCATTTTCTATTCTTAAATATAGACAAGTTTAAATTTTTTAAATGCTTATCCATGAGATCTGATAAAAAAAAAAAATCCAGAAAAACAAACAAAATTACCAAATGTGATGAGGAGTATTATAAATAATGTTATTCTACATGTACAGTGAATTTTTTTATAACAGTGTCTAATGGAAATATGATGAAAAAAAGAACTTTGAAAATTATTTTTAAATGGTGCAGTATGACTTGCTCATTTCTTTAAAGAAAAATGTCACAATGACAAAGGTTTAAATATTTTGAAAACTAATAAAATACTTTGACCAAGTAAGCATTCTATTTTTTTAATTTTGTTTTATTTCTCTTTTAAACCAGAGAAATTAGAATTAGTTTGTGTCCTCTGCCCTCATCCATTATGGGAGCAACAGTTAAGTATGAATTGTTCTTGCTGTCTGACTGGTGACTGCTGTTGTGGTTTTGTGCCACAGTAAGTTTACTAAATAAGAATGTATATTGCAATGAGAGAAAATTGTTATAACTTAAATTCATCTTTATAATTTGATCTTGGGAGCAGCACTTGGATCTAGGCAGATTCTTTTTCCGTCTTTGGTAATACTAAGGAAAGTCATTGTAAATTTTCTAATTATATTTTGTTGGTGGAATAAAATATAAGTAAATGTAGGAACAGTACTGGCATAAGTTCAAGAGACAACAGCATTGTTTTTAATTTTTACTGTTCTCATTGAGTATTGGTCATATTTGGCAACATTGGTGCAATTTTTAACTAAATCCTTTATTCAATACTCAGGAATGTCTTGTATTATCTAGTTAATTTGTCACCTCTGCTCCTTCCACTGAAGCATGAACAGTAAAATGAATTACTGAAGAAAGCTGAAACATGATTAGACACACGAACACCAACTCAAGGAAATCAGTTAATAACATAGCAATCTTTATTTAAGGCCGTGTCATCACATATCTTGCCAAGAACTAGAGACCTATCTCAAATCTTGGCCTGAGAGCAAAGTTGATTTTTTTTAGTTTTGGTTTACAGCAGTTCAGTGCTATAGTTAGCTTAAATTTTTGCTTTTTACATTTGGGATACCTTTAGCTTATAAGATTTATTTTATTTCCTTCAGACTTACTGTTGTTTTCATTGCAAATTTTGCACAAAAAATAAAAACAACCTAATTCAGTAAACCTGCTCTTGTTAGTTTATTGTCATATTCACAACATTTCGACCATTGTATACTCCGGCCTTCTTCAGGTGATTGGAATTTCGAACTGAACTCTTTATTTCATTCACCAGAGTAGATTATTCTAGTTTCATGCCTTCAAGGACACAATGCCCAGTGGATAAGTTTTGGTTGGAGCCAGTGACTTAAACCAAAGAGTTCTGAGTTCAATACCTGGCTACTGCAGTAGTGAACAAAAATTCAGGGAGATAAGAGACAACTGGCACTTGAACAATCTCTGGTGGACAAAATAAAGGGTTCAATTCAAAATTCCAATCACTTGATGAAGGCCAGAGCATACAATGGCTGATATGACAAAGATAAGAGTCCAAACAATGTAAAATAACATTTTATATACCTTGTTAACAGGGTGGGAAGTAACAGGTCCAAAACTCCAAATAATATACCAAGATGAAAAGGATTTACTTTTTGAGCCAAATTAATTATGCTCTTAACTTCTGTAGAAGTGAAGCAACACAAATCAAAACTAAAAATCTTGACTCCCAGTGGAATAATAAAATGAGATACATTTCACACAGGAGGCCTGAGTGATGACACAGCCTTAAAGATTGCTGTTTACTAATTTTCATCTCTGAAATAAAAAGTATAATTTTATTGGAAACAAAATTACTTTGAAATTGGATTATTTTTTAGCGTGCTGGATATTTTAGTTGGTGATTTATATAAAACAATTAAAACAAGAAAAAGAATATTTGTTCAATGAACAAAAAAATGATGCAAATTTTTTTTCTTTTTTTATTGTTTTAGAAGAGAAAAAAAAATATTCATTTTACATGTATACAAAATCCCCACCTCCATTTCAGATGAAATATTTTATGTACATAGGTCAGAGTTCAAAATGAAGTACCATCATAACTTTATATTTCATTTTGAGAGAGAGAAAAAAAATGTTCTTTTAATACATACAAATTGAAATGATTAAGAAAAGAATGCCATGATATTAAGCAGAAGAATAAGTTTTATAAATTTATCATACATTATAAAACAAATACTGAATAAATGTAAGGATAAAAGCAAGCTTTGTACTGGCAATGTCAGTTATTGCTTGATTTTACTTATCCCCAACTTCTCTGCTCAAAGATGACTGGTGATAGTACAGAGTGGTTTCATGGGCATAGACACCTAATTAGAATTTTCTTTAAAGTGCTTTAGTTTAAGGATTTTCATTTACTCCTGCCAAAAATTGTCAAATTCACTCCTGCAACTTTCTAACAATTTAAGTGTCAATTTAGCCATTTCCTTAACATTTTAAAATTAAATTTCAGTAGTCGTATACAAGATCAAAAAAAACTGCCATGAACATGTAAGCATTAAGACTGTATGAAAAAAAAAAAAAAAATGCCTAAAAAGTAAATATAATTCTATGTGGTTTAAAGATGGTGACAAAAAATTGATTTTTATGTAACATCACTAATTTAAATTCCAAAAAGCTATAATGTTAAATTACATGTACAATAGGAAATCATGTAATTAACTGGAATATTTTTCTAAGCTCGTGATATTTTATGAGCTAACAAAGTATCAAGAATTGTTATCTCAGTTGAAGTTGATTTGGTTTTTAAATCACAATCAACAAGATTAATCTTGTTGATTGTGATTGAAAGTGTACATCATCCTTGTCTATTTAATATTGGAATCTCCCTGATAACAAGCTTTAACTCAATTTAGAGAGAGAGAAATGATAACCTTGGAAATTCAACATTATTGCAATCAGTACATTAAAAAAAAACAAAAAAAAACATGATCTTTCATAAATTGCTTTCAGATAAATATTTCATAATTGAGGGAAAAATTTATGAAGTGCTCAGTGTGTTTATTTAAACTTCATTTTAAATAATTTACTCAACAGATATAGTTAAAATACTTGATTGAAAAAGCCAAAACATTACATGTATACACAGGAAGGTGAGAGTAGCTTAACAGTCAATGGAATTGGCAAAATTCAAACTCCACCTGAGACAGTTTGTGTTCATGTCATACTACACTCATTCTCCCCAGCTTTAAGTAAAAAGCAAAGTAGTTAAATTATTTAGCCATGCAAGGCTGTCTGAACTGCTACAAGGTTTGACATTTCAAAGAATTAAAAAAAAAAAATCAGACTCATACAGCCAATAAGAAGCAACTTTTAGAGAACCACTTTTTTTCTTTAAATGAAAGTTTTTAAATCCACCATAGCCCTACAACTTGATTGTCCATCCAGAAACAATTCAATATTTCTCAATCTCTGGAATTGTTTTTGTTTACCATTCTTTTCAATTTATGTTATTATAATAATTTCCAACACAGACATCTAGAAGACAAGTCATTAATAGCATTATTGTTAAATATACTGTATAGAAAACCTGAAAATCCTTTCACTGACATCAGTTCATATGTGGCTATATAATGTAAAGATAAAAGAGCAAATGAAAGCAACACTGCTAAAATTAGTGAAGTTCACTGGTCATTAAAGAGTGAAATGTGCATCGAATGGATCTCCATATTCATGAAAATAATTGATGACTAGGTTAATTTTTGGTTTTGAGCACCTTTTAAAGCAAATTTTTTGTCAAAATAAATAACAAAAAGTAAATTGTCATAAGTTAGTAATTATCCGACTCTTCTTTTTCTTAGATTATCCAGAAATAATTTTTATGCATAATCAGTAAAAAAAAAAATTCACTTATTGTCACTATAACTAATAAATGGTATTTATCATTTTTGTAAGTTATTTGCTTCTTGAATTTTATTCATCTTCAAAGAGATGCAGCAAAAAGGAATCTTGACAAAAAAGTAACCCAAATTACATTAACCATATATTCAAAACAGGAGCAGCAATACTACTGTTTCAATGTTTCTTAAACCACACTGCCATCACTTATAGTACCATTAATTACTGGACAATCAAGTAAAATCTATAGAAATATATACTTAGTTGGAATTAAATGTATAACTGCAAACATAGAGACAAAAGCCTATCAAAAACCCTCCAAAAGTGTCAGTAGAGGTTTTATATATATATAAAAAAAAAAATCAAATCACTATAAATATATCAGAAAACTCTTTTTTTAAAAACTGTTTTCTTGAGCAACTTTATAGATCTTAAAAATATATAAAATTAAATTTAAGACTGTCCAATTTACAAGAATTAAGTTTTAAATGATCAAAGTAATAATGTAATTTTTTTGAACACTAATTTTTATTTTATTTGCCTATAGGTTACATTAAAAGTCAATAAGTATAAAATTTAAACCTAATAATTCAGAGAGCATGTACTCAAAATATTTAATAAAGTACATTCTCTGACATACACTAGATTTTAGAAGACTTGAAATTTAAATTAATATTTTAATTTTCAACTAATTTTAAAGTTAATAAAAAGCTTATTTTTCCTATCATTTAAATTTTTATGCCATATTCCACTCCTTCCTTCACATTTTGGATATGCATAAAAAATACCATTATTTTTCAGCAGTAGAAAATAAACTAATTGATAAAGGGACAAAAAAAGAAAACTTTTCTGAGATACTTCAAAAATGTTATACTCATAATACAAGTTATTAATACTACCAACATTTTTTTAAAGTCATATTAAATATATAATAGGATTAAAAGAAAAATAATTATTGAAATGAAAATATGACTATTTAGAAGCTTTATTATGACTGCTGCATACCCAAATCAGCCAAGTAGCAGATCAGCTGCTTTAGATGGCTATTTACATTTAATTTAGGCAACTCTATGGTAAATGCAAGCATACATAGTCCATGTGGCACAGACATCTTCTGGGTAAGGAAAAACACAAACACTGACAGCATGCCTGACATTATCTCCTCGACACTGGATTATTTGCTGGCATTTGCTGGATCTGAAACAAATAAAATTTCAAAGTGTGATGACAGCAAGGTAATAATTAAAACTGCAAAATGCAATTGAGTTGAAATGTGCTTAAATCTGGAAGTTTCATAAGTTTCATTCAATGCCTAGAGAAAAAGGGAACAATCTGGGTTCAAATTGAAAAAAAAAAAAAAAAAAAAAACAAAAAACTCTTCAGTATTATTTTTTATTTATTAAAAATCTGACAATCTTAACCAGTTCTTGGACAAAATATTTTAGCTGTCTAATGATTTTGATGGTGTATTTTTAATGCCATAGACTGGCTGTCAACTAAGGCTAGAAAGCCTAGTCTACTTTATTTATGCATAAAAATTTGAAATATTATTCAAGAGAGACTCAAAAATCAGTGATCACACTTCTTCAAAGATTATATATAAGAAAGTATAAATAACACAAGAACTAGTCTCATTAATTTAGCTACAAATTTCATAAACTTTTGAAAAATTTATTAATCTCTTAAATATAAAAAATATAAATAGTTAAAAATTTAATCAATGTAAAACAGTTCATTCTACATCAGAAACAGATTACAAATAGAATGCCCTCAAAAATGCATTAGCAAAATATCCCAAGATTTAAAGAAAAGAATATATGAATACAAAAGGTACTTAAAAAGAACACACACAATGCACTTGTGTGCCACTGAAATCTTTGGAATCACAATTTTGATTTAGAAAATACTATTTTAATAAGTGAATATAATTTATTCAGACGAAGATGCATTAAAAGTGCCATAATCTATGAACCACTTATGATTAATATATCACTGGATTATTTCAGTTTATAATCCTCACTTTTTTCCTTTTAAACTAAATTAGTACTGAAGAGGAAAGAAAAAAAAATGAGAAATTAGTTAAAATTCAATTTCTATAACAATGATGATGCTGCTGCATAATTGGTGAAATAGTAATTTTTCAAATTGTCTTATATTTGGTTCATTCTATCTCAATTTACCTAATTCTTAATATTTTTGTGAAATTTCAGTAGGTGGAGACAAAACCTGAAAATTTCCAAGTTTATTGAACCATTTGTTCAACAACTTGCTTAAATTCACATGTTCCAAACATGTTTTTACTAAAATTTGACACTTCATAACTTTTTCTTTATTCAAATTGAAATTTTTCTACCCTGGCAGATTTCTCACAAACAAGCCATTTCAAGATTCATTCTATTTCTTAAGTGGTTTGAATTCTTCAAAAAGGGTGCTGAATTTTGAGTCAGTCATGGAAAGTAAAAGGTGGTAAAATAAAAATTACCCGGATTATTTTCATCTTGGGTAAAATGTAGAAACAGTCTTAAAAGCAATAAATATTTTTCTGTTAAGAATGCAAAAACATTTTAAGTAAAAATCATGCTCATTTTTTTTTTTCATTTTTTCATTCATGAAGATTAGAAAAAAAAAAAGTTTACAGATGCAAGTTAAACTTACTATGTTAGATGTCTTTTACATTACTGAAATTAGGTTAGAATGGACTAAACTAGTCAGCTTTTGCTCAGTTCCCCCCAAAATTAATATTGCAATATAAATTATTAATAGGGAATTAGAAAAATATTAAGAAATCACACATACACAAGTCAGATATTTTCTTCAGTATAACTTACTTCATTGACTCTTTAAATAGCAAATGCATGTTTAGATGTTTCTGTTGAATGGGAAAACCATTGAATTCCTGTTCATCTAACATCATTTTCTGTAAAGCATCCTTAAATTCTTGTGTACCAGAGGAGTTGCCTTGAGAATAAAAACAAAATAATGAAAAAAATAAGAGGCATGAGAGGGAGAACAATCACATGTCATTATTTAATTTGTTCCTTTCTGTAAGTGTAGGAATTAGTTAAATTACATTGGACATTAAATTTACTTAAAGGTTTGGATGCTTATTCATGGAGTCAGGTTTATTAGGAATTAAACAATGAAACTAATGTAATAGTAAAATACCTACCCGTCCACTCCATACAGATAAATGTTAGGTAACCCTGGTTTAGTCTCAAATAAATAGAAAGATTCATAGGACACAATGACAAATGTTATAAATCAATAGATTCCTATTGAATTCCATCTCACCAAATGAAGTAAAAAATCCATTAAAAGCTATTGACAAAAATAAAATATTCATTCCCAGTTAAGCAAACAAGGATTTTTTTCTCTCCACTACTCCTTAGATTATGGGAATAAAAAAAAGTTCTGAAAGGAAAATTATTGAAGAGAAAATTATCAATGATAACTAATATTAATGGCAGTGTTGTCACAAACATGCTTAAAAAAAAAAAAAAAAAAAAAAAAAAAAAATTCATTATTTGACGGAAAAGGGTTGGGGCAATCACTATATCCAACATAATGGATATATTCAACGCAGCTGGATAGTTCAAAATTTTCAGTTTCCCCAATTCAATTTTTACATTCAGTAGCCATTTGGACAATGGTCTCAAATAAAATAAAAGAAAAAAAAATCATCTTTACTCACCAGTAATCCGTTCATTCTCAAAGTAATGAAGTCGGGATAATAGCAAATAGCTCAGTTGGTCATCCCACTGGGTTGTCAGTCCCTCAGCCTAAAATAAATGGCAACATTAAAAATTAATTATAAACAGAAAAATAATTGCAATTAAAGTTTTTCCTATAACAAGAGAAATTCTCAAAAAGACAAAATTAAATTGAAAATCTAACCTAGAAAATCCATTTGTGTCTTTGTGCCTAAAACATCAAAAGTAATTTTTTTCAGAACAATTGTATATTGAGTTATTTTGTGATTTAATTTTTGTTGTTGAAAGTCTAGTGTAATTCAGTCAAGTTGGGCACACAGTAAAGTGGAGAGACACGTTTGAATAAAAAAAGAAAAAAAAAAAAAAGCTAATATTTGCAGTCATTTCTTCGAAGAAATAGTGAATATTATGATGGAGGGAAAAATAACATTTACTTGTCTTTGGATAGTGATCATATGTCGAAGTTGTGCCTCAAGGATGTTGCTTTTATTGATTGGATCAATAGGGCTTCGATTCAGGTGACAAAAAGGTGTCCACAAGGGGCATGCTGGTGAATCATAGAGCCAACACAGAGCATCTGGGGACATTGGTTTCCATTTGGTGCGTTCATTAAGAACAAAATCACATACCTCCACAGTATCTGATGGCTGAATATGAAAAAAAATAAATAAATAAAAAAAAAAAAATTTGCATGAAACAAATTCTTTGAGTAAAGGAAGATACGATGAATTCAAAATTAATTTGTGAGGATCAGATGTATGACAAGAGTAACCCACCTTTCTTTTCTTTTAAATAAAATAACGGAAATATTTCATCTTTATGATGCACAAATCCCTTCCAAATAATGCATTTTATTTCTCTTGCAAATAAAATTTCACAAGCACACGGAAAGGTTGCTCTCTCTCTTTCTCTCTATATATATAAAAAACAAACAACTCACAAATTTTATAAAGATATAAGAATCTGCAGAAAATTCCTAAAAGGTTATCCAAAAACAACAATTGTAAAAGGTGACAAAATAATTTTGAGAAAGGAGGCAGAGGGGTGTAAAATTATTTTCAATAAATGGCTAACAACATACAATGCATTTACAGATTTGCATTGTGTTTTCTCTAGAGATAATTGTTCTTGCATCATAAGACTTTCTTTTACAGTGATATGGCAAGGTAACGCTTATCAGGTAGAAATAATCCATTATTGTTGGGATACATACAGTGGGCTATGATAAGTTTTGAATCACCCTTGATTACAGCAATCTTGGCTTGTTTAATAATGTCTCTTTTTTTTTTTCAGACAATACTGTGCTAGTATCAAGCTACTCTTGATTAACAATAGTTGACTTTGCAATGAAAGTTTGCAGAAGTAAGGAAATTGGTGAATTTCAATGAGGGCAAATAATAGGATGGCATCAGTGTAGCAAGTCAAATAGAGAAATTGCTAGGTTTTTCCAGGTTAATCATCAAACGGTTAATAATACTGCCAAGAAATTTAAAGAAGGCTATTGTTATGTGTAACAACATTCAGGAAGAATTCGCATCATGTCTGAGCAAACAAAAAGGGCACTTAAGAGGGAAACCATCGTCAGAGCGTCAAATAGGTCAGTAGGGAAATGTTGCCATATGCATATCAGAAAGACTCTGAAAGAGCTAGGCTATCAAAGAAGAGTTGCAGAAAGAAGCCCTTGATTTCAAAGATTAACAGGAACAGGCGTATGGACTGGGCGAGAGAATTCAAAAGTAAAGATTATGAATTTTGGCAGTCTGTAATTTGGTCAGATGAAAGTAAATTCTGCCACTATTTGAATTTGAGACAGGTTTATGTTTGGAGAAATCAGAATGAGACTTGGAACACTGAATGTCTGCAGGTGACCGCGAAACATAGAGGGATTGGAGTAATAGTGTGGGGCACTGTCTCGTTTGGAGGGAAATCTGAGATGATTCTTGTTGACAAGCAGTTGAATGGTCCAAAATACTGTCAAATAATAGAGAAAAGACTACTCCCACTATTTGAAACCAATCAGATTGACAAGAAGGTCTACCTTTTTCAAGATGGAGCACCATGTCATACAAGCAAAGTAGCAAAGGCCTGGAAGGAATTACAATAACTGCCATGGAGAGCCCAAAGTCCTGACATGAATGGGAGCACCTTGACCAAAAACTCTGAGAGCATGCAACCAAAATCACATCAATGGCAACTCTTAAAGAAACATTTCTAAAGGAGTGGCAAAATATGGATCAGACGATTGTTGATAACTTGATCAAATTCATGAAAAATCGAATACAAGCACTGAAACTAGCAAATGGAGGACCTACTCCATACTAGTTCCAAATACTGTTTATTTATGTTGAGTTGGGTTTACGTAATTAAATTTTGAAATTGGATGTAGTTTATTTCTCCTGGCTAAAAACTTTTCTTAGGCCACTGTATAGTCTATGAATGAGAGCAAAGTAGCAGCCACAAGTCAATGATGTATTTAAGTAGATTAGAGGGCTGAAACCAAACCACATGAACATACCCATTACAGAACCATCTGCACAACTAAGGTCCATGGTCACATGGGTTATATACCACCATCAGCTTTTAAATCGGAAACCAGTTTGCCAGTCCTTCAATTTGCAATGTCACAAATCCAGGTGAGACATTGTGTCAGGTATTATGTTGTTAACAGTGTCATCCCAAAATCTACTTATCATGGAAGCTAAAAAGCACTAAAATGAACTCTTGGATATGTGTCTGGCACTTCCTGCATTGAATATGGATGCAATATGATTTGAGCCAGTGTCACTTGTTTGTTACTGATGACAATTCTAGCTTTTAATGATCCCGATTGATTAATCAACTAGTTTTAGTGTATTATTCATATATTCCTTAGAAAGACTACAATATTAGTTGTAGATATTTCAAAAGAAATTTTTTTTTTTTTAGAAAGACTACCAAGGGTTCAGTGAATAAATAACTGAATATACAGATGGATGAACGAATAAATGCTGTTTGAATATATATATAATTTAATTGCAAACAAATAAGTTTGCAATAATTGTGTATATTTTTTTTGGTAATATACTCCAATAAATAATACCACTGCTTTCTTTACATTAATCAATTAATAAAATATTTTTCCAATTTACAAGAATGTTTGCAGTGATACATTATCCTTTGTATAAATTTTAAACTTTATTGACTGAATGTTAACTTTTTCTTTTCCTATTAAATTTTTTTGACAATTTCATTAAAAGAACTTGTGATGGCAACAACAACAATATTTTTTAATTAATTAGCAACTAATTTGATTAACAGTAGCAAAAACGGACACTTTTTTGACTTGATCCAGTCTTTTCTATCAAATCATGAAATGATAGTTATTCTGAACAGCCACTTGTCTAGATCCTTTCGTACTATTGTAGCTGTCCCCCTTGGTCCTACTCTATTTTTAATTTTCATAAATGACCTTCCTGATGACATCAGCTTTCAAATTAGTATCTACACTGACGATGAGCAATTTACTCCTGCCTCAAAAGTAAGGCTTATCAGTTTGACAAGGTCAAAATTCATCCATGCTTAGAATATTGCCGCCACATATGGCCTGGTGTCCTTGCTATTTACAAGGGGCTCCTTGATAAGATCCAAAGAAGAATCTGAAATATTTTTGGTCCAGATTTGGCATCTCAGCTTCAGTCACTTTCCCACTACCATAAGGTTGCCTATGTCTTTTCTATAAATACTTTCATGGTAATTTTTTAAATGAATCTTTCCGGCCAGCTTTGGTCTGCAAAAATTTAAATGCAATGTAAAATCGCTATCTACTGTCCACCTGATTACTCTCTTCTCTTTCTGCTCATCATTAATGTTTCTGTTCCTAATTCAACCACACCCTGTAGCCCCTTGTGTTTTAGTGGTATTAGTGCCTTTCTTGAGGTGATCCTGATTAAAAAAAAAAGAAAAAAGAAAAAAATGCACCTGGCCTTGATTAAGGACCTGTAATCAGCCACTGTGCTGTCCACAGTAGGTGGTAATGCTTATCAGATATTTCTGGTACACATGTAATACTGAAGAAAGATATTTCAGAAATGGAATGTCCCATCCATCTAGTACCCATTGCTCTGTACCCTATTTGAACTCCATCCTATTTACACTGACTCATCAAATGTCAGAACACATCAAAGTAGGTTTGGGCATTTTAGTATAACACCACTAACAATTACATTTACATACAGTTAACTCATGATCTTGTGTTATATCAGTGTAGATTCACTTCATTAGAAGAGAAAGCACATTTTTAAACAAACACAAAACTGAATGTTATTTTTTTATTATCACCACACACTCTTTTTTAACTGAAGAAAAAAAAATATTTAAAAAAAAAAAAAAAGGTGCAATCTGCAATTAATGGGGATTGCCACAAGTTTACCTAATGTGGCTAAAAAAAATTAACACCTACAGCTCCTGTACAACACAATGCTGTAGACAAGACAAGATTTTGCAAATTTGATCATATTGTGCCATTCAAAATCTTTATCCAATTAAACATGCAGAATGTTCACAGTAAAAATGTTAAAAAAAAAAAAAAAAATTGTCTTTTCAAATAATCTAGTGTGTTGATGAGAATTGTCTTACCTGGATATTGGCATAAAAACTCTTGTGATTAAAAACACATCCTACAGTTCGATAAGGATACGGATGTGGATGCTTGCTGTGAGCACCAATATGGATAGGTTTATGTAAGTACCTGCAATAAAAATACATAAGAGAGATTTATAAGTATCTCATTATGAGAGGGAGAGAGTGAAGCAGGCAAAAGTGTGTGGGAAACAGGGTGGGGCAGGCAAAAGTGCGTGGGAGAGTGAGAGAGAAGTCTGTGGGCAGGAGAAACAAACAAGTGTGTGTGTGTGTGTGCGCGCGCGTGTGAGAGAGAGAAGCAAACGAGTGCACGCATGTGATAGAGATAAACAAACGCATGGGTTTGAGAAAGAGATACGAAAAAAAAAAAGAAGAAAATTGAAACATTGTGCAACTTACGTATCACCAGTCTGACTTTCCCAAAATGTGAAGACACCTGAACAGCTTATTGTGATCACCCAAACATGGAAATCACCCTTTGACTTCGTTCCTACACATACATAAGCATCCAAACCAAATCCCAATAATAAACTACATAACAGCACTGCATGGTCCATAGATTCCTGTACACAAACAAGGAAATTTATAAAATTAAAAATTACATTTTTGTGAGTTTCTCAGTCACAATTAACATCAGAAAATTAAATGTTAGAAAATCTTTCAATATTAACAAAAGTTTTCAAGTCTCTCAACAAGTTTCCAATAAAATTTTACAAGTGGGCAATTTTTGCAAATTTCCCTACTTCATATGAGCAAAGGTGCCAAGAGTAAATACTGTGATTATTTGTGTATAATACACAATAGCTTTGGGTTAGAATATTCTGATAGAAAAAAATATTCATACAGTAGCTAAATTTAACATTTGTTCAACTTTCCATCCTGTGTATAGCAAATAAAATAAGAATTTATCTAGTTTTCCTTATGCTTTGGAACAAAAATTGCTGTTTTTTAAAGCAAATGCAGAAATGTTCTACAAAAAATCAAAATAAATCATGCCATTCCTCATGTGAGATTATTTTTGCTGCAAACACACTAGAAAAAAAATATAAACAAACACATTCTAGTGGCTCTGTCACAGTGTAAAACAGAAGTTGATATTACTACTACATCATGACACAATCATAAAAAAAGAAATGTTGCACCATCAATGTGTAGAACAATAATGAAGATATTCTTTTTGAGGAAAATGCCAAAACATCTACTATATGGACAACAGATGAAACTTGTATCATTTACAAGGTCAGTTGTGAAGCAGACTAAATTGTGCTCAATATCTGAATAAATTCTTTTTAAAACAAATGCAGTGTTCTTTGTAATACACTGGTTAGTTTCAGCTATAGATATAACTTATTTTCAGTCATAATGTTCTATAGATGGCAGGAAAAAAGTTAATGTCTTAAAACAGATATAAATTTGAATAAAAACTTATAAATGAATTAGACCAAAAGGTGTTTATTATGAGAATAGGGGGAACTTAAACCTAAGCACTTGATTTATAAAGTAGAAGTTGTAATTGTCATATACATATAAACAAAAATAAAGCTAGACAAAATATTACAAAGAAAAAATTCAAAAGAGAAGAACATGTAAACTGAATAAAGGAAAAACTAAGTGATTTTTTTTGTTGTTTCATAAACAAGTCAACAATTTCTTTTCAACTATATAGTGGTCATGCTCTATAAATAAGTAAAATGTTGCAAACTGACCCCTTTGTTGCAGCAAAGGAAGGCATGCATTGATGTCCATTTCGCTTGGACCATTCCTTGGCCAACTGACTCAGATTTCCCAACATGGATGAGGCCCACAAAGCGAGCAGCTTCACGAGGAGTATTAAGTAGTCGATTTGTTCGAATTGGACGGACAAATGAACATACAGGACGTCTTTCACCATTCTCATCCTGAAATGACAAAATACATTTAAATAAAATTTGAGCACAATTTATTTTGCATTCAAGTGAAAACCACTACACTTAATTATGAAGGCAAGAGTGATATTTGAATAAATATCATACACAATTTGTAGAAAAGAACAGAAAAATACTAAAGAAAGCAGACAGTAAGAATTAATGTATTTAAAATAGTAATATCAAATTCTTTAAACAATAGAAATTGTTTTTTTTTCACCAGAAATAAACCTTTTACCTGTAAGAATTATGTAAAATGTAGGTTTGCAACCTACTGTCACTTCTGACAGTTAAAGTGCAGCTAAAACTTGGACACAAAAAATTCATGTCATTCTGGATATGATCCAACTCTTTTGAATATCTCTAGAACCAGTTGCACTGCAATGATCTAACTTAGGACCCAATTGGAGGGCACCTCAATATAGATGACTGAACAGACACTTTCCTGTTGATTGACAAAGTCAGTAGTGAGATGTCAGAGTAAATGTGTGTGTACTGTGTACCCATTAACTTCACAATGACATCTCATACAGGTATTTTTGGCAAGGACTTACATCACCCAAGTTTGCCTACTATCCATACTGTCATTAAAAGGGAAAAGATTTCAGACTATGGATGAGATTAAGAATTAAAACTGCTATAAAGCAGTTGATGAGGCATTCCAAGTTGTCAGTCACATATTGGAAATTTAACTACATAGGTACTGTAATAACAAACAAGTGTGAGAAATTTAAAGATGCATGGGAATAATGAAAGATTACTTTTAGAAACTGAACAAAGTAATAAGGGGTTGGAAAATGCCTTTTGAAACAAAGAAAGGAATGCTGGACTGCTATGTAATATGTAATCTCCTATATGGCAATGAATGCTGGATAATCTCTTCACAAGTCCTACTGACAAATTTTTAAGAATAGGAATTACAAAGAAACAAATGCTAAAAATCAGAAAGAGAGAGTTGAAATTTTTGAAACAGTAAATCTTGAAGAATTTAACACCCACTGGTCATATTGAAAACAAGAGGGAACTACTTAAGTAGACTGGTTCACTTAAAGAAAATAGAGAAAAATTCTTTTGGAAATAATTTTTATAGGTTAGCATTCCTTAGTCCTTTTTTTAGGGTGTGGCATTTATCAGAATAAAAACTGTCTTTTTTATCAATTTAAAAAGGGGTTCTGTTCATAATATTCATATAGTGTAAAATCAATCCCCGACTTGTCTGTCAAAATAGATTAAAAGTTTTCTCTCCTAAATTTATTAATCTCAAACACAAAGATTAATCCACCATGGAAGTCTGGCCACCCATTTTTATTTAGACATAATGAAAGAAACATGCTTAAATAAAAACAAACTTCGATCAATCTCGAGACTGGGGTAAAGAGGCTTTTCAATTTGTCTTTGCCATATCATTATTGAATTTAAATTTATTTTAGTTATTCTTGCAAGGCTTGGATGTTTTTTTTTGGTGATGTGTAAAATATAGCACTCTTTCATATATATGAAACAATATATCAACTCCATTCCTTTGTAGTTGTACCTGACCATTTGATAAGATTTGAGATAAAACTGTAGTTCATTTCCAAAGTAAAATCCTTTGTACAGATTTCTTTCTTAAAAAAAAAAAAAAACCTCCTCATTCTTTTTAATGTATCTTTCAAATTCAATCCTGCAAGATCACATTTTTCAATCATACTAGGAAATAAAAATTTAATTTACATTTGTCTCTTGGTTATCTCCCAAAAGAAAGTGGAGGAATGTACCTGAGCAAATATTTTCACCATCCTGTCTTTGAGATCATCCCTAATCTCCAGAAATTCTTGCCACCAATTACTGGCATAGACAAAAAACCTCCGTTCATTCTCCCTAAAGAAGCGAAGTTCCTGTTTGCATTGTTCCTCAATGATATCCCTGGTCAATAGTTTGGAAGGACGAGGATTGATGTACAGCTCTACTTCCAGTAAACCTACAGGCATCTTTCCTGCACAAAGAAAGAATGTAATATCCGGGTTATAACAGGTATTATGATCCTAAATTTCATGGAGGTAAGAGAGAAAGAAAAATGTCACAAATCATCAGATGAAAAAAAAAATAAAAATAAAATTACAAATGGAAATAAGAAAAGTGACTAGAAAAAAATAAAATATAAAAATATAAGTTTGCAGTTCTTCAAAGCAGAAACAATAGCTGAACAAGAATCACCCAATTACAGTTTAATGGAAACTAAAATATCTCTTGCTGTAATCAGATATTTAATTCAAAAGTATTTTGTACCTTTCCTCAAAATAGTAACATCAAGTATATATTAAAAAAAAAAGTTATAGCTATTGTATACTATCACAACTAATAAATGAGAAGAGAAAATGAATTAAATAGATTCAAGAAACATTTGAGGTTGATATGCATCCCTACACACTGGTGGAGATTTGGTCTTCTTACCCACTTGATTGAGAGAATAATCAAACATTCTTTAAGAAATATTTTAGGTTTCTTTACTTACAATTCAAAGGAGAGAGGAACTTTAACATGACTTGTCTAAAAACACTAAATTCAACACTTCAATGAAATTCATATTAATAAAATTTAACTCACTTCATTTTTGTTAACTACTTGGTTGTCAAACTAAGTCAAGTTTAACTAAGAGATTATTATTTCTGTAAGCACACCAACTCAGTCTAACCTAAATCTGAATTGGTTTGACAATAAATTGTGCCAAGCACAAAGTAATTTTTGGTGGATCAGAAAATAAATTACAAAACACAAATATATCAAGAATTTTTATACTCACCAGCACCCATCAATTCTATAGATGTGACTAGCCTATCCACAGTCAATACTTGACGCCATTCAAACAAATGAGTAGAAACCAAAAATTTTGTACCAAAAGCATCTGTCCTTGTTAGAACAAGATTTAGTTTGTCTGTGATGGACAACAAAGATGTTTCCAGTAATCGACCATCTGATCATTAAAAAAAAAAAAAAAATTCAAAATAATTCTTTTAGGGGATATAAACAGTTTTATCTTTCAGTTATTAATAATAACTAAGTCACATAAAAGCAAAGATAATTTATACAAATAATCTTATCTAAAATATTTTCTCACATTCAGTTAAAGATAACAAAATAACACAACAATCCACTTTTGACCTCCTGCCATATGTATTGGTATCCCTGCTAGTTTAAAATTAAAAGGTCAACCTAACAAAAACTTACTTCTAATCAAGAGTCTACCACAAAATATGGATTTCTGAATCTGGATTACTACAATTTTATAACCTTTAAGGATAACCATGTTGGGTAGAAAAGGGACCTACCAACTCCAACTAAAATAGTTAAGATATGAAATCTATACAACATAATCATATTAGTTCAGTATTAATGAATACATCTACAGCTGTAAGTTTTCATTTTTCTTTTAGTGACCATAATAGAGAAACAAGTGAAAAATAGGAAATTACTTTTTTTAAATGTGCAACAAAAATGTTAAGAAATTATTAAAGTGTATAAATCCTAAAAGTAAGCATAAAGAAGGAATGATTCTAACCTTGGCTTTTTTTAAAGTCAAAAATAAATTCTTCATTAAATTCTGGGTCACATGTGCATGGTACCCTTCGACTTCTCACTCTTTGGCCCCTGAAGAGTATGTGCAAAGTGAAAGAAGACTTAACTGCCTGCTGCTGGAGGTGATCAAGGAATGCCCGTCCTCCAAGTACTTTAAAACAAAGTTTAGAGTTCCCAGTGACTAGAAAAAATAAAAATAAAATATAAGTTTAGATAACTAGGTAGGTGTAAGTCCACAATGAAAGACAAATGGTATTTATTTTATGCAAGTAATATTTTTCAACAATCTTGTCTATGCATTTAATTTAGTGATGAATATTAATAACAGATTAAACATTATACAGTGAAAAGTTTAGATCAAATTTCACTTAATGATCATTTGTGTCAGGTTATGGACTTATTGATCCACCCTCATAGGAGGAAATGATGCAAGACAATTTTCATAAAATTGGAAAAATTTTCATACAAAAGTTATCTGTAAATGACAGTGTTTGAAAAACATCAGTGTATTATTGTCATCATAAAATCAAAAGCAGAAATTATTCATTTTGTTGATAGAAAACTCCTAAACTTTAACAATTCACTTTAATTGAAGAATTATTTTCAAACTTTCTGTACTGACGATTTTTATTAAGATTTCTTCATGATAAATTTTTAATTGGCTGATCATATTTCACATTTTGCTTGTTTTTACAAAATTGAAATTGTTATTCTATATAAACATAAAAATGAAAATATTAACATTTCTCTTTAAAACAAAAAATTATGTAAAATTAAGTTTTTGTAAATAACTTTCTAAATAAAACTCAAGAGTAAATTTTAAACTATTACATACATTATAAATATAGTTGATAACATTGAAATATTTCTTTTCAGCAACAAATGAAAAAACCAGTCACTAACATTTTTCCTTGTGTAGAGTTTCATAAATTTATACTTAACTTTAACAAATGCTTACAAAGATATTTCTCTTTACATTTAATAAAGTAATAAAAATAGAGAGAATATTAAAAGTTTGCAAAATATGATCTAGTTGTTTTCAATAGATTGAAAGTACTTAATATTTTATTATGATAATATCAATCAATAGCTCCAACTATTTTAATAGATCTTTAGCTATAATGGAAATAAGCCTTTCCCAAGTTCAGAAAGGCATAAGTTTATGGCATTTTCAATAATGAAAATTTAATATCTAATTTGCCCAGATACTAAGTAATTACATCCAACAATAGTCCCTTCATTTACTGAGGGTATCATTTAAAATCTTAGTAGTAATCACACACCAACATACGGAATTTAAAAAATTATATATATATATATCTCACTGTTGCCATTTACAAAGTCAAGTTAAAAATTCACCTGGAAATTCCAAGCTGTCCATCATATTGGTCAGTTTTCGTTTTTTCTCACAGTCACTTGAGATAACAACCTTGTCTCCCCTCATGCAGTTATTGTTCTTAGCCTGTTCAATATCACTGATGATGCTGTCAATTGCACCAGATTCCTTCAGGTGCTTCACTAAGTCACTGCGGCTCAGAGCAGACTTTGTGTCCCTTACACCCTGATCCACCTTCAGATCTGGCAGCAGGGACTTCAGCTTATTCTGAACAGTTTCCTAGAAATTTAAAGTTAAAATAAAAAATAAAATAGGGTTTTTAAAATTATTAAATATTAGAAAAGAAATAAAATAGGAGCAGTCAGTATCTATACATTGTTACATTAATGTACATTTATGAATGATCACAGTTTATATGTCTTTGAATTATAGGGAGAAAGACTTGTGCAGTATTGCTTTCACACTTGTCCATTTATTTCTTAACATGTTACACTCCGCTGCAACTAGATCTTTCTGACTCACATTACATCATGCCAGCCAGATTTGAACACTAAGAAAGTAAAACACAAAAAAGTTGTTTTCTGTGCAAGGGCTAAAGCACCACACCCAGTCCACAAAACAAATCTCCCTGCAATAAAATAACCAATCACTAACATCACCCCCCCAAAAAACAAGGACCATCAGATTTACTTAAAAGAAAGTCCCTTGTAAAAAAAAACAACTCAGTAGCAGGCCGGAAAGGCTGTCTGCCAATACACAGACATGCTGTCACCATCACCGCCATGATTACTTCTCTTGTCACAACAGTGATCTCACCCAAGATTCACTAATCTCACTCGATACTTCACATGCAGAATGTGACCACACAGGCTAACTTTCACACCACCTGGTTCTTGCTGCCACCACCATGATTTCTAACATCTTAATTATCCAGCTCCAGGCCTTCTCATTGCCACTACTATGACCCGGTCTCGTTAATATCACAATCGACCAGAATCCAAAGGAGATATTCCACTCAATCAACCTTCACTATCCACTCCAGTTCTATCTTGTGGTCACCACCGTGACCCCATTTTTTGATCTCCGATTTGACTAGAATCAGGGAGAGAACATTGATCAAGAAGGTCCGATCTTGAGGGACCTGCACAATCGTTCTCTATCTACACCTAATCCCTCGCCGCCATAACCCCAACCAACCAATGCTCTCACCACAAATCAACCCACCATCATGACCTCAATCAATCAACCCATTTTACCAGACAGTTTGGCTTCAACATCTCAACATCACACACCTCACAAGTATCAATTAAAACCATGGGTGTACATCAAATCCCACCAATGACGAATCCACTTCAGACCTGTCATCTGACCCCAACTCTAATCTCAACTGACCAACCCAAGAAATCAGTCAATTCCCAGCCCTACTGGGAACAACTTTACACAGAATCGCTTTCCTTATCAACAACAACTGAAGAACCACACATGGATAATTTTTGTCAAATTTTAAACAACAATGTATATATTCCAAATTTTGGTGAATACACGTTGCTGAAAATTTAATCTGTTTCTTTCCTTTGCAATTAAATGCTCATTATAACACATAGCAATGATATGATCACAAAATGGCTGACTACATTGATGAAGGAAAATTCAAATTTCCCCAAAATTACAAATATTACACAAAATACACCTACCAACATCTGAAATGAAATCACCATTTTCACATCCCAAGTTATAACTTCAATTGGCCAACCCCACCACCCATCCAATTTAGACAATATAGTATTAATATAATTTGTTAAATTATATATATAAAAAAATGATAGTCACATACAGTTGTTGCTCACTCCTTCATCAGTTTGAACCTTGTTTTATGTCCATTTGTCAGACAACAATTCACCTTCTATCCTGTAATACCAGGTTAGACAAAGAAACAGACTGGTCCAGGCAAACAGAAACATAACCATATCTAGAACCACCATTTCAAGAAAGATACAAAATTAAAATTCTACAAAGACATCAGGTTCCATATAGAGTGAAATCCTGAGTCATCTACTATAATCTCCTGGGTGTCTTTCATTATATTCATCCGCACTTCCTTTGCATAATCTTCATACTGGAAAAAAGAGAAACACTGAAGCCGTGCTTTACAACCTCATTGGACAGGATATATGGCTTTTGAAATGTATCCTGGAAAAGTATTGTCTACTGTAGATCCTGTTACAAGCTATTAATAGGGTAACATGGTGCAAACAGTTTTCTAACCACAGAAGCAACTGAAATGCTTTTGCTGAGCAAACCTTACAGAGCAGCTGTTGTAAGATGACCTGCTTGAACCTTGTAGGTTTTATCAGACATGACCTGCTTGAACCTTGTAGGTTTCTATCAGACATGGAATGTTTTCATAAATCTATACTGAAGCCAGACCAAGAAGAGTCATTTTAGGAATGTATTAGCTGCACTGTATAAAATTATTACATCATTATTCTAATATTTAATCCATAGCCCAATATTATTTTTTCAAAATTTTATATTGTGTAATTTTTTTTTATATAATTGTGACAACCAAAGCATCAGTTTGGGTTAAAATATTTACATTTGTAAGTTTTCTTTCTGGATTTGATTAACTTTGATAGTGCATTGTTAAACAACTTAGCATATGTGCTGCTGTTCCATAATAATGTAACAGCAGCACATATACTAAGTCGTTTATAGCACAAGTGTGACATTTTTCCATATCACCAGCAAAAGTTTCTATGTCTTCAATTCTGCCTTGTTGCCAACAAACCCAAGTTAATAGTAAGGTTTTGTCTTTGGGATCACTCATTCAGATGAAATTAAGTGTTAATATTGCTTTGTGACAAACAACAATGTAGCAAACTTTCTACAAAATTGCTTTTATTTCCAGTATGATTTCTTTACTTTTGAGGACATTTAATACCATAGATTATAGAAACACATGTAAATATTTTTAGGAAATGGATTAAATCCTACATATTGTTAACATTTTAAACAAAATAAATTATAAATAATATCTAAATAAAATCACTTCGTATAGCAAAAAAAAGGACAAGTGTAAGGAAAAGGCTTAGTGCTGTGTTAATCCTTCAGGAGAAAAAACTGCCTGTCTTGAGATCAACATTTTAAATCTTAGCCCAAACAAACTTTTGGCAACTGTTAAATAAATCCATGAAGCAGGCCACCCTACCTTATATTTTACAACAGTTTAAGCATAAAAAGAAATTTTATATAGCGATGAATACAAGTACAAAGACATTATCATTTTCCTCCCAATAAAGATTTTTGTATTATTTTGTGCTCTCCATACAACCTGATAAGTTCACTATTAAGAGAATTCATCTTTTGAGGATAGTATTAGTTCTCCTGAAACATATCCTGAAATCTTAATTTTTATTGAAAAGTTTGATATTTGCAATAATGATAATTCAATAAAAAGTGCTATTTTCTGCTTATATATTCCATTCATGACTCATCTTCCTAAAATGTGGTTTAGTCTTCACATTTGTTGATAAACTAAGTATTACACTAATGCTCCTGACTCTAAAACGCGGATTTACTTAGTTATTTTACTTAAATAAATAAACCAGGATAGAAATAGAAACACTTACAAAAATTATACGTAGCTGTGGGCCAGTGTTAATCCATGGAACAGAATTGGTGATAATGTTCTTTACATTTAATATTTATTTATTCATTCCTCACACATATGTATTACTGCTGGTTCATAAAATAACAATAACATCAATACAGTACACCTCCAGACTGATGATAAAAGACTGTATTTTTGCTTTCTTTACAATAAAATTTAAAATAAATATGATTACGACAATTATTTTAATAAAACTAGTCTTTCTTCCATCATTTCTTTCTCTATTCACCCTAACTATATTGTACTATATCAGCATGCAGCACACATGTGGGGAAATATACACACACACAACTCGCTCAGTAGGTAAAGTAAAAATATGGCCTTCTTATGCCAAACAGTTTGCGTAACCATCAAATCAAGGAAATATTTAATTTAAAATAAAACATTTTTTTAAAATTAAATTAAATGTTAGCTTTACTTTTTAACACTAGAATTTTTTTAATTTGCTCCTTTCCCCAATTTAAAAAAACTAACAGAAAATCACAGTGTGTAAACTCCATACCAAAAAAAAAAAAAAGAAAATCAACATTTATATTATTGTATAAAGATAAAGGAGAGAAATGAAGAAACAGTGAGTTACATCATCTTCCTAAAAGATGAAAGCTTATTCCGGAAGTCTTAGCATCAGACACAAAGTAAATTTTATTTATTTTTTTTACATATTAGAAAAAGCAAACAAGCACAAGCTTAAAAAAATAAAAGTAAAACTACTTCAAGTGGCATTTAAAATTTATTATAATATAGAAACAACGGGGAATGCGAATTGAGTTGACATTTTCGTTTAAAAATGTTTAACAAAGTGTGTCTGTAGAGTAAAAACTGTTAAAAAAAACTCGTTAGAAAAGTCCAAAATTTCGCCCCTAGAATTATATTTCCCTACAGGGAAAAAAATAAGCAAACCTAGTAGCGTTCAGCAACAACGCATGCACCAAATTTGCTTTACCTAGTTTCATATTCTGAACATTCTTTTCCCCATAATAATTCACTAAGACCAACAAGTATTTGTTTAAAAAAAAAAAAAAACGAAAGTAAAAAAAGGTCGGACCTACATACTTTCCTTTCGATAAAGAAATTCTGCATAAAACGAAAAATAGCGTCTGAATTGCAATTTCAACTTTATTAGAGCAGATAAAATAATAATAATAAACTAGTAAAAAGCATTTAGATTTTAGAATATAACTTATTTATTCTCTACACAAACATAACATTGACATTGATTTTTAAAACTTTGTACCTGCCTAGTTCGGTTTTCCAAGGAAAATGTTTGCTCAAAATATGAGGCTAAGTAAAGATGAAGTTTTAAGTCTTAGTTAATTTTTTAATGTTAAAAAAAAAACAAAAAACAGTTTAGATGAGACTAGGTAAAGCAAACTTAGGGAAGACTATTTGGAATGTCAAACTGAAAAATATTTCGGATGCTGAGTGAAATGGAAGATACTTCTGAGACTAGTTAGTGTCAATGAGTAGAATTTTTTTTTAAAATGATGATGACGAAGATTGGGTAGGATCGAACACCTACACAAAAACCTCATTTTTAAATTTTTTGACAAAGTAAAAGACCATGTTAATAAAAAAAAAATGACAAAAAAAATAAATAATTAGATTCAGATTTAATTTGTAAATCAGATCAAAACTTATGGAAGTTAATCAATTCTCCACGCTAAAAGAGAAGTGACAACTTCGAATTGAAAATAATGAAAAAGCTTTTTTTGTTTTTGTTTTTTTTACTAAAAATAAGAGAAAAAATTAGACTGATCGGACAGAAATAAATTTCTAAAAGAAAACGTTTCGTAATTTTTTTTATTTTTATTTTTTTGAGAACAAAACAAAAAAATCGCCATGTTTTTCGGAAACGATTGTTAGATACCGTCTTAAAAATGTCATTAAAATACCGATTTCCTAACTATAAATAAAAATACTTAAAGACAATTTATTACGAAATACCAATTTTGTTAAAAAATAAGGTTTATGTTATATTTTTATTTAAATTATATCTACAGCTGATAATTGTTTGATAATTGTTTAGGCTTATTAAAATGTCAATATTTTCCTAACAACGACGGAAAAGAAAATGTTAAACTTAGCAATCAAATCTTGTACATGGAATACCTTCTCTTGTCAACTCAAAACTTACACATAATTTGATCTCCCCGACCCAGAATGTCACCTTTTTGTTTAAACTAAAAAAGTACTTAAATCTTCCAATCGCTACCGTCAAAACGAAAATGGTTTTACTTTTAAAATACCGATTTATTTTCAAGGAAACTAGTTTTTTTAGCGCACTATCAATAACAAATTTAATAACTGCGTTTTGCTTACATTTAAAAAAGCGTTTTTTAAAGTTTAAAACTCATAAATATACTAAAGTTCAAAAGTTGACATGAAATTTCAACTCAAGAACAAACTTAACAAAAAAAAAAAACATGAAATAACCTACGGTTGAAAAAAGAAAAAGGAACCAATTATTTTTAAAAGTTTGTAAATGTGATGAATAATTTTTTAGCATAAACTAAAGTAGTAAAGTAAACTGTTAAACTTTTTATTTTTTATGAAAGACATTAAAAATAAAAAATAATTATCGCTTTTGAGAAAGATAGTTTAATTAAACTAAAAATCAAACAGGTATAAAATAATAAGACAAAGTAAAGTGTATTTTTGAAAACATTAAATCAAAAACAAGTGACAATTTTTCCCGGGGAAATGGTAAAAAAAAAATAGTAACATGTGCAGACATGTTCCCGAAAATTATTAAAAAATACAAGAAACAACAACTGTTGTAAATCGTAATCCAGACATTCTTACCCGAGACAAATGCTGTTGAATAATCTGCTTTATTTCATTAACTTGCTCTGGGGGTACCGCCATGATCTAAGGCAAAAATCACACCGGCTTTTGTCAACAATTGGTCAAGAGAGCATCACGTTGTACGTATTTCGTTTACACTTTCGAAAATGGCCGCGTTATGCACTGCGCATGTGCAGAAATCAATAACTCCTCCCCTTCTCTTTTTTTCTTCTACTTAAAATGTCAAATATTTTTTGGCTATGTGTCCATTTGTGTATGAAAGAAAAATCAGTTTTCCTTATTGATTATCTTACAAGCGAATTTTACAGCTATCTTCTTAAGATAACTATTTTATGTTACTTTCATTGCTTTATGTTACAATTTAATAAACATTGAAAAGTAGGTGGTTATTTATTTAAATTTAATCCAAGGGGAGGTTCCAAGTGATGTAACTGTTCCCAAGACGAAAATAGACTCATGGATATGAACCGAATAGTAATGATTTTATGATAAAAGACATGAATCTATTTCTCCCTGTATTCTATCCCACTTTGTATGATATCTTAACAGATTATCTCGTCTTTAGCATGTCACGATGATTGAACAGAATATGGTAAAAAGTATCACTGAATGAGTAATGTGAGAATAAAACATACTCTCCATAACTACCTTTAGTTTAGTTGTGCTTAGCTAGTAGCAGCATAAGGTTATTACTCCCAATATCAACCTTGAAAGAAGTCCAGTAATAACTTTTAAACTGAGTATATGCACATATTTGCTTTAAATGAATACAAATGAAGTCAAGTTTCGGACCACTGTGTACAGTGAAGAGGACGATACTGCGATGGGAACCTAAACTGTTTCTCACAGAATCAATTAAGGAGAAACTGAGGGCAGGACAACCCTCAACATGTGCAGAAGTGGAGGCATCTGTGCTATGATCACACAAGAAGTCACTACAAAAACAGTCTTCCCAGCTAGGAATTTCCAAAACCACAATGTTAACACACATAACAAAAGGTCTTGATTTGAAATTGTTTAAATCATCATTTTTCAACAAACTAAGCAATAATGATATGGACAAAAGATGTGTGACATGTGGATGGTTACTTGATTTATTTCCAACAATCCCAAAACATGGAAAGGTGTTTTTCTCTGATGAATGTGTAATTTACCAGAGTGGACAGGCTAGGAATATTTATTTCTGGAGCAAAGAAAATCCACACTATTATGAAGAATTGGAGCAAAACACTCTACATATAATGATCTGGGCTGCCATACAGAGTAAGCACTTGATAGGACCCTATTTCTTCAAGGTCTGTTAACCAGCACTTTTACCTGGCCATGTGAAGTGAGTAGTTTGTTCCACTGCGCCAGAGGCTGAATGTTGATTTGAATGATTGTTGGTTTCAACAAGATGATTCCCCACCCCACTATGCTATCACTTTCAGGGAATACCTAAATAAAGTTTTTTAGGATAGATGGATGGGACGAGGATTGCAACAACTTCCAGCACCTGTCAATTGGACTCCCAGAAGTCCAGACCTCCTGTTTTGCAACAACGCTCTGTAAGGTATTATCAAGGAGAGAGTTTCACATGAACGATACCAGAATACCCATCAGTTGAAGGATGCCATTTGGAGAGCCTTTGCAACAATCAACAATGCACAGCTTCATAAAATATCACACAGGACATGGCACCACATCATTTTGTGCCATGAAAATGATGGTGTTCATACAGACCTTCTCAATGTGTGACAGCATCAATGACAGTGAATAAACTGAATCCAAGTACATGTGCTTTGTATTACTGTATTACTTGTTCTTCTATTTTTCTCATTACTTTTTGGTAGGTGGGTGACAAAACTTTTGGACCATCCTGTATTATAAATCCTTTTTTTCTATAGTCAAGCAATTAGATTTAACAAGAAAATGTGTGAAAGGTTTTACTTTTTTTCAAAGCACTAAACATTAATCTGTTGGTTTTGATGTGATAATGTCTTTGCCTTACTAAGAATTATTAATTTGATTCTAACCATAGAATGGATATTATTATTATTTTACACTGATTTCAATTCCAAAAAGGGTCATTTTGTGCCCAGATAAATTATATATTATAACTTTTACCTAAGAGTGAAAGCTGAAAACCAAGTCTACAATTTAATGAACTTTGAGAGGAATAATTAAATTTCTTAAATGTGGGTAAAATTCATCACATATATATTGTATATTTTGTATTATACTTTTCTTTTTAGATTTGCATAAAAATATTTCATTTTTGCCTTAATTTTTCTTTTCCCATTTTTAGTCCCTTAATGATATTGGAATAGTTATGGCTTCCTTTAAATTTCTATAAATTATAAATTATAGTTTAGCCCCTGAGATAAAATATGATTTTTAATAAAATCATCTTCAGTAATTTGTTACATGCTTTCTGATATAAAACCACATTCTGAAATTTGCCAAGAAATCTTAAGTTAAATGTTTTCAGACAACAGACGTCAGAATATCATTGATTCCATGTGGCATACATTATGTATTTTATGTTTTATTTATTTTCACAGGATTTGGAGGCACCAAAAAATGAAGTACGAGTATTTAAAAGAGAAAACAAACTGAAAAGTATTGGAGACTTGTCCAAATTATAAGGTATATTTTGGTTTAAACTCAAAGTAATATTATTATTTGAAAAAACTGTTATACTTTCACCATTCATAATAGTTGCACTCTCACTAGGCAGACACTTTGAGTAGAGAATAAATAAGTGTAATTTTCTTTAATTGTCTATTTTGTAGGTAATTAGTAAGAAAAGCAAGCTAAATGTCAATAAAGGTGTGTTGAACTCAACTATGGGGAAAAGGCAGAGGATAGTTACATTTGTAAATCAGTGTGCGTAGATGACAAACAATAGTTAAAGACTTAGGACTGAAATAGAAGTCTGGCCTGTTCATCTACTGTTAGTGGTCTCTGATTTTCTACTCTATCCATTTACAACATGGGTCACATCAACACCAGATTTCTCCATCTTTATCAAAATTACCAAACTAATCAGCAGCAACAGGCTACTCAGACCAGAGGTGCATATGACATTACCCTGACACAAAATGAAAAAACACAAATAAGTCGGTTGCATAAAACAATCTCACAAGGAAAGAGTATCTTTAGTTTTCAGCAATTCAAAGTAAGTGTAATTCTTTATTTTGTTCATATTTTATTTCATTACTTTTTTGTTTTTTTACTATCTTCCTTCTCAGCTTTATTTTTCATTTTTCCTTTTCTTTCTTCTTTGTCTTTCTCTTTCTCTTTCACTGTTTTTTCCTTCTCTCGTTCTTCTTTCTTTCTCATTCTTTGTTTGCTTTTGTTTTTACTCAGTCTCCTTTTCTTTCTTTTTTCTATTTTTCTTCTCTTTATTTTTCTTTAATCTTATTTTACTCTTCTTCCTTTTTGCTTTCATTCTCTTTTTCCTTTGTTTCTCCTTGTTTCTTTCTGTTATTCATTTTCATCTGTACTTTTTTCTTTTCATAGTTTTTTTATTCATTTTCTCTAATTTTTTAATCAATATTCTTCATTTTTCTTTTTTGTTTATCTTCTTTATTCATTTGCTTTTATACTTTGAAGTCATTTATTCTTTGTTTCTTACTATTTGCTTGTATTTTTTATTTTTTAACCTCCATTTTTTTACATTGTTTCATTTTTCCAATTCATTTAAAAGTCTTATTTTACTATTGATTTTTCCTTTGCTTTCTTTTTTTTTTCATGTATTTGCTTTTCATTTACTTTTTCTTTTTTCCATTACTGTCTTCTAGTTTTTCTTCTTTAACTCTTTTCTTTTGTTCTCTTTCCCCTTTTAGACATACATGCATAGAAATATTTTTTATGAATATTTTTAGAAAAGATAGATAAATGTTGCTAACTGAAAGACAATATTAGTCTATATAGTAATAGTAATCTTTTTAAAACCTTGTCAAACATTAGGAAAATCACTAGTTTTCTTCTTTAACTATTTACATGAAATTGATTTTCTGTTTTCAATTATTCTTTTTAAAGAAATTTATTTACTGCTTAATTAAAACTAAAAAAGAAAGACTACCAACCATAGTCAGGATCACAGTTACTGTGAACTCCATGATCCTTTCATTAGTTGTATAGTATGTGTGCTTCACAGGGGCTATGTACAGTTTTGAATTCAGAGTTGTCCTTCGCCTAGACTGGCTTCCAAACAACTTTGAGAAAAACAGTCTGTTCTGCTATTTAACCCATAACTGAGGGAGAAGAGGTGGGTTCATACTTTTTCCAAGGGTATTTGTGCACAAGTAAATGTAATAAACTCAACTGTAATTTGAACTCAGTTCTCCAGTTTCTCATTGCTATCCATTACACCACCCACACATCACATCAAACTAAGAACTCTCTTTAAAATACTCCTTCTCCTCTTTAAGTACCATGTCCATTCAAGAGATAGGCAATTGTGGTTCTCCACAGTTTCCTTCTCTTTAACATCAGTAAATTATGCACTGCTATGATATATATATATATATATATATATATATATATATATATATATATTACGATTATTTAAAAAAAAAATATGATTCCATCGCAACACAGAAATTACTATGTTTCAAAACTGGTCAGTAGTATTTAAGTTTAATTCCAATATTAAACCTTAACCACTGGATAGCAGTTTCATCCTCAAGCATTGTTATGGAATAACTATGGTATGGGATGTTTTACTCATTTATAGTTTTGAATGGAGGTGTGATCTAGGGTTTGTTTTTTCTTTATTGAGGGGGTCACTGCTTTGATGGAAGTAGGGGTGTTTGTGGTCTGTCAAGTTTTTGGAGGTGTGTAAGGTTGGGTTGGGGTTTTTTGTCTGGCTACAATGGCAAATCTTATCAGTCTCCCTGCTAAAACTCTAACTGATTGATGTAGTAGTTCTGTTTTTCTTTTTTATTACTGTATGCTTAACATTTTTAAACCTATTGCTTTAACTGAACTTGTTTATAGATTTTGAAATAAAAAATTTTTTTTTAATGCTAATTATTTAAGGCAAATATTTGTTGTGGCAGTAAAAAACCATTATCTCATGTCTTTGATTTAATAAATTTTCATTTTATAGAAACTTAATAATGTATAGTTTTTCATGTAGGCATAAAGGGCATGGGTCATCCCAGGTTTTAAAGGTCATGTTCTATTTATTATTTTCCATTTTACTTTTGGTGTTTTATTTGTTTCTTTTAAATGCCAAAAATATTTGGATAGGGATGTCTGATTTCTATTTCTAATATTATTGAAAGAGCTTTTGTGCTGTCTCCACCTTATTTTAAATTCATTCTTCATCGATCATATATATATCTTTTCAATGTTTGGATTCTTGATGGATAAGATTGTGCATTGGTATACCACAAATACCATGCATCATTTATTATCCAAAGGGCAATTTTCAGGGTTTCTACAATCACATAATATTTCATTATTTTTGTCTAATTTTAATTTAAGGTCTTTATTTATTAGTTTTGGCATGCATGTTTTTCAGGATTTTATTATTATGTTTTTTATGATTCTTTCTAGATTTTCACTGCAGCTGTAAGTTAATTTTAGGGTGTTTTTATTAAAGATCTTGCTAAGTTTTCTGTCAGTAGGAAAATGTTTTTCAATTAAAGCTAGGCATTTTTGTCCTAGCTTATTGCTAACCATTTAGTTTAACTATACCAAATAATTTTACTTTTTCTGTTTTTCTTCTTGTTTGTACTATTGTTTTTTTATATAATTGATGATAGCATGTTTGTATCCACTATTTCTTTAGAGCTTTGTTGTAAAAATTACTGTGTTTCTGGAATATTTCTTCATTTGCCGAGTTCATGCTGATTCTTTTCTCTATTGATGAGGATATGTGCTTAATTGTGGATGGTTTGACCTGGGGTGTACATACAAGGGGTTAGTGTTAGGTTTGCTGTAAGGTAGGTATATGTTTTTCATTAAGTCTAAATTTATGTTGAGGAAGTTTACCCATTTCAATTTTCTGTTAACTGTAGTTTTTAAATTTAGTTTTCTGAATTCACTATGTATTATCTTTCTAATTTTATCTATTTTAAAATTTGTGGAACTCCTCACTACCATGAGCCTGTCATCTCTGTATAAAAATAACTTTGACGTAACAATGGGTAGCTATGATGGTACAAAAGTATGCGAACACATAGGCATAATCAATAAATTAACAAATATTATTAACAAAAAAGATATAGGTCTATACAGTGACAATGGTCTATTAATTCTAAGGAACTGCAACAGCAGAACTACAGAAAAAATAAGACAAGAAATAATAAAAACTTTCAAACCCCTAGGATTTACAATAGATATAAAATTCAATCAAAAAATAGTAAATTTCTTAGATATAACATTCAACCTAAACAATGGAGCCTACAAACCACACAGAAAACCAAACAAAAACTCAATATACATTAACAAAATTCTAACCACCCCACTAATGTATTCAAATAAATACCCATATCTATAAATAAAAGAATTTCAACAAATTCTAGTAGCTTAAAATATTCAGTGCAAAATAAAGAATACGCCCTAAAATAAAGGGGGATATTCAAACAAACTAAATACAAAAATGAAAACAACTTAAACAAAAACAACAGAAAAAGAAATATAATTTGGTTCAACCCTTCTGATGCCTCTATCACCCTATTAGTCTCCTACCACTTTTCAGCAAAGTATTTGAGACTTTAATCAATACTGAAGTAGTTAAACATCTTACCTCTCATGAACTACTCTCTGACAAACAATATGGCTTCTATTTTGCCAGGTCTGCTGCTAATATGCTAATGGCCATCACTGAATATGTATATCAATCTCTTGATAATAATGGCAAACCTGAGATGTGGTTCTAGATGTCTCAAAACCATTTGATTGGGTCTTCTATGTAAGCTTCAGGGCTTATTGAATCCCATTCATCTTTTATCCTTTCCACAATCCCCCCATACCTAGACTGTTCTCTTACTTTCACTCTCTGTAACCCTCTGCACACTAGTGGCATTCTTGACTTGCTTGGGGTGAAATGATAAAAAATCCTACAACAATACAATAAAAACAAAAATAGCAAAAATTTTATTTGAAATAATTGATAAACACTTCCCTAAAAGCAGAGATTATCAATAAAAATACAATCAAAATTAGTTACAGCTGCATGGATTACTTGGAGAAAATAATAACTAAGCACAAATAAAAATAGTCAACAAGGCCAACAAAAATTACAACAATAACAATAACATGCAACAAAATAACACCATCAAATGTAACTGCAGAAGCAAAGAAAATTGCCCACTTAACAATAAATGTTTAACCAAGAACATAATATACAAAGCTATTATAACTAACATTAACACAGATGGAAAAATTTACATAGGTATCACATAAAACTTGTAAAGAAAGATATTATAACTACAAAATGTCATTTGAAAGGAAAAATACACAAATAATACCCTATCAAAATACATATGGTGCCAAAAAGTATACAACATCCCCACCAAAATCAAATGGAAAATTATAAAAAGAGCAGCCCCATATAATATTAACAGTAAAAATTGTAAATTATGCTTAGAGGAAAAACATATTACATATTTATAAGTCTACCATTCTACTTGCTTTGAACATTGCTGTCCCATCTGGTCTGGTGCTCTTGCTATATAAATATTTAAAGATTCCTGATAAAATCCAAAGAAGAATCTTTTGACTTCTTGACTTGTATCGGTTTTCACCCTGGTCGGGTTGAACCGGCTTCCTCCCGAGCAAGTACAGCATCTCGGGCCATCGCTGCCAACACCCGCCGATCCTGAGCCAGGTCACACGAAATGGCGAGCCACTCGCGATTCCATCGTCGAATCGTCGAAGACCAACTACTTGCGGACTCGATAGTACTGCTAGGTCACCCTTGATCGTGCTAGCCCACGTCTTCAACTCCCTACTGACACGTCTTCACCAGCCAGGAAGAGGAGGAGGGAGAAGAACATCGCGGATGAGCTCTCCCTCCGGGCGTCGAGCTGCGTGCCCGAACCATCGGAGACGACGCTGGAGCAGGTCGGGTGGAAGAGGACGGAGACTCAGGCGACGACGCAGAGTGGTTGTTGGCGCACGATCGATCCGGCGGCATCGTAGAATGCAGCGAAGGCAATCGTTGTCGAACACTTCAAGCCTTCGTATGTCAACCGCTCTAAGTGGCCACGTTTCGCAGCCATAGAGAAGGATAGTCCGAACAATAACCTGATAGATGCGCCCCTTCGAAGCCACGGAAATCTCTCGTCGCCCCCATAGTGACCGCTTGAGACGCACGAATGCGGACCTTGCAGCTCCTATACGGCGTTCGACCTCAGCAGCAGCCTGCCCGGATGGTATAATGGTTGAACCGAGATAAACGAAAGACTGCACGTCCTCCAGATTGACCCCGTCCAGCGTCAGTGGCTGCCAGTTGATCGGATCAACCAGGGACGGCATAACTTTGGTCTTCGAGGCATTGATGGTCATACCCACATCCCGTGCTGCAGCTTGCACACACGGTTGAGCGCTGCTTGCACATCGTCACAGTTCGATCCGACCAAGACAATGTCGTCCGCGTAGGCCAGATCAGACACCCTGACATTCCGACCAACCGCAACTCCAGCGTAGCCCCGAAGGGCCTTGCTGAGGATGTAGTCGATTGTATAGTTGAATAGGGTAGGGGATAGGGCACACCCTTGCCGCACACCAGTCTTCGCCTCAAACGTCCCCGACTCCTCACCATAAGCACGAACACGGACTCGCGTCAACCGGTATTAGCCCTTGATGAAACGAAGGAGTTTAGCGGGCATGCCATCGGCCTCCATGATACACCAGAGTGAGCCTCTATCAACGGAGTCGAAGGCAGCCGCAAAGTCGACGAAGCAGAGGACTGTTGGTTGCTGGTATGCCCAGCGTTGTTCGAGGGTGCGCCGCAGTCGCACCCTCGAACAACGCTGGGAAGTTCCAACATCCTCTGCCCCGGCGGAAGCCACCCTGAGACGGGCCAGTCCGCAGATCACGGATGCCCTGAAATCTTCGCAGGAGAAGCACTGCAAATACTTTGGCTGCCACGTCGATGAGGCTGATTCCTCTATAATTCGAGCAGAGTTTCCTATCACCCTTTTTGAAGAAAGTTATCAGGATGGCCTCGCTCCAATCGGCAGGGTAGGTCTCAGAGAGCCAGACGGCATTGAAGACACGATGCACCCACGAGGCGAATACATCTTGTACGGTTTTATATACTTCTGCAGGTATACCATCCTCACCAGGAGCCTTGTTGTTACGCAGATGGCGCAGAATATCTCGCACTTCATCTACCGTTGGGGGTGCAGTGTTGCAGTCGTATTCATCGGTCGGTTCGACGGCCACTTCCGTCGCCGGAGTCGGATGATTGAGTAGCTCGTTAAAATGCACCGATTTAACCGTTCGCCCAGACCTGCGATAATAGCACCATCACTCACCCCCACAGTTCCGCGGCTCGCCCGTCTCACCATCTGGTAGAGTTTGCGAGAGTTGCCACAGGCCGCTGCATGCTCAGTCTCCTCGGCGAAGGCGCGCCAGTGCGCATTTCTGTCAGCGCGGATGGAGCGAATTGCACGGCGCCGTAGATCGCGAAAGTTCGTAGCTCCCGAGAGTCGCGCTACCCTCGCCCCCTCCACCAGCCGAAGGCTCTCCCCGGTGATCCAGTCCCGATATCGGCGACAGGTAACACCAAGATGGGCGTGTGCCGCTTCGACAGTGGCAGATGTGAGAGCCTGCCATTCAATTTCTGGTTGAGGCTCTGAGCTTGGTTGAAGGAGAGAGAACCGATTGTGAAGTTCCAACCTGAATTGTTCTCCCGCACGTAGCTTCAGATTGGCGACGTTGATTCGCTTTGGGATCTTGGTTTGATCTCTTTGCCCGCAGTCGCAGACGGAGGCTCGCGCGGACAAGTGTATAATCCGATCCATGCGCACTACCCGTATCTGCACCCCGATAAGCTCGAGAGTCAAGTACAAGCTTGCCCACCTCGCCCGCATCAGAATGTAGTCTGGTTGGACGTACGACCGTCATTGGAGCGCCAGGTGACGAGATGTCGTAGAGGGTGCTGGAAACGAGTGTTAGTCACCACAAGACGATTTGCGACCGTAAAGTTAACTAGGCGGTCGCCATTGTCACACCGTGTACCGAGGGCGAATCGACCTAGAACATGTCTGGTACCCTCATCCGCTGGTCCTGTGCGAGCGTTCCAATCCCCTGCCACCACTAGAAGATCAG
Organism: Acanthosepion esculentum; assembly: GCA_964036315.1. Taxonomy (NCBI): domain Eukaryota; kingdom Metazoa; phylum Mollusca; class Cephalopoda; order Sepiida; family Sepiidae; genus Acanthosepion; species Acanthosepion esculentum. The sequence goes on from OZ038510.1 coordinate 54,471,857, forward strand.
CGGAAGGAGTACAATCTACAACTGCTTGTAGGTCGCTGTAGAAGATTTCCTTGTCCTCTTCCGCCGCATTCAGTGTCAGTGCGTAGACGAGATGACGGTGACGTTTATAACAGCGCCTTTGAGACGGACCATGGCCAGCCTGTGGGAGACTGGTTCCCAAGCGAGCAGTGCTGGCCGTGCTACTGGGCTGAGAACAATCGCCACTCCATACAGCCCGCTGTTGTCCTCCACTCCACTATGGTAAAGGTGGTAGACGCAGTCAGATTCTGGCACTTTGATTATTCTATGCCCGCTATCCGGGAGGCAGACCTCTAACAGACAGGCGACACAAACACCATGCTTGTGCAGAGTCTTGACGGTGAGAGACTGCGTTCCTTCGTCGCGAAGAGTGCGGGCATTCCAGCCGGCAATCTTCATCACATCTTTTCTTGCAAGGACTGTGGTGGCTTGCTGATTTCTCACCGGTCCCGCCGACCAGAAGACCGGCGCGTCGGATACACATGCAGCGGACGCCCTAGCATTATTCGTATTCTTGTTAGTTGTATCGCTCATAAAGGAAGATTCATTGGGATTTGATTAAGGGAAGTGTTCCAAGTCCTACCCGGGGAAAAGAAACGTCCTGTTTGCCGCAGATTTTCCACAGACGCATTGACAGAGCGACCCGAGGCCGCGGGTTACCGGAACAGACACCTCTTGGATTTTCACCAGAGCCCCTTTAGCCGGGCTGCGGCCCTAATACCGCTGGGTGCCAGACCAATCCGTCTTGGGTGTCCCTACCAGGAACCGAATTTCCCGACGGCATAGCTCTGGCACTACCACGTTGCCACCGCCCTGCCACGTTGAGGAGGGGTTGGACTTTAGGGAGAAGAATCTGAAGTGTTATTGGTCCTACCTGGCATCTCAGCTTCAGTCCCTTTCCCATCACCATAACAGCTTCACTGTGCATTTTCTATAAATACTTTCATGATAATTTTTCTGATGATTTTTCCGCCATGGTATTCAATTTATGAATTACTAAATTGGCGGCAAGGTCTCATCAATTTACAGTTGAAATGATTAGATGTAGCCATAATTTCTATGCTAACAGTTTCTTCTCTCGCACTTCTCACTTGTAGAACTCTCTTCTGGTTTCTTGCAACCCAATCAACATTGACTTTCAAAAATTTAAATGTAATATCAATCTTTATCTTCTGTTTTCTTAATTCTTGTTCTTTTATTGTCCTCTCTCCTTAACAGAGGTTTTCTCATATTCTGTAACACTCAGTAACTCCTTGTCTCCTAGTGGTTTTATTGCCTTGCTTGGGGTGAAATGATTAAAAAATTAAGAAAGAAAAAAACAATTCAAAATTTATTATTACTTTATATCTGTTGTAAATTTATCATTTATTACATTTGCATCACTTTTGAATACATCTGTCCAAATGTGGTCTATTTAATTCTACACGGAATAACATAAAGACAACTCTACATACACCCCACTTACACACACAAATCTTCATGCAATAATGTAGATATACATGTAGGTGTTTCTTTACTTAGGCAAAACCTGAAACCTGGCAGGACTTCTTGACTCATCCAAATCAAAGACAGAATGTTTGTCTTTCTTTCTGCTGACCTTACGAACCGTCTTTACTTAGTGCCAAGTAATTCCAGGTGAATCAATTTTTATCTGATTGTGCAAACTTTGGTTTTCTTAGGAGGTGCAGTATAGTTGATTCTAATGGATTTACTTGAACTAAAATGACAGAAACCTGATTGTTGCAAAATAAAATTATTTTAAAATTTCAGTATTCAAGTAACATATGCATATATCAGGTTGACCAAAAAGTTTGTTCTTGCTTTTGTCAAGACACTCAGTTTTAAATAACCACATTAAAAATATATAGCTTTTTATTGCATCATAACAGCTGTTATATCAGTATGATTATTTTTTAACATTATCAAAATTGGCATATATTTGTTTATTGATTCTTGAAGACAGAAGAAAATTAACAGCATTTTTATTTTTTTTTAAAGTAGAAATGCAACTCAAACACAAAATAATTTGTGAAGTTTAAGGATCAAATATAGTGGTTTGTGTAATTTAAGGATCAAATAAAGTGGTTTGTGTAATTTTGTTCTGGAGATTTATCATCAAACAATGTTCCATGATTGGGCAGACTAGTTGGATGCTGATAACAATGAAGACAGTATACTTAAAATATTCAAATCAAACATTTGAAAATCCTTTGTACAAGTTTGGTTATGTTATTCCCTTTATTGTGTGGATTCCATATAAGTTAAGAAAGAGAAAAACCTACTGGTCCATATTAAATATTAAATTGCAAAAAAAAAAAATATTGCTGTTTGCAATTTTCTACTTGAACTGTTTAAATATTGCTTTACTGAAGAAAATTATGATAGGCATATGATGGATAGTGGACACTTTACAGCAACATGAAATGCAAGAGGTTCTAGATTAAATGAAATGAATCACTAATAATCATACCAAACAATCACCTGAGTACAAACATTTGGTTTAAAGTTCCAAAATTTCAACATTAGATTGTTTAAATGAAATGCATTAAAATGTTGATTAAAACATACCTGGTTTCCTGGCAGTTGTGCATTCAGTTCTTAGATCTGATCATGTTGAAAAAAACATATATCCTGGTTCCAGGGAAGAAATGATAAGTGACACAAAAATGAATAAGACTGGTGAGTATTAATTTATATGAAATAAGCATAAAAGATAGAATGAGAAAAATCAACCACATGGCTAGAATAAAGAGTTAAGTTCAAAATTACAAGAATACTACCAAGTACACTGACAGGCACCTGAAGCATGCAAGAAGGTACAATGTCCTAAACATTGTAACTATAACAATCTAAATGACTATTCCAGTCTGAATAGCAAAGTACATAATTATGATAATTATTTATCTAAAAAATTCCAACAAAAATAAAGTTCTTTTATTTTTACTTAATAAACCAAACAAGCATTTTTGGCTGCTTAAGACATTTGCTTCCAACCAAATCTTTCATGAAAGGATTAATAAAGTTTTCTCAAAACTTAATTCCCTAACTCTTTTGAAAAAGAGTACAAAATATCAGAAAACATATGGTGGGAGGGCTGAAAATAATTTTAGAAAAAGTAGCTGCTGTCAAACAAATATTAATTCAATAAAGATTTTTACTTCTGATTGTCTCATGAGACCTTTCCTTCTCCCACTCATATCTGTAAATCAGATTGCAATCTTGAAATATTAAAAACCTCTATTATTGACTATAGAAATATAAGCAAGGAGTAGGATCAGGTGGGAAAAGTTTTTCTATCCAATTCTCTCACCCTGACTTTAACTACTTTGCATTCTGCATGCTTTTTATCCTATGCTTTTATTTCTAACATGACACATTTTATATCCTTTATTATATTTTAATTTGTATTTTGGACCATTAAATTGCAACTTTAGTGTCAATGTTCTTTAAATGATGTGATTCAACATTGAAATATTTCAAAACAATATATATTTCAACAAGTTTTATTAAATTCAAATTTAATTAAATTCCACCAACAAAGTTTGTTAATTTTTATTTGATAACCAAACAGACCTTAATAGTACCTTTATACTCGAATTTTGTTTTGACTCTCGAAATATACATATCTGCTCAGTTTCATATCCTAATGTAAACAAAGCAATTTTTAAAGAAAGGAAATTTTACTCTAATAAGATTTCTTGAATATTCAGGCTGGTAGATGAAAATAAATAAATATACTGTTTAATAAATAAATGGAACATCTACTCAAATATGAGTACCCACTAAAAATAATGTTAAAGTAATAAAAACCTTTCAGTTCAATAAATAAATAATCCAACCCCTTTCTTTAAAAATATTTATATGTATATATATATATATATATATATATATATATATATATATATATATATACATATATATATATATATATATATATATATATATATATATATATATATATGATAAAAATATAGTTTTAAGGTATGCTATATTTATGGGTAAAAGTGCTCAATATTAGGGATAATGTATGCAAATATAGAAGTTGACAGTCTGTTTTATGCTTGAACACAATCTCTCGAGCATATATATTATAGATTAACATATACTTGTATTTAAAAAATATTCTAATTTAGTGTGATACATATTGATTTTTTCTTGTGCTGCTTTTTTGTTTTTTGTATTTTGCATCAAGTGCTTTATTAAACTGGTGTTCTGATTCAGGACTATATTGTCACTGATTTTATTTTGTATATAAAGAAGTAATGGACTTTTTATTTATCCAATAGATATTTTTATCACTTTAAATGTTATTTTTATTGGATAGTCAAATTTGAGTAGATGCTCTATTTATTTTTTAAACAGCATATTTATTTTCATCTATCAGCCTGAATATTTGAGAATTCCTCGGGCATATTTTCCTTTAATAAGATTTCTCAAATATTCAAGCCAGTAGAGGAAAATAAATATACTGCTTAAAAAATAAACAGAATGTCTACTCAAATATGAATATCCACTAAAAATAACATTCAAAGTGATAAAAACATTATGTATATATATATATATATATATATATATATATATATATATATATATATATATATATATATATATATATTACAGAAATACATAAATTTTATATATTTTTTCTTTTTTGTTATTACAGGAATATATGGAAACAGTTTTGCCCGAATCTCATATAATCCAACGAATCTTCCAAATTTTAGTTGCAGTTAGTAACAGAGCTGAACATTCTTTTAATTCTCAGACGGCTCTTTGGACAACTGTGACTGGAATTTTTAGTAATCCTGCAAATGTCAAGGGTACTACTCAGAAGGAAGAAGGAGTGACCATAGATGGATTCTCATCTTGGATTAGGTGCTTCTTAAAAGGAGATATTGTAGCCAAGAGTCATCTTTTGATTGCCTTAAGCTGTAAAAATCTTGGAGACAGGGCAGTCAGTGGACATAATCTACTCAAGGTTTGATATTTTGAATTCTTTTATTATTATTATTATTAAACAAACTTTTTCAAAGTTATTAAGAATTCAATTACAACATTATTGTATTTTTTCCATGATTGATTCAAATTAGTATCCTTTCAGTTTTTATCATCCTATTCTAACTACTAATGTTATCTTTGAACTTCATAAGCTGTATAATTAGGGATAGCTTTTGATCTAGGAACAAGAGATTCTTGCATGCAGCAATAATCTTCAAGTTAGTCTGAAAAATTCTGATTATATTTATTGAGTAGATATAAACATCAATTTTCTCACCAAAAACTGATAATACATTTTTTTAAATCTTAAAAGGAGTTCAGTTATCCAAACAAAATTTGTAGGTTAATGACTTTTCTCAAAAGTTATAGATAAGTTATAATGGTTGATTTACTTTGTAGGTTAATGACTTTTCTCAAAGTTATCGATAATTTATAATGGTTGATTTAATCAATCTATCAAAAAGCATCCAGCAGTGTTGAAATCATATACATCTTGCCTTTATGACACTTCCATCTATTTTCCTTTGTGAGATGTGTAGGTAGCACAATGGTTAGCTGCATGGGAAATTAAATCAGCGAGACAAGTCTATTGAATTTATTTTCACACAAATGTCCATGGCAAAAGTAGAAAGCCATCTATTCTCCCACCACCACCATTGGGATCAATAGCAATGTACACTGGGTCTCTAGCCTTGGGTGGTAACCAGTCTAAGAGACAGAACACCCCAAATTTAATGGAGAAAGCAACAAGAAACCATTACACTATTTTTCTCAAGAAGTTATGGCTATGCATAGACAATAAAGAAAAGGAATCTGTGAAAAAGCCATGATCACCTATGTCTTGAAGGGATATGAAATTAAAAAGGAAGAAAACCTCAGAGACCTGTATAGTATCAGAACATAGCAATAAAACATAAGTAATAAAATTGATCATAAGTACCTATTGCTCATAAAATTTGATTATATCAACTTGAATTTTCAATGCTGAGATTTAATTAAATGATTAGTGAATAATATGCAAGCATGATTTTATATTTAATGAAAACTCATATATATGAAAAATCACTCTCTATTTTTAATAGAACCTATTTTTAACTAGTTTACTCATGTCATAAAAAATGACAGCATATTGTACTAACTTCTTAGAAAGTTTTGACACATGCTTCTTTTAAATATATTTTTTCCAATTGTTATTATTATTATTATTATTATTATTATTATTATTATTATTATTATTAATATCATTACTGTACTCTGATCTTTTATAGTCAGTTTTTTCATATCTTGATTTTGCAAACATCTTGGGATAAACAGTCATTTTTATAACAAAGACACTGTTACCTGGCATTACCAGTTCAAGTGAGATAACTCTGTGCAACCAAAAGTTACAGATATTACAGAGAAAAACACTTATCATATTATCTATGCAGGTTTGAAATGCTGTTTCCAGTTTTGCTGCATTAATAACAAAAATGAATGGATTTCATTCACTGGTTCTTTATTATGTGGACACCAAAAACAAATAAGTGACAATAACTTTGAAAAACATGTTTATATATAATCAATAGTTTATTAAGAAACTCCAAGGAGGTGCTGAAAAATTCTTAGCCTAACCAAGAAGTAAAAAAAATCTGATATTTGGTCATTTAGTTAAATTTTGGAAAATTCTCCCACCCCATCTCATACAACAATGATACATATAAATTTTATGTATATGTATTTACATTTTCAGGTGTTTGAGCTATTCCTCAATTACTACTTCAAGTATATTTCCAAAACTGCAGAATGTCAAAGTTGGGAGAAGAATTTACCCAAAGATAATGATATATCTAAATTAGCTCATCTCTTCCTGAAGGAATTTTGTAAAACAGGTGAGTAAAACAGCTAAACAAATTCTTTATTACTACTGTATTTTTTTAAATTTATTTTTGGTGGTGGAGCTATTTTAATGCTGATATTTTTTGCCTTTAATGATAAAAAATAATTCAGTTTGCATAAAATCACATATATTTTTAAAAATAAATTCAGTCTCAACCTTTTAAAATCATTTTTAAAACTGAGAATAAAAACAATATTTATGACCAATCATTCCATTAGATTTTTTTAAGTCTCTAATATTGTCAATTAATGAATTGAGTCATATCAAAAGATGGCTGCATCTTGATACATGAAAGATAATATATTCTGCATTTAGATAACAGCTGAACTGATTCCCAAATAATCTCATTCTCTAATATACACATGAAAAGATATTATATCCACATGTTATGCCTCTCTCTTATTTCCCCTTTAACTCCAAGTTAAAAATGCTATGCTTTTAACCTATTTTCCCTTTAACTCCAAGTTTTTGCTGTGGCTTGGTATTGAACTCACAACTCTTTGGATCTAGTCACTAGATCTAAAGAGTTGTGAGTTCAATACCTTTGGATCTAGTCACTAGATCTAATCAATATCTTTATCCACTGGACCATGTGTCCTTGAGAATATCTAGGTATGTATTTTTGGGACTTATAAACCTAATGTCACAGATTCCATATTTTACCAGTGCTCATACCTAAATTTTTTTTTTTTTTTTTTTATTATGCGTTTTTTACCAGAGCTTATATTGCAATTTTTGTTGTTATTCATTGCTTTGAATAATGTAAATAATGCTTGTAAATAATTGTTATTCATAAAAATCTTGTAAATAATTGTTATTCATTGCTCGGAATAATGTAAATAATGCTTGTAAATAATTGTTATTCATAAAAATCTTGTAAATAATTGTTATTCATTGCTCCGAATAATGTAAATAATGCAAGTAATCATAATACCTCATCTCAGAGATATAGACAGATATGAAAAGATATATACAGTCTGTTTATATCAAGAATTGAAACAGGAATAATTTATTTTTATTTTTCTATTTAATCACTACCATTTGAAGTGAAGAAAGCTTGCCAGAATGCAGAAAAGGAAGAGGAAGAAATGCCACTTCAAAAACAGATGTTCACTGCTGCAGATATGGAATCCTGGCTTCCACAAAATCCTCTGCTTTTACACATTTATCATTTTGTTGCCAGTACCTGTTTTCCAATACAAAATGTAAGAATAATGTACTATACCTACATGTATACATACTCGTTACGCAATTTTTGATAGTGAAAAGTAACATGTAAAAACACAGACAGCAATGAGAGTTTAAGACTATGACACATTTACGTAAATATGAATCACTTTTCATTTGAATCTTGGGAATTTGATCTGAAAGCGATAAAAAAATAAACATTACAGTCATGGACTGTACAGAACTTGAAATGAAAAGATCAGAAAAATAAGGGAGAAGATCAAAGGAAAAAAGGTTTATCATATATATAAAGTAGAGTGTATGTGTGTGTGTGTTTGTGCATGTGTGTGTTTGTGTATGTGTGTGTCTAAGCAACTCCTCCACTCCCACTGGTCCAATTTCAATGATTCATAGCTCATTCAAAAGCCCTAAAAAAGTTAGGCACAGGGAATGATTTTCGTTGAGCTCAGATTCAGGGTTGACAGATTATGCAGAGCTAAAAGTATATATTAATATATTATAATAGCCATTATCATTGCTTTCATGGTTCAAGGAGAGTAACTCTTATTTTCCTTTTGTATCCAAAATTGTAGCACACATTTTATTATAAATAGCTTAAAATCTGCCCTATCAGCCAGCATTTAAGCTAGCTCCTGTGGATGTATGTAGATCCTTATTTCCCATACAAAGAATTATTTTTATTTCATGGGTGACAGAAGAGGGGGTCAATTTATAAGATAAAATTAATATAGTGTAAAGATGAAAAAATACACATTAGAATTAATTATACATTCAATATTTGAAGAATTAGAGAAACATAATAGTTAAGTAAAACCTATATTATGAAATTTATATGAATAAATGCAAAATTGGAGCTCAATTCTCCCACAAATTCTGAGATTTAAAAGCTCCAGATCTACTTTATTAGTAATTTGGTATTTACTCAACTCCCCACAAAGTTGCATTGTAGCACAAGGTCAGTTTAATGTGGCACATACATCCGGGCTAGGAACAAAAATTCCCCAAGCCCCCACAACCATCGGTTACGCTAGCCTCAGTGCGATCACCAATCCTTCTCTCTGGTGCAATCAGAGGGCATGGCCTCAGGCAGCAGTTCCCCAGGGCTGGGCATCTCTCAGTATAATTTTCCTCAGTTGCAACTCTGTCCTTCAACAGTGACGCCCCTGACCACACTCTGCCCCAAAACAGAAATGCAACTGAGAGATGCTAAATAAGTGTGTTATATACTACTTTTTAGTAATTTGGTATTTAGATTTAAAATTATGAATTTAAAGAGAAAAATTAATGAATATAGAAATTATCATTATCATGATTAAATATATTCAGCCATGAAGTTTTCATGCAAATTTACTTTCAGACAGAAGAGGAGGATATGAAATTCATTTTGTCACTGATTCCACATGTCCAAATGGGAAGCAAACCTAGTAGAACAGAACTGCTGAGTTTCTCATCAATTCTGATGATCAACAGTGTCATTCCTCACCGTCTGCAGATGTCAACCTGGAGTCCATTATTCTGTAGCAATGTTGATGGTTTCAGCTTTCAAAGACTTATCTTTTTTGTTGAGAACAAAGGCCCAACTGTCATCATTATCAAGGATTCAGAGAAACATGTCTTTGGAGGATTTGCATCTCATCGTTGGAATGCATCAGCCAATTTTATTGGTAAGAAAAATTTGTAAAGTTTGAAGATGGTAGCCTGAAAGCGATAATTGAAATTTTGTTCACAGAATTCTTCTAAAACTGTTTGCTAACATACACATATATATGTATGTATCTATTAAGTAATTAAATGACAAAGTGGAAATATTCTGTGTAACGCATTTTGCTCTCTAGAAGGACTTTATTGGACTGAGGACAAAACATGTTACACAGGCATTATTTTTATATATATATATATATATATATTTAACTAGAATAAATCCTAAGGAGCCAGGCAAACCTACCTAGGTTTCACCTAAACGGATTTTCAGGATAAACTGGCTAAAAAAGGAAATGACGAAACAGTATTTATTGATAAAACCATTAAAAATATTAAAACGAGTACTACTATTAATATATATATATATATATATATATATATATATATATATATAAACTTGACATTTTTATTAAGTGATCTAAATTTACATTAATATTCCTTTCATTACACCAATTCAGAGTTAATTAGAGCCTCTCTAGTACTTTGCCAAAAAGAGGTAGAAGCCTAATAAAGAAGCAGAAGATTAACTCCAGGGCTAAGCTCCAGAGAAGTTTTAATAATCTAGTAATTCCCCCTTGGCCTGGAAGGTTAATAGGAGTAGATAGGTTCACCCATTCCCTGACCAATACTCCTCCCATATTTATTGAATAAGAATAAAGTTATATCCTTTGTTTCCTGTTTAGGATATGCTTTACCAGTTCTTTCTTCCATAGCCATTATGATTGAACTGTTTTAACTTTTTGGTGATCTGACTGATCATTGATTGTGACTTTTCATTATGAGAGTACCAGGTTGGCAGTTTTCTAGTTGCTACATCCTGACCAGTTGTAAAGAGCCCAAACTAATTGGTAGTGCTTAGAGAGGCTGCTCTGATCAACAGTCATATAATATCGAGATATTTGTAGTGCTATGGGTGCATGGGTACGTGTCCCTGTTTGTATTTCCAGTGGTCAATCCTGCTTTAGTCTGAGCCATCTTCTGGCCAATAGATAGTGATAATTATTTTGGCATTTTTCCTCTTAAAACAAAATATTCTTATGCCATATACAATGAAAAGAAATACGAATAAACCAGACCAACAAAAATTCATCTAAAACTGACATTCTTCAATAATCATGGAATACGTTCCAATTTCTGTACTGTAGGATCTTTTCTCTTATAATATTCTCCAGGTATTCTGCTATCACTATCTATGAATTCTCTGTTCCAGGCTATCTTCCTTTTTGTTGAAATGATTCTAAGATACATCTGCATGGCCTTGGTGTTTATATCTGGGAAAATCTTTCAATTGCAAGGGAATCTCTTGAATTCCCAGATGGTTCTTTTATGTGCTTTTGACTTGCTTTATTGCACTCTATTAGCTATCTCATTTTCCTTTATTGCTCTCCATTTTCACAGGACTATAATATATTAGACAAAATTTAGGACAATATAGAAATGGCTCTCTTTCTACATTCATGTGTGAACATTTTTGTGTTTGATGATTTTAATGATGTCAAGTGACTTAAGCAGTTCTAATGTTACTGATATTGCCAGTATTTCAACTTTAAATTTCTCCATTGTTCAGTCTCTCAGTCAAATAGTGGATTTCCCTAATAAATCTGATCAACATACTTCTTTCTTTGATTTGTTTTTTACCTCTTCTCCTAGCTTTTGTCAAGCATTGCAACTCTGTCCTCTTGGCAATTCAGATCATGCAGTAGTACTTGTTGATATTTCTTTTGTGTCAGAAAAGAACCTCCTATTCACAAGATGTCTCTCTGTTACCAGTGTACTGATTGAGATTCACTTCATGATTTACTTCTTAATATTCCTATTGAAAATTGTACCACAGAGGTTTTATCTTGGGTTAAATCTGGCATTAATGCTTTTGTACTTTCTCGGAAATATCAGGTAAAGTCAGAATCTTCCCCTTAGTTAACGCCAGCCTGTTCAGCCACTATAGCCCAAAGAAATAACTTTTTCCAGGTGTACCAGTGTAATAGTTCCAATCACAACAGACACCTATCTGTGACTGCTCAAAATAATTGTAAACATGTCCTCAAAGGGGCTAAGTCCATGTTTGCTGAAAGAATGAGCGGTATAGTCTCTAACAAGTTTGGTTACTGGTGGCTCTGTAATAGTGTGTTAAATAAGAGTAAGTCTATTATATCTTCTCTCTTCACTCAATTTCAGGTGTTGACATCTTTTGCTGATAAAGCAGAAAGTTTTGCTCACAAATTCTTTTCAAATTTTACTCTTGACTCATCTGGAGTATATTTCCACTGAGTTTCTATTGAGTGCCTTTCATATCTCCATCAATGGTGTCACCTATCATCTCTAATATCCCCTGAAAGCATGTAGACAATGGTATCTGTGCAATAGTTCTTAAGAAATGTGCTCCTGAACTGTCTCCTGTTCTCTCTAAACTCTACAATAAATGCCTTGCTGCTTCTTACTTTCCTGCTTGCTGGAAATCCTCTTCTGTAGTTCCAGTCTTTAAGAACTCAGACAAACCATTTGATTCTTCTATTGACCCTTCTACCTCTTTTTGGCAAAATACTAGAGAGGCTCTAATTAACTCTGAATTGGTTAAGTATCTCACCTCACAGGGTCTTCTTTCAAATAAACAATATGGCTTTCTCTTCTCTATTGCTGAAAGACTTTATCATGCTTTAAATAAAAATGGTGCACTTGAGCTGTTGCTTTGAATACCTTGAAGGCATTTGACAGGTTTTGGCATACTGATTATTCTTCACAAGTTGAAAGGTTATGGTATTTCTGGACAAACTTTTGAATTGATTCAGTCTTTCTTATCAAATCACAAAATGGAAGTTATCTTGAACAGCCACTAATCTAGAACTTTTTACATTAATACAGGTATTACCCAGGGCTCTATTTTTGGACATTTTGTTCTTAATTTTCATCAATGATCTTCCTGATGGCATCAGTTCTCAAAATAGCATCTATGCTGATGACACAACTATTTACTCCTGCCTTAATACTAAATCTGATCAATTTGATAAGGTCATATTGACAGCTGATCTAAAAAAAATGATGTACATTCTGTTGTTAACTGAGGTAAGGAATAACTTGTTAATTTGAATGCCTCCAAAACAAATCTGCTCTCTATTAATCACATGAGAGAATCCTTTCTACCTTCTGATGGCTGATGCTAACCTCCAAGAGAGTGATTCATTGCATCTTCTTGGGCTAACATTTTCCACTGATATGAAGTGGAAAGATTATATTAAATCAGTTGCTAGGTCTGCTGCAAGGGAAGTTGGTTCACTGTGTCATAAGAGACAGTTTTTCTCTTCCAAATCTATCTTCAGTCAATTCTGTGCCATGCATGATACATGTGTAGGCGATCATGTATCTTTTGATACATGACTGACGAGGCAGATTTTTTTCCCACAGTAGGTTGCCATTTCTTTCTGCAGTAGACCAGTTGCCATCCAAGGCATCCAGCCTGTCCTGCTATTTACCCATAGCTGGGGGAAGAAGTAAAGGATTCCTACCTTTCCCAAGGATATTAGCACTAAGTGAATGTAATGGATTCGACTGGAATTCAAACTCGGCTCTCCGATTCCTCAATCCAAGCTGCTATCCATTACTCCACCATATCTCTATCTTACATATTTATAAGTCTACTATTTATTCATGCTTATAATATTGTTGCAAAATATAGTCTGGTTTGTCTGCTATATATTTAGAGATCCTTGATAAAAATCCAAAGAAGAATGAGCAGTCATTGGTTCTGTCCAGCCACTTTCCCACTGCCATAAAGTAACTTCCCTGTGCCTTTTCTATAAATACTTTCATGGTAATTCTTCTATGGTATGTAGACTTTACCAATTTAAGTACAATACAACATTGGTAGCAATGTCTCATTATTTTACAGTTGAATGTAGATGTAACTGTAAATTCTATGCTAACAGTTTCTTTTCTCACACTTCTTGCTCGAGGAAATCTCTTCTGGCTTCTTGCTTTCCAGTCAAACTTGATCTTCAAAAATTCAAATGCAATGTCAATCGTTATTTTCTGTTTTCTTAATTCTTGTTCTGTTCTATTATTGTTCTCGCTCCTTAAAAATGTTTTTCTTTTTCTTATATTCTTTCACACTCAGTTATCCCCTGCATCTTAGTAGCTTTGTTGCCTTGCCTGGGTGAAATCATTGATATATATAAATATAGGAGACCAGTAAAGCTTTAACCTGACACCGTTATTAGCTTATTTTAATCTGAATTTATCACTGTGTTCAATCTAATTGATCTATGGAGAAACTTTAGGTTAAATGCAATAACAAGAAAGATGATTATTTATATCAAAATCTTTTAGATGAGAAATTATTGTTATTGCATGTCTTTGCATTCATACTAATATCCTCATCTTGGTTGTTATAATATCTCAGACTTCATAATATCTGGCTTTATTTTCCCATGGATTAAATAACAGTTTCAGTTTAAAATTTCATGGTTACCAAGTATGGAAGACACCTGAAGAAGTCTGGAACATATAGTGGCCTAAATATTGTTAATATAACAATAGTTTGAATATAAAGCCATTCAGAAAATGATTATTTTGAAAACTAAATATTTATTGTATAAAATAACTTTTTAGGCCATGAATTATTAGGTGTGTGTGGATATATGTAGATATGAACCAGAAAATATGCATTTAAACAATTTTTATTTAATTCAACCAACAAACTGTTTAATTTTTTATTGTATTTTTTAAATTTTTGAGTAAGATAGACATCTGAATGAAAATTGTGGATAAACTGGCCAAAGTTCTTGTTTTGTTGTGTTTCTTTTCAAATGCTTTCAAATGTTTCAGTCATTATAAAGAACTAGATATTGTCCGTATAGTAGACAAAAAGGCAAACATTGTCAAATGTGCTTGCAATAAAACATTGTGTCAAAAAGACATTTTTTCCTATGATACTGCTTTTTTAACTCCCTTCACTCTTCAGCAATGTTTACTGTTTCAAAATAATAAATTGTAATAAAACTTAAATATATGAAAGTGAATTTATACATTTTCTTTGGTCTTGAGAATTTACATAAAAAATAAGAAATGCCATTTAATTATTAGATTGTTTGATTTCAATTTTCTCTCAGTCAAATAGTGGATTCCCCTAATAAATCTGATCAACATGCTTCTTTACTTGATTTGTTCCTTACCTCCTCTCCTGACTCTTGTCAAGCATCATAACTCTGACCTCTTGGCAATTTGGATCATGCAGGCTGAATTGATATTTCTTTTAAGTTGTCTATTAAAAAAAACCTCCTATTCACAAAAATTCATTCTGTTACCAGTGTATTGATGGAGATTCACTTCATGATTTGCTTCAAGACACCTCTTGGATTGATATTTTTAATGTTCCTATTGAGAATTGTAGCACAGAGGTTTTGTCTTGGGTTAAAACCAGCATTAATGCTTTTGTACCTACTTGGAAAGTGAAGCCAGAATCTTCCCCATGGTTCACACCAGCCTGTTCAGCTGCTACAGCCCTCGGGAATCACTTTTTCTGTGTGTATTAGCATGATAATTCCAATCACAACAGACACCTATTTGTGTCTGCTTGAAATAATTGTAAATGTGTCCTCAAAGATGCTAAGTCTTTTGCTGATAGAATGAGGCAATGTATAACAAGTTTGGTTTATATGACAGCCTCAGTAACAGTGTGTTAAATGCATTTATGAATTGAAGTACAGTACTACATTGGCAGTAATGTCTCATTGTTTTACAGTTCAATGTAGATGTAACTGTAAATTCTATGCTAACAATTTCTTCTATCACACTTCTCACTTGTGAAACTCTCTTCTAGCTTCTTGCTTTCCAGTCAATTTTGATTGTTAAAAAATTAAATGCAATGTCAAGCATTATCTTATGTCTTCTTAATTTTTGTTCTTTTATTGTTCTCTCTCCTTAATAGTAGTTTTTTTTTCCTAATCTGTAATCCTTGTGGCTTTATTAGCTTGATTGGGGTGAAGTGATTAAAGAAAATTTTACACTATTTATTATATTATTTATTAGTATGGTTGGCAGAACATTGGCTAATTGTCAATTGATTCAAACTTTATGACACAATAAATGATTTCCTTATAATTGGTTAACATATTTTAATAATTTAGTAAATGTTTATGAATAAAAAAAGTATTTACATTGTTCAAACTGTTGTCCTATCTTTATTGCTATATTCATGATGTTTTGGCCATTGTATGCTCCTGCCTTCTTCAGGTGATTAGAATTTCAAACTGAAACCTTTATTTTGTCCACCAGGGTATAGTGTTCTAGTTCCACATGCCATGCCACTTCCAGATGTCTCACTTATCTCCCTTTAACTCAACTCTCAAAATTTTTGTTCACCACTACAGTAGCTAGATATTGATCTCACAACTCTTTGGATCAAGTCACTGGATCCAATCAACACTTTTATCCACTTGGCCATGTGTCTTTGAGGACTTGAACAAGGCCAGAGTGTACAATGACTGAAACGTTGTGAATATGACAATAGAGATGAGGACAACAAACAATGTAAATAATTACAATGCCCCATCTCAGAAATATAGACAGATATTGAATAAATAATTGTTTTCATATTTATTTCTTTATAAATTGGTAAATGATAAATATTGAATTGCATTAGTTATAATTAAATTAGTTTTTATAATGTAAATATAAAATTATCCTTTAAATAATCTAATAAATAAATACTGTTTAATATTTTTGTTGTAATTTATCAAGGACAAAAAATATATATAAATTCATTTTCATTATATGTTTAAATTTTATTCCAATTCTAATCATCAAAAAAAAAATATTGTTGTCTACATCCTGGCATTTTTGTGGGAATAGTAGAATTCAAATGTATGTATATTTATTCATGTCATTATCTGTGAAACATTTTCCCTGAGATGGACTGCACTGGAGAAGAATATTATATATTTATACATACTATTATTTTATATGCATATTAAATAAGTGAACAAAGAAATTATTTTTGCTTAGTTAACATGTTTTTATATCTGTGAGGACATTCATGTTTTAGAAGAAATACATTTTTGCTTGTGGGATTTTCATACAATGAAGCAGTTGATGTTGACTGTTGATGTCAACTAAAACATCAAAGAAAGGAATCTTATTATTAATGTTAAGTTCATACGTAAAGTATAAGATAGAGTTATTCTTTAAGGTTTCTTTAAGGTTTTTTATTTTGTTTTTCATTAGTATGAATATGTCATCAGCATATTGAATATATATCATAGGCTTGGTGAAATTATTAATGATTTTGTTTTCTACATAGGTCATATAGAAATTGGATAAAGTAGTTATCATAAAATGATACCATAATGATCATAAAAAAGTACTTGTGTCAATCAAGATAAAAGGAGTTTACATAAAATTGCTGGTTGAATATTAGGTGTGAGGGAAGAATGCTTATATATGTTTAGGATACTATGTCTATAGTTTCTTTGACAGGAACATTGGTAAAGAAAAATTCAATGTTTAATGAGACTGTTATTAGGTTTATTTGAGTAGATTATCTCAAGGAATTTGTAGATCAAATTAACACTATATTTATTGTGTAAATTATACATTTAGTTAGTTTAAAGCAGGCCTGTACAAAATGTGGGCTGCATGCAGTCTGTGAGACTACCTAATGTTGCCTGCAAGTGGTTTTCAAAATAGTAATTTTTTTATGTTCAGAATAAATCCAGTGACTGATCCATTTTGTGAAAGCATTACTTTATTCAACCAATATTTCACAGTCTAATTAATTCTTTTGACTCTCTGGAGAAAAGGAAATTGAAATATTTTTTTTGCCCACATTCCATATATATATATATATATATATATATATATATATATATATATATATATATATATATATTTCATACTGGAAATCTTATACTGTAGAGTCAAATCAAATTCAGGTTTGCAATACTGTAGCAATATGAAGAAATCATTTTGAATCCTGTTATGATATTGCAAGTAGAGATTGCAGTTGTATGTATTCAGTCTTGATTCTACAGTCCAAGAACCATTGCCACTATGTTACATAGTGAATATCTAATTATACACAAATGCTAATTAGTGGTAGCACTAAACAATCACTACTACATTTCCCTGAATTGAATATGCTTTATGCCCCTTGTTGATTTCAATATTCTTCATCTATTTGTATTCCGATTTTGATTTCCTTCCCTCTTCATCTCTATGGGAGATATAGATCTGTTATTTGTTTGTGAAGTCCAGTTCTCCACCATCAATGTTTGAATTGTCCACACTGTCTTGGTCTTCCACTAACTCCTCATCACTCATTTCTGTTGGTTTATAGGTTTTAGACTCATTTCCTAGCTCAATTTCCATCTCCCCTTCATATTCTTCTCTGTATCTTATTTGATCCACATGGGCAACAATATTATTAACATTTTTAAATATTAATGCTGTATTATATCACTTCTGTGTTATAAAATTCACCCTTTCTGCCTAATAAAGATTGATGAGCACTATAGCCTATTTTCTATATTCAAATAATTAGATTTGGTCAAGATTAATAATCTAGAAAGTTACATAACTTGGTGTCCTTCCTAGATTAAGGTTGCTGATATGGAATTTTTACTAGCACCCATAGTTAATTTAACATTCTATGTGGAATTAAAAATCTTAGTCCACTTAAATTCATTGTTCTTTTTATGCAATTTGGCAAATGCTTCAATTAGTTCTGAATATTTGGGTAAAACTTTGCAAATCCCTAAAAGAATTCTAATTCTTTTTTATTGGTAGGAGGAGACACCTCTAATATTTTCTGTGTCAAATTTTGGTCTGGCAAAATTCAGTCTTTGTACCCAAGATATAATATTTTTTCACAATTAAATACATATTTATCTTCATTAATAGACATTCCCAACATCTTTAAACTATTTAATTGTTGTTTTGTTTCAACTCTTCTTCATTGGTTGCACCTAAACATATGTCATCTTGATATATTATCGTATTTTTTATGTCCCCTCTTAGAACATTTTCTATTGCTTTCTGAAAGAGGGCACGTGATGTTTTCACTCCATAAAGTATATAAGTTCATCTAAGCAGTCCGATTGAAGAGTCGGGATTTCCTTAAATTTATCAATATTTTGAATTTGATTGTATGCACTTTTTAGATCAATTTTCATAAATCATTTTATTTCTGTTAACAAATGTAATATATTTTCAATATTTGGGATAGGATATGAATTTGAACAACTATTATAGTTTACACCTACTTTATAGACACCATAGATTCTAAGATCACCATTTGGCTTTCTCAAAACTACTATAGGTGATGCCCATTTACTTCCACCCTGGGGAACAAGTTTCAAAATATTTTTATATTAGTCATTGGGTTGACACAAAACTGAAACATCATTCATCTTTTCCAAAATTGCTCTGCTATTGTTGAGTTATAATAAATCTTTTAAACATATTCAATTTTGGAATATCAAAACAAAATATTACATAACCAGGGGCTAAAGCTAAGGAAGCTCATGACAAAGTATCAAAAACTAAATCTAAACCCTTCCTACCCAAAAATAAAAAATGGTTGATTCGAGCTTATTCAAAAAATGAATAGTGTTCAATAAATATCTTGAACATTATTGTTGTCAAAAATATAAAAAGTTAAGGATATTTATCAAAGACCAACTTAAAGTTTCACAGTGTTTCACTCATCAGGGTTCAGACAAAAATAGTGTATTAATGCAGAATTTATGTTTTTATCTATTTTATCATATTTTAACTATATGTATTTTTTATTCTACAATGAAAGAATGAAATGTGTCTATCTAAAATATTTTCCTCATGTTGTTTCTTTTATTAATGTTGCCATTGCAGATATATTTATTTATATCTGAATTTCTACACAAACTCACATATATTTTTGAATATGACATCAATCAGCTGACAAACTCTACATTTGTATTAATCCTATATTTCTGCTTCTGTATTTTTCAAGGTGATGAAGAATGTTTTCTGTTTACATTGTCCCCAGAGTTTAATATTTATCTTCCAACTGGATACAACAAGAATTTTATGTATTTCAATTATGGTGTACACACCATACCCTCTGGAATGGTTAGTAAGAATTATTTGCTGCAGCCTCTCTCTCTCTCTCTCTCTCTCTCTCTCTCTCTATATATATATATATATATATATATATATATATATATATATATATATATATACAAGAGTTTTCTATTTTAAATAAATTTTAAATTTGCAATGCACATAAAAATAACATTTTTGATTTAAAACTGTTTCATGCTTAACACTCAAAATAATCTGAAACACTTTTTTCTTTGAAAAACCACTAAACATGAAACAGGCTGTTAATGGAGAAATCAATAAATGTTAAAACCACCATTTACTAGCTGACCATTTGTAGCTTTAATCAAATTATTCAGTTGTCATATATTGATAACAGTTAAGCAAAGATATACACATTATTCTGTTAAACACATTGCTTTCACTTGCTTGGCTTCCTGTGGCCATATGGTTGTTTGCCTCCAGATTTTTGTGCTCAAAGACATTTCTGAAAGTTCTCAACAGTGTGTTTTGTTGAAACAACAAAACCCAATGTTAAGTTCTGTATAAATCATGCAGATTTGATTTTGAATTTTGTAAAGTTGAATCAAAGAAATGAAAATAATCAACATCAAGAAAAATAAGAGTTTATATTAACTAAGGGAAAACGTTAATACATAGATAACAATAGCAGGGGAGGTGCTGACCTTCATTGTAAATTACAGCGAAAGCATTTCAATCACATCTAGAGGCTACCCATGATTGTATAAAATAGGAATGAGTGTCAAATAAAGCATAGAGAATTAATTCATTTAGGATGTTGATAATTTAGTCATACTAGAGTGAAACTAGTGTTTCATATAATTCTTCTTTTTCAGTTTTTCTAATAAAATGTGTTCTTTTGTAGGGAATGGGAGGACAACTAAGACATTTTGGTTGGTGGATCAATGAAGATTTCTGCACCGGTCATAGCCAAGGTCCTTGTCTTACATTTAACAGTTCCCAATTGTCAGGTAAACAGAATTTCAAAATTGACAAGGTTGAAATTTGGCAAATTCATGACTTGGAATCTGAAAAAGATGAGGTAAGTTGAATCTAACAAATATTTCTTTAAGCCAAAAGGAAATGGTTAACATTATGCTGTAAAGATGGTCCAGATGATGGCACATAATTTCTGAAGTTTCTTTAAACCGTCCAAATAAAATTCTGATATTGTAGTCTTCTTCTCAGCCAGTCCATCTGATGTCCAATCCCTGCAGCTGATCGATGAGTTGACTGTTTTGACCCAAGCCTTGCCTTATCCCAAGTTGTGTTTGATTTTGATCATAAGGCTGACAAAGATTGAATCATTTACAGGAATTGTCGTATTGCGTTGGTCCAGGCAGAGTGAAGCCACAAGTGAGAAAAAAAAGTAACTTGAATAAAAATAAATAAAAATAAATGCTTTTATATATGTTCTGTTTGTACAGTGCTTGGTTAGTCTTGACATTAGAATTTATCAATTCTTCATGCAGAAAACTTTGTAAGTTAAATGTGACACTTTGGTTGGTTTGGGTAAGTCTGAATATGGCTTCTGGCACAAGGCTTATGTCAGCGGTCCACTTCAGGTTGCAGTCACCACCCTAGGTATTTCACCTGCACCTGCCACCTTGGTTACCCTTTGACCAATCTAGCTCCTGATAGTTTGGTGTGGCTTAACTTATGGTCATTAATTAAAAATTATCATTTCAAATTCCACTTATGCAAAATTTTCTCTCCTGGCATTGTCTAAAATCATTTATCAGATGATTTCCTCTCGAGCAATTACCCTCCCGAGCCACACCATGGTTGTTGACCCCAAATACCTTAGGTTTACCTTAGGTTACACAAAGAACTTCTTTCTATTCACAGGTCAAATCTTATCTGTCCTACTTATATGGTGTTTTACTTTGGAGTTGGATCATTAATCAGCTTAAAAATCACCACATGGCTTCTTGTGGTAATATTGCCTTTCTGGTTTTAGAGAATTAAGCTTTTCTTCCTTCTTTCTCTCGGTCTGTCCATCGTTCTATTCATTAGCCCTTCTCGTCTTGTTCCAAGCGATGTTTTTGAATTTAACCCTTTTCTTTGCATTTGACAGTGCAAATAGAGTCACAATGTTTCATAATTGAAATACAGCTTGACTTCTACTATCATCTCTGAATCATATACAAACATTTTCCCCTTTTGGAAACAGGAAAGAGTAAACAGGAAAGATGTAACAAAATATAATGAATTTGGTGGATGGTTTATGTAGACAAACTCCAATTTCTTCAAAATATCCATAATTTTTGCCAGACTTATGAGTGGATGCTTTGTCCTACAGAGAAAATATCATTCTGCAGGTTCCCTCACCATTTTTCTTTGAATGATTCTTTTAATTGATACAAGTTAGAGTATTCTTGTGTATCTTGATGCAGAAGAATACTCTAACTTGTTGCCCTTCATCAAAATACATTTCTTTTCTAAAAAAAAAAATAACAGTCTTTCCTGCTGACTTTTGGATATTGAATGTTTCCTGCTATGAAGAACCCATGTCTTACCATTGCATGGACTGTTGCTTAGTCTCCAGATCATAGTCATATAACCATTTTTCATCAACAATAACAAGTTGTTCTAAAAATTAGCACTAGATTACTGAAAAGGCTGCAACATCAGTTTGGAGGTGTCAACTCAACATTCAAGTATTTTAGCACCCATTTAACTGACATTTTTTGAATACTTAACTACTAATGATCATATTTCCTGGATATCTATAATTTCTTTGCATTCCTTTCATTTATTGATTGACTAAAAGTAGGCATGATAAACAATTTCTAATTTAAACCATTGAAGGCTCCTCAAGGACCATGCAGTATCTTTGGTCCAAGTAGGAAGCTGGTACACTACTTCTTCATTCTTGAGTATGACAGACACTTATGCCTAATGATTGCATCATACACTCATAGATTTCCCTTAGTGTTTTCTTCCAAAGGAATAGGAGCCTCATAATAACCCAAAATTTAATATTTCAGTGATTAAAATTAAGTGTAAAGATCATGCAAATTGGAATTTTACAATATAAAAGAACATTCTTTCCAGCCATAGTGACAAAATAACACACAAATTTGGGTAAGTGGGTTAGTTCAAGGAATTTTCAACACTTCTTTATATGTTTTCATTTAATCCATAATAGTTAATGCCATAACATCATTTGGAATTTTCAACACTTTTTATATGTTTTCATTTAATCCATAATAGTTAATGCCATACATCATTTGGAATTTTCAACACCTCTTTATATGTTTTCATTTAATCCATAATAGTTAATGCCATAACATCATTTGGAATTTTCAACACTTCTTTATATGTTTTCATTTAATCCATAATAGTTAATGCCATAACATCATTTGGAATTTTCAACAGCTCTTTATATGTTTTCATTTAATCCATAATAGTTAATGCCATAACATCATTTGGAATTTTCAACACTTCTTTATATGTTTTCATTTAATCCATAATAGTTAATGCCATAACATCATTTGGAATTTTCAACAGCTCTTTATATGTTTTCATTTAATCCATAATAGTTAATGCCATAACATCATTTGGAATTTTCAACAGCACTTTATATGTTTTCATTTAATCCATAATAGTTAATGCCATAACATCATTTGGAATTTTCAACACTTCTTTATATGTTTTCATTTAATCCATAATAGTTAATGCCATAACATCATTTGGAATTTTCAACACTTCTTTATATGTTTTCATTTAATCCATAATGGTTAATGCCATAACATCATTTGGAATTTTCAACACTTCTTTATATGTTTTCATTTAATCCATAATAGTTAATGCCATAACATCATTTGGAATTTTCAACACCTCTTTATATGTTTTCATTTAATCCATAATAGTTAATGCCATAACATCATTTGGAATTTTCAACAGCTCTTTATATGTTTTCATTTAATCCATAATAGTTAATGCCATAACATCATTTGGAATTTTCAACACTTCTTTATATGTTTTCATTTAATCCATAATAGTTAATGCCATAACATCATTTGGAATTTTCAACACCTCTTTATATGTTTTCATTTAATCCATAATAGTTAATGCCATAACATCATTTGGAATTTTCAACACTTCTTTATATGTTTTCATTTAATCCATAATAGTTAATGCCATAACATCATTTGGAATTTTCAACACCTCTTTATATGTTTTCATTTAATCCATAATAGTTAATGCCATAACATCATTTGGAATTTTCAACACCTCTTTATATGTTTTCATTTAATCCATAATAGTTAATGCCATAACATCATTTGGAATTTTCAACACTTCTTTATATGTTTTCATTTAATCCATAATAGTTAATGCCATAACATCATTTGGAATTTTCAACACTTCTTTATATGTTTTCATTTAATCCATAATAGTTAATGCCATAACATCATTTGGAATTTTCAACACCTCTTTATATGTTTTCATTTAATCCATAATAGTTAATGCCATAACATCATTTGGAATTTTCAACACTTCTTTATATGTGTTCATTTAATCCATAATAGTTAATGCCATAATATCATTTGGAATTTTCAACACTTCTTTATATGTTTTCATTTAATCCATAATAGTTAATGCCATAACATCATTTGGAATTTTCAACACCTCTTTATATGTTTTCATTTAATCCATAATAGTTAATGCCATAACATCATTTGGAATTTTCAACACCTCTTTATATGTTTTCATTTAATCCATAATAGTTAATGCCATAACATCATTTGGAATTTTCAACACTTCTTTATATGTTTTCATTTAATCCATAATAGTTAATGCCATAACATCATTTGGAATTTTCAACACCTCTTTATATGTTTTCATTTAATCCATAATAATTAATGCCATAACATCATTTGGAATTTTCAACACCTCTTTATATGTTTTCATTTAATCCATAATAGTTAATGCCATAACATCATTTGAAATTGTCAACACCTCTTTATATGTTTTCATTTAATCCATAATAGTTAATGCCATAACATCATTTGGAATTTTCAACACCTCTTTATATGTTTTCATTTAATCCATAATAGTTAATGCCATAACATCATTTGGAATGTTCAACACCTCTTTATATGTTTTCATTTAATCCACAATAGTTAATGCCATAACATCATTTGGAATTGTCAACACCTCTTTATATGTTTTCATTTAATCCATAATAGTTAATGCCATAACATCATTTGGAATTTTCAACACCTCTTTATATGTTTTCATTTAATCCATAATAGTTAATGCCATAACATCATTTGGAATTTTCAACACCTCTTTATATGTTTTCATTTAATCCATAATAGTTAATGCCATAACATCATTTGGAATTTTCAACACTTCTTTATATGTTTTCATTTAATCCATAATAGTTAATGCCATAACATCATTTGGAATGTTCAACACCTCTTTATATGTTTTCATTTAATCCATAATAGTTAATGCCATAACATCATTTGGAATTTTCAACACCTCTTTATATGTTTTCATTTAATCCATAATAGTTAATGCCATAACATCATTTGGAATTTTCAACAGCTCTTTATATGTTTTCATTTAATCCATAATAGTTAATGCCATAACACCATTTGGAATTTTCAACACTTCTTTATATGTTTTCATTTAATCCATAATAGTTAATGCCATAACATCATTTGGAATTTTCAACACCTCTTTATATGTTTTCATTTAATCCATAATAGTTAATGCCATAACATCATTTGGAATTTTCAACAGCTCTTTATATGTTTTCATTTAATCCATAATAGTTAATGCCATAACATCATTTGGAATTTTCAACACCTCTTTATATGTTTTCATTTAATCCATAATAGTTAATGCCATAACATCATTTGGAATTTTCAACACCTCTTTATATGTTTTCATTTAATCCATAATAGTTAATGCCATAACATCATTTGGAATTTTCAACAGCTCTTTATATGTTTTCATTTAATCCATAATAGTTAATGCCATAACACCATTTGGAATTTTCAACACTTCTTTATATGTTTTCATTTAATCCATAATAGTTAATGCCATAACATCATTTGGAATTTTCAACAGCTCTTTATATGTTTTCATTTAATCCATAATAGTTAATGCCATAACATCATTTGGAATTTTCAACACTTCTTTATATGTTTTCATTTAATCCATAATAGTTAATGCCATAACATCATTTGGAATTTTCAACACTTCTTTATATGTTTTCATTTAATCCATAATAGTTAATGCCATAACATCATTTGGAATTTTCAACACTTCTTTATATGTTTTCATTTAATCCTTAATAGTTAATGCCATAACATCATTTGGAATTTTCAACACCTCTTTATATGTTTTCATTTAATCCATAATAGTTAATGCCATAACATCATTTGGAATTTTCAACACCTCTTTATATGTTTTCATTTAATCCATAATAGTTAATGCCATAACATCATTTGGAATTTTCAACACCTCTTTATATGTTTTCATTTAATCCATAATAGTTAATGCCATAACATCATTTGGAATTTTCAACACCTCTTTATATGTTTTCATTTAATCCATAATAGTTAATGCCATAACACCATTTGGAATTTTCAACACTTCTTTATATGTTTTCATTTAATCCATAATAGTTAATGCCATAACATCATTTGGAATTTTCAACACCTCTTTATATGTTTTCATTTAATCCATAATAGTTAATGCCATAACACCATTTGGAATTTTCAACAGCTCTTTATATGTTTTCATTTAATCCATAATAGTTAATGCCATAACATCATTTGGAATTTTCAACACCTCTTTATATGTTTTCATTTAATCCATAATAGTTAATGCCATAACATCATTTGGAATGTTCAACACCTCTTTATATGTTTTCATTTAATCCATAATAGTTAATGCCATAACATCATTTGGAATTTTCAACACCTCTTTATATGTTTTCATTTAATCCATAATAGTTAATGCCATAACATCATTTGGAATTTTCAACACCTCTTTATATGTGTTCTTTTAATCCATAATAGTTAATGCCATAACATCATTTGGAATGTTCAACACCTCTTTATATGTTTTCATTTAATCCATAATAGTTAATGCCATAACATCATTTGGAATTTTCAACACCTCTTTATATGTTTTCATTTAATCCATAATAGTTAATGCCATAACATCATTTGGAATTTTCAACACCTCTTTATATGTTTTCATTTAATCCATAATAGTTAATGCCATAACATCATTTGGAATTTTCAACACCTCTTTATATGTTTTCATTTAATCCATAATAGTTAATGCCATAACATCATTTGGAATTTTCAACAGCTCTTTATATGTTTTCATTTAATCCATAATAGTTAATGCCATAACACCATTTGGAATTTTCAACACTTCTTTATATGTTTTCATTTAATCCATAATAGTTAATGCCATAACGTCATTTGGAATTTTCAACACCTCTTTATATGTTTTCATTTAATCCATAATAGTTAATGCCATAACATCATTTGGAATTTTCAACAGCTCTTTATATGTTTTCATTTAATCCATAATAGTTAATGCCATAACACCATTTGGAATTTTCAACACTTCTTTATATGTTTTCATTTAATCCATAATAGTTAATGCCATAACATCATTTGGAATTTTCAACACCTCTTTATATGTTTTCATTTAATCCATAATAGTTAATGCCATAACATCATTTGGAATTTTCAACAGCTCTTTATATGTTTTCATTTAATCCATAATAGTTAATGCCATAACATCATTTGGAATTTTCAACACCTCTTTATATGTTTTCATTTAATCCATAATAGTTAATGCCATAACATCATTTGGAATTTTCAACACCTCTTTATATGTTTTCATTTAATCCATAATAGTTAATGCCATAACATCATTTGGAATTTTCAACAGCTCTTTATATGTTTTCATTTAATCCATAATAGTTAATGCCATAACACCATTTGGAATTTTCAACACTTCTTTATATGTTTTCATTTAATCCATAATAGTTAATGCCATAACATCATTTGGAATTTTCAACAGCTCTTTATATGTTTTCATTTAATCCATAATAGTTAATGCCATAACATCATTTGGAATTTTCAACACTTCTTTATATGTTTTCATTTAATCCATAATAGTTAATGCCATAACATCATTTGGAATTTTCAACACTTCTTTATATGTTTTCATTTAATCCATAATAGTTAATGCCATAACATCATTTGGAATTTTCAACACTTCTTTATATGTTTTCATTTAATCCATAATAGTTAATGCCATAACATCATTTGGAATTTTCAACACCTCTTTATATGTTTTCATTTAATCCATAATAGTTAATGCCATAACATCATTTGGAATTTTCAACACCTCTTTATATGTTTTCATTTAATCCATAATAGTTAATGCCATAACATCATTTGGAATTTTCAACACCTCTTTATATGTTTTCATTTAATCCATAATAGTTAATGCCATAACATCATTTGGAATTTTCAACACCTCTTTATATGTTTTCATTTAATCCATAATAGTTAATGCCATAACATCATTTGGAATTTTCAACAGCTCTTTATATGTTTTCATTTAATCCATAATAGTTAATGCCATAACACCATTTGGAATTTTCAACACTTCTTTATATGTTTTCATTTAATCCATAATAGTTAATGCCATAACATCATTTGGAATTTTCAACACCTCTTTATATGTTTTCATTTAATCCATAATAGTTAATGCCATAACATCATTTGGAATTTTCAACAGCTCTTTATATGTTTTCATTTAATCCATAATAGTTAATGCCATAACATCATTTGGAATTTTCAACACCTCTTTATATGTTTTCATTTAATCCATAATAGTTAATGCCATAACATCATTTGGAATTTTCAACACCTCTTTATATGTTTTCATTTAATCCATAATAGTTAATGCCATAACATCATTTGGAATTTTCAACAGCTCTTTATATGTTTTCATTTAATCCATAATAGTTAATGCCATAACACCATTTGGAATTTTCAACACTTCTTTATATGTTTTCATTTAATCCATAATAGTTAATGCCATAACATCATTTGGAATTTTCAACAGCTCTTTATATGTTTTCATTTAATCCATAATAGTTAATGCCATAACATCATTTGGAATTTTCAACACTTCTTTATATGTTTTCATTTAATCCATAATAGTTAATGCCATAACATCATTTGGAATTTTCAACACTTCTTTATATGTTTTCATTTAATCCATAATAGTTAATGCCATAACATCATTTGGAATTTTCAACACTTCTTTATATGTTTTCATTTAATCCATAATAGTTAATGCCATAACATCATTTGGAATTTTCAACACCTCTTTATATGTTTTCATTTAATCCATAATAGTTAATGCCATAACATCATTTGGAATTTTCAACACCTCTTTATATGTTTTCATTTAATCCATAATAGTTAATGCCATAACATCATTTGGAATTTTCAACACCTCTTTATATGTTTTCATTTAATCCATAATAGTTAATGCCATAACATCATTTGGAATTTTCAACACCTCTTTATATGTTTTCATTTAATCCATAATAGTTAATGCCATAACACCATTTGGAATTTTCAACACTTCTTTATATGTTTTCATTTAATCCATAATAGTTAATGCCATAACATCATTTGGAATTTTCAACACCTCTTTATATGTTTTCATTTAATCCATAATAGTTAATGCCATAACACCATTTGGAATTTTCAACAGCTCTTTATATGTTTTCATTTAATCCATAATAGTTAATGCCATAACATCATTTGGAATTTTCAACACCTCTTTATATGTTTTCATTTAATCCATAATAGTTAATGCCATAACATCATTTGGAATGTTCAACACCTCTTTATATGTTTTCATTTAATCCATAATAGTTAATGCCATAACATCATTTGGAATTTTCAACACCTCTTTATATGTTTTCATTTAATCCATAATAGTTAATGCCATAACATCATTTGGAATTTTCAACACCTCTTTATATGTGTTCTTTTAATCCATAATAGTTAATGCCATAACATCATTTGGAATGTTCAACACCTCTTTATATGTTTTCATTTAATCCATAATAGTTAATGCCATAACATCATTTGGAATTTTCAACACCTCTTTATATGTTTTCATTTAATCCATAATAGTTAATGCCATAACATCATTTGGAATTTTCAACACCTCTTTATATGTTTTCATTTAATCCATAATAGTTAATGCCATAACATCATTTGGAATTTTCAACACCTCTTTATATGTTTTCATTTAATCCATAATAGTTAATGCCATAACATCATTTGGAATTTTCAACAGCTCTTTATATGTTTTCATTTAATCCATAATAGTTAATGCCATAACACCATTTGGAATTTTCAACACTTCTTTATATGTTTTCATTTAATCCATAATAGTTAATGCCATAACGTCATTTGGAATTTTCAACACCTCTTTATATGTTTTCATTTAATCCATAATAGTTAATGCCATAACATCATTTGGAATTTTCAACAGCTCTTTATATGTTTTCATTTAATCCATAATAGTTAATGCCATAACACCATTTGGAATTTTCAACACTTCTTTATATGTTTTCATTTAATCCATAATAGTTAATGCCATAACATCATTTGGAATTTTCAACACCTCTTTATATGTTTTCATTTAATCCATAATAGTTAATGCCATAACATCATTTGGAATTTTCAACAGCTCTTTATATGTTTTCATTTAATCCATAATAGTTAATGCCATAGCATCATTTGGAATTTTCAACACCTCTTTATATGTTTTCATTTAATCCATAATAGTTAATGCCATAACACCATTTGGAATTTTCAACACTTCTTTATATGTTTTCATTTAATCCATAATAGTTAATGCCATAACATCATTTGGAATTTTCAACAGCTCTTTATATGTTTTCATTTAATCCATAATAGTTAATGCCATAACATCATTTGGAATTTTCAACAGCTCTTTATATGTTTTCATTTAATCCATAATAGTTAATGCCATAACACCATTTGGAATTTTCAACACTTCTTTATATGTTTTCATTTAATCCATAATAGTTAATGCCATAACACCATTTGGAATTTTCAACAGCTCTTTATATGTTTTCATTTAATCCATAATAGTTAATGCCATAACATCATTTGGAATTTTCAACAGCTCTTTATATGTTTTCATTTAATCCATAATAGTTAATGCCATAACACCATTTGGAATTTTCAACACTTCTTTATATGTTTTCATTTAATCCATAATAGTTAATGCCATAACATCATTTGGAATTTTCAACACCTCTTTATATGTTTTCATTTAATCCATAATAGTTAATGCCATAACATCATTTGGAATTTTCAACAGCTCTTTATATGTTTTCATTTAATCCATAATAGTTAATGCCATAACACCATTTGGAATTTTCAACACTTCTTTATATGTTTTCATTTAATCCATAATAGTTAATGCCATAACATCATTTGGAATTTTCAACACCTCTTTATATGTTTTCATTTAATCCATAATAGTTAATGCCATAACATCATTTGGAATTTTCAACACCTCTTTATATGTTTTCATTTAATCCATAATAGTTAATGCCATAACATCATTTGGAATTTTCAACACCTCTTTATATGTTTTCATTTAATCCATAATAGTTAATGCCATAACATCATTTGGAATTTTCAACAACTCTTTATATGTTTTCATTTAATCCATAACAGTTAATGCCATAACATCATTTGGAATTTTCAACAGCTCTTTATATGTTTTCATTTAACCCATAATAGTTAATGCCATAACACCATTTGGAATTTTCAACACTTCTTTATATGTTTTCATTTAATCCATAATAGTTAATGCCATAACATCATTTGGAATTTTCAACAGCTCTTTATATGTTTTCATTTAATCCATAATAGTTAATGCCATAACATCATTTGGAATTTTCAACACTTCTTTATATGTTTTCATTTAATCCATAATAGTTAATGCCATAACATCATTTGGAATTTTCAACACTTCTTTATATGTTTTCATTTAATCCATAATAGTTAATGCCATAACATCATTTGGAATTTTCAACACTTCTTTATATGTTTTCATTTAATCCATAATAGTTAATGCCATAACATCATTTGGAATTTTCAACACCTCTTTATATGTTTTCATTTAATCCATAATAGTTAATGCCATAACATCATTTGGAATTTTCAACACCTCTTTATATGTTTTCATTTAATCCATAATAGTTAATGCCATAACATCATTTGGAATTTTCAACACCTCTTTATATGTTTTCATTTAATCCATAATAGTTAATGCCATAACATCATTTGGAATTTTCAACACCTCTTTATATGTTTTCATTTAATCCATAATAGTTAATGCCATAACACCATTTGGAATTTTCAACACTTCTTTATATGTTTTCATTTAATCCATAATAGTTAATGCCATAACATCATTTGGAATTTTCAACACTTCTTTATATGTTTTCATTTAATCCATAATAGTTAATGCCATAACATCATTTGGAATTTTCAACACCTCTTTATATGTTTTCATTTAATCCATAATAGTTAATGCCATAACACCATTTGGAATTTTCAACAGCTCTTTATATGTTTTCATTTAATCCATAATAGTTAATGCCATAACATCATTTGGAATTTTCAACACCTCTTTATATGTTTTCATTTAATCCATAATAGTTAATGCCATAACATCATTTGGAATTTTCAACACCTCTTTATATGTTTTCATTTAATCCATAATAGTTAATGCCATAACATCATTTGGAATGTTCAACACCTCTTTATATGTTTTCATTTAATCCATAATAGTTAATGCCATAACATCATTTGGAATTTTCAACACCTCTTTATATGTTTTCATTTAATCCATAATAGTTAATGCCATAACATCATTTGGAATTTTCAACACCTCTTTATATGTGTTCTTTTAATCCATAATAGTTAATGCCATAACATCATTTGGAATGTTCAACACCTCTTTATACGTTTTCATTTAATCCATAATAGTTAATGCCATAACATCATTTGGAATTTTCAACACCTCTTTATATGTTTTCATTTAATCCATAATAGTTAATGCCATAACATCATTTGGAATTTTCAACACCTCTTTATATGTTTTCATTTAATCCATAATAGTTAATGCCATAACATCATTTGGAATTTTCAACACCTCTTTATATGTTTTCATTTAATCCATAATAGTTAATGCCATAACATCATTTGGAATTTTCAACAGCTCTTTATATGTTTTCATTTAATCCATAATAGTTAATGCCATAACACCATTTGGAATTTTCAACACTTCTTTATATGTTTTCATTTAATCCATAATAGTTAATGCCATAACATCATTTGGAATTTTCAACACCTCTTTATATGTTTTCATTTAATCCATAATAGTTAATGCCATAACATCATTTGGAATTTTCAACAGCTCTTTATATGTTTTCATTTAATCCATAATAGTTAATGCCATAACACCATTTGGAATTTTCAACACTTCTTTATATGTTTTCATTTAATCCATAATAGTTAATGCCATAACATCATTTGGAATTTTCAACACCTCTTTATATGTTTTCATTTAATCCATAATAGTTAATGCCATAACATCATTTGGAATTTTCAACAGCTCTTTATATGTTTTCATTTAATCCATAATAGTTAATGCCATAACATCATTTGGAATTTTCAACACCTCTTTATATGTTTTCATTTAATCCATAATAGTTAATGCCATAACATCATTTGGAATTTTCAACACCTCTTTATATGTTTTCATTTAATCCATAATAGTTAATGCCATAACATCATTTGGAATTTTCAACACCTCTTTATATGTTTTCATTTAATCCATAATAGTTAATGCCATAACACCATTTGGAATTTTCAACACTTCTTTATATGTTTTCATTTAATCCATAATAGTTAATGCCATAACATCATTTGGAATTTTCAACAGCTCTTTATATGTTTTCATTTAATCCATAATAGTTAATGCCATAACATCATTTGGAATTTTCAACACTTCTTTATATGTTTTCATTTAATCCATAATAGTTAATGCCATAACATCATTTGGAATTTTCAACACTTCTTTATATGTTTTCATTTAATCCATAATAGTTAATGCCATAACATCATTTGGAATTTTCAACACTTCTTTATATGTTTTCATTTAATCCATAATAGTTAATGCCATAACATCATTTGGAATTTTCAACACTTCTTTATATGTTTTCATTTAATCCATAATAGTTAATGCCATAACATCATTTGGAATTTTCAACACCTCTTTATATGTTTTCATTTAATCCATAATAGTTAATGCCATAACATCATTTGGAATTTTCAACACCTCTTTATATGTTTTCATTTAATCCATAATAGTTAATGCTATAACATCATTTGGAATTTTCAACACCTCTTTATATGTTTTCATTTAATCCATAATAGTTAATGCCATAACATCATTTGGAATTTTCAACACCTCTTTATATGTTTTCATTTAATCCATAATAGTTAATGCCATAACACCATTTGGAATTTTCAACACTTCTTTATATGTTTTCATTTAATCCATAATAGTTAATGCCATAACATCATTTGGAATTTTCAACACCTCTTTATATGTTTTCATTTAATCCATAATAGTTAATGCCATAACACCATTTGGAATTTTCAACAGCTCTTTATATGTTTTCATTTAATCCATAATAGTTAATGCCATAACATCATTTGGAATTTTCAACACCTCTTTATATGTTTTCATTTAATCCATAATAGTTAATGCCATAACATCATTTGGAATTTTCAACACCTCTTTATATGTTTTCATTTAATCCATAATAGTTAATGCCATAATACCATTTGGAATTTTCAATACCTTTTTATATGTTTTCATTTAATCCATAATAGTTAATGCCATAACATCATTTGGAATTTTCAACACCTCTTTATATGTTTTCATTTAATCCATAATAGTTAATGCCATAACACCATTTGGAATTTTCAACACTTCTTTATATGTTTTCATTTAATCCATAATAGTTAATGCCATAACATCATTTGGAATTTTCAACACCTCTTTATATGTTTTCATTTAATCCATAATAGTTAATGCCATAACACCATTTGGAATTTTCAACACCTCTTTATATGTTTTCATTTAATCCATAATAGTTAATGCCATAACACCATTTGGAATTTTCAACACTTCTTTATATGTTTTCATTTAATCCATAATAGTTAATGCCATAACATCATTTGGAATTTTCAACACTTCTTTATATGTTTTCATTTAATCCATAATAGTTAATGCCATAACATCATTTGGAATTTTCAACACTTCTTTATATGTTTTCATTTAATCCATAATAGTTAATGCCATAACACCATTTGGAATTTTCAACAGCTCTTTATATGTTTTCATTTAATCCATAATAGTTAATGCCATAACATCATTTGGAATTTTCAACACCTCTTTATATGTTTTCATTTAATCCATAATAGTTAATGCCATAACACCATTTGGAATTTCAACACCTCTTTATATGTTTTCATTTAATCCATAATAGTTAATGCCATAACATCATTTGGAATTTTCAACACCTCTTTATATGTTTTCATTTAATCCATAATAGTTAATGCCATAACACCATTTGGAATTTTCAACACCTTCTTTATATGTTTTCATTTAATCCATAATAGTTAATGCCATAACACCATTTGGAATTTTCAACACTTCTTTATATGTTTTCATTTAATCCATAATAGTTAATGCCATAACATCATTTGGAATTTTCAACACTTCTTTATATGTTTTCATTTAATCCATAATAGTTAATGCCATAACATCATTTGGAATTTTCAACACTTCTTTATATGTTTTCATTTAATCCATAATAGTTAATGCCATAACATCATTTGGAATTTTCAACACTTCTTTATATGTTTTCATTTAATCCATAATAGTTAATGCCATAACATCATTTGGAATTTTCAACACTTCTTTATATGTTTTCATTTAATCCATAATAGTTAATGCCATAACATCATTTGGAATTTTCAACACTTCTTTATATGTTTTCATTTAATCCATAATAGTTAATGCCATAACACCATTTGGAATTTTCAACACTTCTTTATATGTTTTCATTTAATCCATAATAGTTAATGCCATAACATCATTTGGAATTTTCAACACTTCTTTATATGTTTTCATTTAATCCATAATAGTTAATGCCATAACATCATTTGGAATTTTCAACACTTCTTTATATGTTTTCATTTAATCCATAATAGTTAATGCCATAACATCATTTGGAATTTTCAACACTTCTTTATATGTTTTCATTTAATCCATAATAGTTAATGCCATAACACCATTTGGAATTTTCAACACTTCTTTATATGTTTTCATTTAATCCATAATAGTTAATGCCATAACACCATTTGGAATTTTCAACACTTCTTTATATGTTTTCATTTAATCCATAATAGTTAATGCCATAACATCATTTGGAATTTTCAACACTTCTTTATATGTTTTCATTTAATCCATAATAGTTAATGCCATAACATCATTTGGAATTTTCAACACTTCTTTATATGTTTTCATTTAATCCATAATAGTTAATGCCATAACATCATTTGGAATTTTCAACACTTCTTTATATGTTTTCATTTAATCCATAATAGTTAATGCCATAACACCATTTGGAATTTTCAACAGATCTTTATATGTTTTCATTTAATCCATAATAGTTAATGCCATAACATCATTTGGAACTTTCAACACCTCTTTATATGTTTTCATTTAATCCATAATAGTTAATGCCATAACACCATTTGGAATTTTCAACACTTCTTTATATGTTTTCATTTAATCCATAATAGTTAATGCCATAACATCATTTGGAATTTTCAACACTTCTTTATATGTTTTCATTTAATCCATAATAGTTAATGCCATAACATCATTTGGAATTTTCAACACTTCTTTATATGTTTTCATTTAATCCATAATAGTTAATGCCATAACACCATTTGGAATTTTCAACACTTCTTTATATGTTTTCATTTAATCCATAATAGTTAATGCCATAACATCATTTGGAATTTTCAACAGCTCTTTATATGTTTTCATTTAATCCATAATAGTTAATGCCATAACATCATTTGGAATTTTCAACACCTCTTTATATGTTTTCATTTAATCCATAATAGTTAATGCCATAACACCATTTGGAATTTTCAACACTTCTTTATATGTTTTCATTTAATCCATAATAGTTAATGCCATAACATCATTTGGAATTTTCAACACTTCTTTATATGTTTTCATTTAATCCATAATAGTTAATGCCATAACATCATTTGGAATTTTCAACACTTCTTTATATGTTTTCATTTAATCCATAATAGTTAATGCCATAACATCATTTGGAATTTTCAACACTTCTTTATATGTTTTCATTTAATCCATAATAGTTAATGCCATAACACCATTTGGAATTTTCAACAGCTCTTTATATGTTTTCATTTAATCCATAATAGTTAATGCCATAACATCATTTGGAATTTTCAACACCTCTTTATATGTTTTCATTTAATCCATAATAGTTAATGCCATAACACCATTTGGAATTTTCAACACCTCTTTATATGTTTTCATTTAATCCATAATAGTTAATGCCATAACACCATTTGGAATTTTCAACACTTCTTTATATGTTTTCATTTAATCCATAATAGTTAATGCCATAACATCATTTGGAATTTTCAACACCTCTTTATATGTTTTCATTTAATCCATAATAGTTAATGCCATAACACCATTTGGAATTTTCAACACCTCTTTATATGTTTTCATTTAATCCATAATAGTTAATGCCATAACATCATTTGGAATTTTCAACACTTCTTTATATGTTTTCATTTAATCCATAATAGTTAATGCCATAACATCATTTGGAATTTTCAACACCTCTTTATATGTTTTCATTTAATCCATAATAGTTAATGCCATAACACCATTTGGAATTTTCAACACTTCTTTATATGTTTTCATTTAATCCATAATAGTTAATGCCATAACATCATTTGGAATTTTCAACACCTCTTTATATGTTTTCATTTAATCCATAATAGTTAATGCCATAACACCATTTGGAATTTTCAACACTTCTTTATATGTTTTCATTTAATCCATAATAGTTAATGCCATAACATCATTTGGATTTTCAACTCTTCTTTATATGTTTTCATTTAATCCATAATAGTTAATGCCATAACATCATTTGGAATTTTCAACACTCTTTATATGTTTTCATTTAATCCATAATAGTTAATGCCATAACATCATTTGGAATTTTCAACACCTCTTTATATGTTTTCATTTAATCCATAATAGTTAATGCCATAACATAATTTGGAATTTTCAACCCCTCTTTATATGTTTTCATTTAATCCATAATAGTTAATGCCATAACATCATTTGGAATTTTCAACAGCTCTTTATATGTTTTCATTTAATCCATAATAGTTAATGCCATAACACCATTTGGAATTTTCAACACTTCTTTATATGTTTTCATTTAATCCATAATAGTTAATGCCATAACATCATTTGGAATTTTCAACACTTCTTTATATGTTTTCATTTAATCCATAATAGTTAATGCCATAACATCATTTGGAATTTTCAACACCTCTTTATATGTTTTCATTTAATCCATAATAGTTAATGCCATAACATCATTTGGAATTTTCAACACCTCTTATATGTTTTCATTTAATCCATAATAGTTAATGCCATAACATCATTTGGAATTTTCAACACCTCTTTATATGTTTTCATTTAATCCATAATAGTTAATGCCATAACATCATTTGGAATTTTCAACAGCTCTTTATATGTTTTCATTTAATCCATAATAGTTAATGCCATAACACCATTTGGAATTTTCAACAGCTCTTTATATGTTTTCATTTAATCCATAATAGTTAATGCCATAACATCATTTGGAATTTCAACACCTCTTTATATGTTTTCATTTAATCCATAATAGTTAATGCCATAACACCATTTGGAATTTTCAACACCTCTTTATATGTTTTCATTTAATCCATAATAGTTAATGCCATAACACCATTTGGAATTTTCAACAGCTCTTTATATGTTTCATTTAATCCATAATAGTTAATGCCATAACACCATTTGGAATTTTCAACACTTCTTTATATGTTTTCATTTAATCCATAATAGTTAATGCCATAACACCATTTGGAATTTTCAACACTTCTTTATATGTTTTCATTTAATCCATAATAGTTAATGCCATAACATCATTTGGATTTTCAACACCTCTTTATATGTTTTCATTTAATCCATAATAGTTAATGCCATAACGTCATTTGGAATTTTCAACACCTCTTTATATGTTTTCATTTAATCCATAATAGTTAATGCCATAACATCATTTGGAATTTTCAACAGCTCTTATATGTTTTCATTTAATCCATAATAGTTAATGCCATAACACCATTTGGAATTTTCAACACTTCTTTATATGTTTTCATTTAATCCATAATAGTTAATGCCATAACACCATTTGGAATTTTCAACACTTCTTTATATGTTTTCATTTAATCCATAATAGTTAATGCCATAACATCATTTGGAATTTTCAACACTTCTTTATATGTTTTCATTTAATCCATAATAGTTAATGCCATAACATCATTTGGAATTTTCAACACCTCTTTATATGTTTTCATTTAATCCATAATAGTTAATGCCATAACATCATTTGGAATTTTCAACACCTCTTTATATGTTTTCATTTAATCCATAATAGTTAATGCCATAACATCATTTGG
Source organism: Acanthosepion esculentum (assembly GCA_964036315.1). Lineage (NCBI taxonomy): Eukaryota > Metazoa > Mollusca > Cephalopoda > Sepiida > Sepiidae > Acanthosepion > Acanthosepion esculentum. Next base: position 54,511,724 of record OZ038510.1, read on the forward strand.
AATTTTCAACACCTCTTTATATGTTTTCATTTAATCCATAATAGTTAATGCCATAACATCATTTGGAATTTTCAACAGCTCTTTATATGTTTCATTTAATCCATAATAGTTAATGCCATAACACCATTTGGAATTTTCAACAGCTCTTTATATGTTTTCATTTAATCCATAATAGTTAATGCCATAACATCATTTGGAATTTTCAACACCTCTTTATATGTTTTCATTTAATCCATAATAGTTAATGCCATAACACCATTTGGAATTTTCAACACCTCTTTATATGTTTTCATTTAATCCATAATAGTTAATGCCATAACACCATTTGGAATTTTCAACAGCTCTTTATATGTTTTCATTTAATCCATAATAGTTAATGCCATAACACCATTTGGAATTTTCAACACTTCTTTATATGTTTTCATTTAATCCATAATAGTTAATGCCATAACACCATTTGGAATTTTCAACACTTCTTTATATGTTTTCATTTAATCCATAATAGTTAATGCCATAACATCATTTGGAATTTTCAACACCTCTTTATATGTTTTCATTTAATCATAATAGTTAATGCCATAACACCATTTGGAATTTTCAACACCTCTTATATGTTTTCATTTAATCCATAATAGTTAATGCCATAACATCATTTGGAATTTTCAACACTTCTTTATATGTTTTCATTTAATCCATAATAGTTAATGCCATAACATCATTTGGAATTTTCAACACCTCTTTATATGTTTTCATTTAATCCATAATAGTTAATGCCATAACACCATTTGGAATTTTCAACACTTCTTATATGTTTTCATTTAATCCATAATAGTTAATGCCATAACATCATTTTGGAATTTTCAACACCTCTTTATATGTTTTCATTTAATCCATAATAGTTAATGCCATAACACCATTTGGAATTTTCAACACTTCTTTATATGTTTTCATTTAATCCATAATAGTTAATGCCATAACATCATTTGGAATTTTCAACACTTCTTTATATGTTTTCATTTAATCCATAATAGTTAATGCCATAACATCATTTGGAATTTTCAACACCTCTTTATATGTTTTCATTTAATCCATAATAGTTAATGCCATAACATCATTTGGAATTTTCAACACCTCTTTATATATTTTCATTTAATCCATAATAGTTAATGCCATAACATCATTTGGAATTTTCAACCCCTCTTTATATGTTTTCATTTAATCCATAATAGTTAATGCCATAACATCATTTGGAATTTTCAACAGCTCTTTATATGTTTTCATTTAATCCATAATAGTTAATGCCATAACACCATTTGGAATTTTCAACACTTCTTTATATGTTTTCATTTAATCCATAATAGTTAATGCCATAACATCATTTGGAATTTTCAACACTTCTTTATATGTTTTCATTTAATCCATAATAGTTAATGCCATAACATCATTTGGAATTTTCAACACCTCTTTATATGTTTTCATTTAATCCATAATAGTTAATGCCATAACATCATTTGGAATTTTCAACACCTCTTTATATGTTTTCATTTAATCCATAATAGTTAATGCCATAACATCATTTGGAATTTTCAACACCTCTTTATATGTTTTCATTTAATCCATAATAGTTAATGCCATAACATCATTTGGAATTTTCAACAGCTCTTTATATGTTTTCATTTAATCCATAATAGTTAATGCCATAACATCATTTGGAATTTTCAACACTTCTTTATATGTTTTCATTTAATCCATAATAGTTAATGCCATAACATCATTTGGAATTTTCAACACTTCTTTATATGTTTTCATTTAATCCATAATAGTTAATGCCATAACATCATTTGGAATTTTCAACACCTCTTTATATGTTTTCATTTAATCCATAATAGTTAATGCCATAACATCATTTGGAATTTTCAACACCTCTTTATATGTTTTCATTTAATCCATAATAGTTAATGCCATAACATCATTTGGAATTTTCAACACCTCTTTATATGTTTTCATTTAATCCATAATAGTTAATGCCATAACATCATTTGGAATTTTCAACACCTCTTTATATGTTTTCATTTAATCCATAATAGTTAATGCCATAACATCATTTTGAATTTTCAACACTTCTTTATATGTTTTCATTTAATCCATAATAGTTAATGCCATAACATCATTTGGAATTTTCAACAGCTCTTTATATCTTTTCATTTAATCCATAATAGTTAATGCCATAACGTCATTTGGAATTTTCAACACTTCTTTATATGTTTTCATTTAATCCATAATAGTTAATGCCATAACATCATTTGGAATTTTCAACACCTCTTTATATGTTTTCATTTAATCCATAATAGTTAATGCCATAACATCATTTGGAATTTTCAACACCTCTTTATATGTTTTCATTTAATCCATAATAGTTAATGCCATAACATCATTTGGAATTTTCAACAGCTCTTTATATGTTTTCATTTAATCCATAATAGTTAATGCCATAACATCATTTGGAATTTTCAACACCTCTTTATATGTTTTCATTTAATCCATAATAGTTAATGCCATAACATCATTTGGAATGTTCAACACCTCTTTATATGTTTTCATTTAATCCATAATAGTTAATGCCATAACATCATTTGGAATTTTCAACACCTCTTTATATGTTTTCATTTAATCCATAATAGTTAATGCCATAACACCATTTGGAATTTTCAACACCTCTTTATATGTTTTCATTTAATCCATAATAGTTAATGCCATAACATCATTTGGAATTTTCAACAGCTCTTTATATGTTTTCATTTAATCCATAATAGTTAATGCCATAACATCATTTGGAATTTTCAACACTTCTTTATATGTTTTCATTTAATCCATAATAGTTAATGCCATAACACCATTTGGAATTTTCAACACTTCTTTATATGTTTTCATTTAATCCATAATAGTTAATGCCATAACATCATTTGGAATTTTCAACACCTCTTTATATGTTTTCATTTAATCCATAATAGTTAATGCCATAACATCATTTTGAATTTTCAACACTTCTTTATATGTTTTCATTTAATCCATAATAGTTAATGCCATAACATCATTTGGAATTTTCAACAGCTCTTTATATCTTTTCATTTAATCCATAATAGTTAATGCCATAACGTCATTTGGAATTTTCAACACTTCTTTATATGTTTTCATTTAATCCATAATAGTTAATGCCATAACATCATTTGGAATTTTCAACACCTCTTTATATGTTTTCATTTAATCCATAATAGTTAATGCCATAACATCATTTGGAATTTTCAACACCTCTTTATATGTTTTCATTTAATCCATAATAGTTAATGCCATAACATCATTTGGAATTTTCAACAGCTCTTTATATGTTTTCATTTAATCCATAATAGTTAATGCCATAACATCATTTGGAATTTTCAACACCTCTTTATATGTTTTCATTTAATCCATAATAGTTAATGCCATAACATCATTTGGAATGTTCAACACCTCTTTATATGTTTTCATTTAATCCATAATAGTTAATGCCATAACATCATTTGGAATTTTCAACACCTCTTTATATGTTTTCATTTAATCCATAATAGTTAATGCCATAACACCATTTGGAATTTTCAACACCTCTTTATATGTTTTCATTTAATCCATAATAGTTAATGCCATAACATCATTTGGAATTTTCAACAGCTCTTTATATGTTTTCATTTAATCCATAATAGTTAATGCCATAACATCATTTGGAATTTTCAACACTTCTTTATATGTTTTCATTTAATCCATAATAGTTAATGCCATAACACCATTTGGAATTTTCAACACTTCTTTATATGTTTTCATTTAATCCATAATAGTTAATGCCATAACATCATTTGGAATTTTCAACACCTCTTTATATGTTTTCATTTAATCCATAATAGTTAATGCCATAACATCATTTGGAATTTTCAACACTTCTTTATATGTTTTCATTTAATCCATAATAGTTAATGCCATAACATCATTTGGAATTTTCAACACCTCTTTATATGTTTTCATTTAATCCATAATAGTTAATGCCATAACATCATTTGGAATTTTCAACAGCTCTTTATATGTTTTCATTTAATCCATAATAGTTAATGCCATAACATCATTTGGAATTTTCAACACTTCTTTATATGTTTTCATTTAATCCATAATAGTTAATGCCATAACATCATTTGGAATTTTCAACACTTCTTTATATGTTTTCATTTAATCCATAATAGTTAATGCCATAACATCATTTGGAATTTTCAACACTTCTTTATATGTTTTCATTTAATCCATAATAGTTAATGCCATAACATCATTTGGAATGTTCAACACCTCTTTATATGTTTTCATTTAATCCATAATAGTTAATGCCATAACATCATTTGGAATTTTCAACACCTCTTTATATGTTTTCATTTAATCCATAATAGTTAATGCCATAACATCATTTGGAATTTTCAACACCTCTTTATATATTTTCATTTAATCCATAATAGTTAATGCCATAACATCATTTGGAATTTTCAACACCTCTTTATATGTTTTCATTTAATCCATAATAGTTAATGCCATAACATCATTTGGAATTTTCAACCCCTCTTTATATGTTTTCATTTAATCCATAATAGTTAATGCCATAACATCATTTGGAATTTTCAACAGCTCTTTATATGTTTTCATTTAATCCATAATAGTTAATGCCATAACACCATTTGGAATTTTCAACACTTCTTTATATGTTTTCATTTAATCCATAATAGTTAATGCCATAACATCATTTGGAATTTTCAACACTTCTTTATATGTTTTCATTTAATCCATAATAGTTAATGCCATAACATCATTTGGAATTTTCAACACCTCTTTATATGTTTTCATTTAATCCATAATAGTTAATGCCATAACATCATTTGGAATTTTCAACACCTCTTTATATGTTTTCATTTAATCCATAATAGTTAATGCCATAACATCATTTGGAATTTTCAACACCTCTTTATATGTTTTCATTTAATCCATAATAGTTAATGCCATAACATCATTTGGAATTTTCAACAGCTCTTTATATGTTTTCATTTAATCCATAATAGTTAATGCCATAACACCATTTGGAATTTTCAACAGCTCTTTATATGTTTTCATTTAATCCATAATAGTTAATGCCATAACACCATTTGGAATTTTCAACACCTCTTTATATGTTTTCATTTAATCCATAATAGTTAATGCCATAACACCATTTGGAATTTTCAACACCTCTTTATATGTTTTCATTTAATCCATAATAGTTAATGCCATAACACCATTTGGAATTTTCAACAGCTCTTTATATGTTTTCATTTAATCCATAATAGTTAATGCCATAACACCATTTGGAATTTTCAACACTTCTTTATATGTTTTCATTTAATCCATAATAGTTAATGCCATAACACCATTTGGAATTTTCAACACTTCTTTATATGTTTTCATTTAATCCATAATAGTTAATGCCATAACATCATTTGGAATTTTCAACACCTCTTTATATGTTTTCATTTAATCCATAATAGTTAATGCCATAACACCATTTGGAATTTTCAACACCTCTTTATATGTTTTCATTTAATCCATAATAGTTAATGCCATAACATCATTTGGAATTTTCAACACTTCTTTATATGTTTTCATTTAATCCATAATAGTTAATGCCATAACATCATTTGGAATTTTCAACACCTCTTTATATGTTTTCATTTAATCCATAATAGTTAATGCCATGACACCATTTGGAATTTTCAACACTTCTTTATATGTTTTCATTTAATCCATAATAGTTAATGCCATAACATCATTTGGAATTTTCAACACCTCTTTATATGTTTTCATTTAATCCATAATAGTTAATGCCATAACATCATTTGGAATTTTCAACACTTCTTTATATGTTTTCATTTAATCCATAATAGTTAATGCCATAACATCATTTGGAATTTTCAACACTTCTTTATATGTTTTCATTTAATCCATAATAGTTAATGCCATAACATCATTTGGAATTTTCAACACCTCTTTATATGTTTTCATTTAATCCATAATAGTTAATGCCATAACATCATTTGGAATTTTCAACACCTCTTTATATGTTTTCATTTAATCCATAATAGTTAATGCCATAACATCATTTGGAATTTTCAACCCCTCTTTATATGTTTTCATTTAATCCATAATAGTTAATGCCATAACATCATTTGGAATTTTCAACAGCTCTTTATATGTTTTCATTTAATCCATAATAGTTAATGCCATAACACCATTTGGAATTTTCAACACTTCTTTATATGTTTTCATTTAATCCATAATAGTTAATGCCATAACATCATTTGGAATTTTCAACACTTCTTTATATGTTTTCATTTAATCCATAATAGTTAATGCCATAACATCATTTGGAATTTTCAACACCTCTTTATATGTTTTCATTTAATCCATAATAGTTAATGCCATAACATCATTTGGAATTTTCAACACCTCTTTATATGTTTTCATTTAATCCATAATAGTTAATGCCATAACATCATTTGGAATTTTCAACACCTCTTTATATGTTTTCATTTAATCCATAATAGTTAATGCCATAACATCATTTGGAATTTTCAACAGCTCTTTATATGTTTTCATTTAATCCATAATAGTTAATGCCATAACATCATTTGGAATTTTCAACACTTCTTTATATGTTTTCATTTAATCCATAATAGTTAATGCCATAACATCATTTGGAATTTTCAACACTTCTTTATATGTTTTCATTTAATCCATAATAGTTAATGCCATAACATCATTTGGAATTTTCAACACCTCTTTATATGTTTTCATTTAATCCATAATAGTTAATGCCATAACATCATTTGGAATTTTCAACACCTCTTTATATGTTTTCATTTAATCCATAATAGTTAATGCCATAACATCATTTGGAATTTTCAACACCTCTTTATATGTTTTCATTTAATCCATAATAGTTAATGCCATAACATCATTTGGAATTTTCAACACCTCTTTATATGTTTTCATTTAATCCATAATAGTTAATGCCATAACATCATTTGGAATTTTCAACACCTCTTTATATGTTTTCATTTAATCCATAATAGTTAATGCCATAACATCATTTTGAATTTTCAACACTTCTTTATATGTTTTCATTTAATCCATAATAGTTAATGCCATAACATCATTTGGAATTTTCAACAGCTCTTTATATCTTTTCATTTAATCCATAATAGTTAATGCCATAACGTCATTTGGAATTTTCAACACTTCTTTATATGTTTTCATTTAATCCATAATAGTTAATGCCATAACATCATTTGGAATTTTCAACACCTCTTTATATGTTTTCATTTAATCCATAATAGTTAATGCCATAACATCATTTGGAATTTTCAACACCTCTTTATATGTTTTCATTTAATCCATAATAGTTAATGCCATAACATCATTTGGAATTTTCAACAGCTCTTTATATGTTTTCATTTAATCCATAATAGTTAATGCCATAACATCATTTGGAATTTTCAACACCTCTTTATATGTTTTCATTTAGTCCATAATAGTTAATGCCATAACATCATTTGGAATGTTCAACACCTCTTTATATGTTTTCATTTAATCCATAATAGTTAATGCCATAACATCATTTGGAATTTTCAACACCTCTTTATATGTTTTCATTTAATCCATAATAGTTAATGCCATAACACCATTTGGAATTTTCAACACCTCTTTATATGTTTTCATTTAATCCATAATAGTTAATGCCATAACATCATTTGGAATTTTCAACAGCTCTTTATATGTTTTCATTTAATCCATAATAGTTAATGCCATAACATCATTTGGAATTTTCAACACTTCTTTATATGTTTTCATTTAATCCATAATAGTTAATGCCATAACATCATTTGGAATTTTCAACACTTCTTTATATGTTTTCATTTAATCCATAATAGTTAATGCCATAACATCATTTGGAATTTTCAACACCTCTTTATATGTTTTCATTTAATCCATAATAGTTAATGCCATAACATCATTTGGAATTTTCAACACTTCTTTATATGTTTTCATTTAATCCATAATACTTAATGCCATAACATCATTTGGAATTTTCAACACCTCTTTATATGTTTTCATTTAATCCATAATAGTTAATGCCATAACATCATTTGGAATTTTCAACAGCTCTTTATATGTTTTCATTTAATCCATAATAGTTAATGCCATAACATCATTTGGAATTTTCAACACTTCTTTATATGTTTTCATTTAATCCATAATAGTTAATGCCATAACATCATTTGGAATTTTCAACACTTCTTTATATGTTTTCATTTAATCCATAATAGTTAATGCCATAACATCATTTGGAATTTTCAACACTTCTTTATATGTTTTCATTTAATCCATAATAGTTAATGCCATAACATCATTTGGAATGTTCAACACCTCTTTATATGTTTTCATTTAATCCATAATAGTTAATGCCATAACATCATTTGGAATTTTCAACACCTCTTTATATGTTTTCATTTAATCCATAATAGTTAATGCCATAACATCATTTGGAATTTTCAACACCTCTTTATATGTTTTCATTTAATCCATAATAGTTAATGCCATAACATCATTTCGAATTTTCAACACCTCTTTATATGTTTTCATTTAATCCATAATAGTTAATGCCATAACATCATTTTGAATTTTCAACACTTCTTTATATGTTTTCATTTAATCCATAATAGTTAATGCCATAACATCATTTGGAATTTTCAACAGCTCTTTATATGTTTTCATTTAATCCATAATAGTTAATGCCATAACGTCATTTGGAATTTTCAACACTTCTTTATATGTTTTCATTTAATCCATAATAGTTAATGCCATAACATCATTTGGAATTTTCAACACCTCTTTATATGTTTTCATTTAATCCATAATAGTTAATGTCATAACATAATTTGGAATTTTCAACACTTCTTTATATGTTTTCATTTAATCCATAATAGTAAATGCCATAACATCATTTGGAATTTTCAACACCTCTTTATATGTTTTCATTTAATCCATAATAGTTAATGCCATAACATCATTTGGAATTTTCAACACTTCTTTATATGTTTTCATTTAATCCATAATAGTTAATGCCATAACATCATTTGGAATTTTCAACACCTCTTTATATGTTTTCATTTAATCCATAATAGTTAATGCCATAACATCATTTGGAATTTTCAACACCTCTTTATATGTTTTCATTTAATCCATAATAGTTAATGCCATAACATCATTTGGAATTTTCAACACCTCTTTATATGTTTCCATTTAATCCATAATAGTTAATGCCATAACATCATTTGGAATTTTCAACACTTCTTTATATGTTTTCATTTAATCCATAATAGTTAATGCCATAACATCATTTGGAATTTTCAACACCTCTTTATATGTTTTCATTTAATCCATAATAGTTAATGCCATTACATCATTTGGAATTTTCAACAGTTCTTTATATGTTTTCATTTAATCCATAATAGTTAATGCCATAACATCATTTGGAATTTTCAACACTTCTTTATATGTTTTCATTTAATCCATAATAGTTAATGCCATAACATCATTTGGAATTTTCAACTCTTCTTTATATGTTTTCATTTAATCCATAATAGTTAATGCCATAACATCATTTGGAATTTTCAACACCTCTTTATATGTTTTCATTTAATCCATAATAGTTAATGCCATAACATCATTTGGAATTTTCAACACTTCTTTATATGTTTTCATTTAATCCATAATAGTTAATGCCATAACATCATTTGGAATTTTCAACACCTCTTTATATGTTTTCATTTAATCCATAATAGTTAATGCCATAACATCATTTGGAATTTTCAACACTTCTTTATATGTTTTCATTTAATCCATAATAGTTAATGCCATAACATCATTTGGAATTTTCAACACCTCTTTATACGTTTTCATTTAATCCATAATAGTTAATGCCATAACATCATTTGGAATTTTCAACACCTCTTTATATGTTTTCATTTAATCCATAATAGTTAATGCCATAACATCATTTACAATACATTTTGCATTTGATATTTTTTATTGTTAAGCTTACTAGACCAACCTCTAATTCTGTCTTCTTTCTGTTTTATTCCAGGTTCAATATCATCAGAGCACACTTGACCGTGATCCAGCAGCCAAGGCTGTCCTCTCCTTGCTGGTTCGAGGCCCACACAGTGAAGGGTTGCGTCAAGGAGATTCTTTTGCTGAACTTCCTGATCATCCACAAATCCAATTTTAAGATAGATTTTATTCTCTCAGTTTGATGTTCAGTATTTTCACAGAACAAAACATTATTTTCAACAAGTTTAATATTTTCTATCATTTTATTCATGTTATGTATTCTGCACTGTATCAGGCATTAAGTTTATCAATATTAATTTGAAGTTCATATATATTTTTATAGTAAACTGCCTTAAATTATTTAAGTTAATTGTGTGTATGCATATTGCAATGGATTAATGTGTTTTAGATCCTTAATTGTACAAAAATTTAATGTATTTTTCATGCTATGAAATCTTTTTATCACTGTTTAAATTTATTATCAACCAACATTTTGTATACACCTTTGACAAGGTTCAAGTTTTTTCAATTGTTGCTAATCCAGTTACCCTATCACATGCACATCATAAAAGATACTAACTTTTATATATTTGGAAGTGTGAGTGAGTGTTAAATTATGTATTCTGTAAAGTTACTTACTTGAATTGCAATGACAAGACCAAAGTTATTTAAAGATACATGAAGTTTTCTGAAATTGTTATAAAAAATTTAAGAGTAATATGGCAGGTTATCTGCTCTTATCAAAAGCTTCAAAGTTAAACAGCAGACATCTTAGTAAAAAGCAAATTATTGTATTCTTTCTGGATAAATGATTTTTGGCAAACATAAATTTGACCTGCTTGAAACTCATGTATATAAACAATACGGGTAAGATTACATTTGTCTTCAGGTATTAAAAAATATCAGAAATTGATTTCAGTATAAGATTTATTTCATATATACATACAGAAAAAAACATAAAATTACTTTTGTGCATAAATGTAATAAAGGTGTTATAATTTGAAAAATATTGAAAATTCATGATCTAAAATTATAATGCTTTAAATGAAAACTTTCACTGCAAATACATATGAAGTACTATGCAAACAACATTCATACACAATAACTGGTAGCTCCCTCTCTCTCTCTCTCTCTAATTTGTTCAGTTGATGTGATCTTCAGATTTCCAGTAGCCCAAAACAGAAAAATGGCCAAACTGCTTCACTTATCAACATCCAAATAATGTTAGTCATATCCAGTATTTGAATAATTTGGGCCATAAAAATTTACATTTTCATTAAAGACTACAAGATATTTGGTTTACATTTCTGCTGATAAGGTTAAGATTTTGAAACAAACAATCAATGTTTGCTTCCCACTTTTAAATTGCCTTGAATTTGCTTGCTTAACCCCATTAAAGTATATAACAGCCTTTATTTTATCTTTTTCTATTGTTTAGTCTCTTATCAATTTTCTATGTTTGTTTGTTAAAATGAACAAAATAAACTTTGCAGATCACAGAAAAATTGTTTTGCTTCTTTTTTTTAAAAAAAAAATTTAGTTTTAACTTTTAACTCAGCAGCCAATTTATTTCATTATGTCAGTGAAGATTGTAGCAGATGTTACACCTTTTCATCAAACATGCATGCATTGAAAACCCTGTCAGAAGCAGTGACTCCTTTTCAAGTCTGTGATAGACAATAAAAAAACAAAAAAACTGGGAGCATGCATGCAACATGCAAATCTTAAGAGGCTAGCTCTCTTTCACTTCGTGTGGAGTTTGACTGTTAAAATTGATGCTCACTGTAATAGAAACACATGTCTTAGACAATATACGTCACTCACTCTTTAACTCACCAACAGAGTAAGTTCAACTTTTTATTAATTTTTCATACAGACTTTCTTAAGAACATTCCTTGAATTTGCCCTTTCTTTCAGGAACCATCTTTGAGCTTAAAAAAGTTCCTGATAGAATAAAAATTTATATCACATTTTGTTTCAATTTCTTGTTTGTTTATGTTCTCAACCAACACTTTCTCAATTCTCAAATGACAATCCTAAACCTAGCTCATGACTTTTTTCTTACTTGTTTCTTTCATTCACAGATAATCAAATGTTTCAACTTCTTGTTTGCTCAAGATCCATTGTCCAGTATCAGTTCATAATGTGAACATTCCAGCATTTATACTGAATTTACTATTGGGCAAAATATAATTTTGCACTATAATGGATGTAATGGACATAGGATACGAAGAGTTTTTTATAATATATTCATTGTATCAAATCAATTTTGATAGGTCATTTCATTACCTTGCAATAACTTGTGCTCTAATCTCTGCATAGACTGCTTGGAGCTTTTGAAGTTGATCATACAAAATTGATTCCTAAATTGGAGATAAAATATACAATTATGACTAGAATTTTAAATCCAACAACAATTTAGTGAAAATTACTTAAAAATCCCTTCATTTCAGTAGATTCAATTTTGATTCTTAAGTCCAATTATGTTTTAACTCTTTAACTCATATATCTTTTGCTCTCTCTCTCTCTCTCTCCCTTTCTCTCTCAATATATATATATATATTTATATATATATATAGCTAGAGAGAGAGAGAGCAAAAGAGAGACATATATATATATACACACACACACACACACACACACACACACACATACACGCATACATACACATGTTAAATGCCAATGAAATGGCATATTTATATATATATATATATAGCGAGAGAAAGAGATTATTATTATCATTGTGTCAGAAGTAATTTAATTTTACAATACAATTGTTGGTTTCAATCTCAGGAAATAACTACTAAAGATACATGTTTTGTATGTGTTTATTTATCTATTGATATTCACAAACTTTCACATTTATGTATATATAAATAAACATTAGTGCCAGTGAGTATCGACAAATGTTATATTGACAGAAGTGTAAAAATCTGCTTCCATTTGTCTTTTTTTTGTTCATAGTTTACATTTTTTTTTGTTCACAGTTTATTATGTAATAAATAAGAATCAATTTAAAAGATGCCAAGCAAAAAACAAATTTTGGACCATCCTGTGAAAATAAAAATGGAACTAACTGCTAGTGGAACCAGCAAACAAGTATCCTACATATAAAAACAAAAAAAAACTCCAGGGAGACTATATTCAGTTTATCTAACAACAGTCTTTGATATTCTCTCCAACCCCTAATGTTTTCTCCATGTCTCCTTATGTTACTCTTTCCTTTCATCTTATTTTGTCAGTTTGCTATTCATAATAACATATAACAAAAGTTCAAAACACAACTTATATACATACATGTATGTATGTATGTATGTATGTACATGTATATACATACACAAAATATACAAAAAGTAGATGACAAAAATATTCTTTGTATAAATTTTTGGTTGCTTCTACTGGTGCTGTGATACTATTTGTCATTGCCATGGTAAAATAGAAGAAAGTTTTGCTAAAACATAGGAAAGTTTTCTTATGGACAAAAGGAGCGATATACTGAAAAACTTTGGAACAAGAAGGGTTAATACCTAAAATTAATGGAACAAGATTGACAATTTAATTCACATATAAACGACACGTGGAATTGGTTTGAACAATGGAAAATGACCCAAATTCAGAGAGCAATGAATGATTGATATGTGTTCTACACAGCTAAAAATGCAAACTGTAAAGCGAAAACTTCATTTTCATAAACAACAAATTTGGAGTTGATTTCTCCTGGTCAAAAGTTGAAATATCAGGAGGGGGGGATAAGCCACCTACACTCACTGAGGAGATTTAGTAAGAAGTAATGATATGAAAGAGTGGAAGAAGAGAACTCCTCAGAATTATGAAGTAAGCTGACAACAAAGGGGATTTATCAGATGTGCCCTATGCACTGTGCCCCACGCCAGTTTGAGTGAATGTCAATAAAAATACGAATGCATGAAGTGAATTTGTTAGACAAAGATGGAGATGGAGACAGGAGAGAGATGGCAGAGAGTTCATCCCAGCCACCAGTCATGATATACCCCATGTGTTTGCCTGCTGAAGAAAATCCCCCCCAACTTCAGCCTTGTGCTGAACTTTGCCAAAACAGCAAAACAAAGTTTACACCAATATCACTTCCAATTTAGATGCAAGTTAGGCTAATAATTAACTTCATGCAAACTCTAATATAACCAATTATTGTATGAAGGACTGATATAAAAACAGTATTTACTTTTCATTCAATTTTTTCAAGTGTTATTTTTTTCCCTGTATGTCTTCACCCTGCTTGGACCAGCCCAACATGAAGACCTTGATCTCCTTATGATCAAACTTAAATCACAACATGGGATAGGACAGGTCTGAGATTGAAGCAATCTTCATCGATCAGCTGCTGTGTTAGAAGTCTTGGACGACTGGGGAAGGTGTTGTACAATTACAGTGCTTGTTATTGAAGAGTGTTCTTTGAAGTGGGCTAAATTTCAGATTCAGTGGATCTTAATGACCTCTCTCTGAGAAGCAACCAATCCTTTGGTTCTAACAACCAATAAAAATTTTTATTGTCTTTTCCCCATTTTTTGCCCCCTTTACAACAGAGAGGTGCATAAGTTACTGTTGCAAGTAAGGTGAGGGGGATTTACCTTTTGTACCTGGAAGAGTGTAAGTTTTATTGGTAACGATGTACTTACAAATTTGGCATTGTGGTTTATTACACATATAATTACCTCAGAAAGAATTTGGTCATTTCAGTTTGGAAGAAATTTAACGATCTTATAGTAATAGTTTATATATGTATTAAAGTTTATGCATCCATATAAAAAAATATTGTCAATATAGATATAGTAATGTATGGGCTGCAGGTGATATTTGAATATCAATTTTTGTTTGAGAATTTGTGTGTAATGGCTTTTCAGTACATATTGCTGTGCCTTGGGTATAATGGCTTCTCAGTACATATTGCTGTGCCTTGGGTGTAATGGCTTTTCAGTACATATTGCTGTGCCTTGGGTGTAATGGCTTTTCAGTACATATTGCTGTGCCTTGGGTGTAATGGCTTTTCAGTACATATTGCTGTGCCTTGGGTATAATGGCTTTTCAGTACATATTGCTGTGCCTTGGGTATAATGGCTTTTCAGTACATATTGCTGTGCCTTGGGTATAATGGCTTTTCAGTACATATTGCTGTGCCTTGGGTATAATGGCTTTTCAGTACATATTGCTGTGCCTTGGGTATAATGGCTTTTCAGTACATATTGCTGTGCCTTGGGTGTAATGGCTTTTCAGTACATATTGCTGTGCCTTGGGTATAATGGCTTTTCAGTACATATTGCTGTGCCTTGGGTGTAATGGCTTTTCAGTACATATTGCTGTGCCTTGGGTGTAATGGCTTTTCAGTACATATTGCTGTGCCTTGGGTATAATGGCTTTTCAGTACATATTGCTGTGCCTTGGGTGTAATGGCTTTTCAGTACATATTGCTGTGCCTTGGGTATAATGGCTTTTCAGTACATATTGCTGTGCCTTGGGTATAATGGCTTTTCAGTACATATTGCTGTGCCTTGGGTGTAATGGCTTTTCAGTACATATTGCTGTGCCTTGGGTGTAATGGCTTTTCAGTACATATTGCTGTGCCTTGGGTGTAATGGCTTTTCAGTACATATTGCTGTGCCTTGGGTATAATGGCTTTTCAGTACATATTGCTGTGCCTTGGGTATAATGGCTTTTCAGTACATATTGCTGTGCCTTGGGTGTAATGGCTTTTCAGTACATATTGCTGTGCCTTGGGTGTAATGGCTTTTCAGTACATATTGCTGTGCCTTGGGTGTAATGGCTTTTCAGTACATATTGCTGTGCCTTGGGTGTAATGGCTTTTCAGTACATATTGCTGTGCCTTGGGTGTAATGGCTTTTCAGTACATATTGCTGTGCCTTGGGTATAATGGCTTTTCAGTACATATTGCTGTGCCTTGGGTGTAATGGCTTTTCAGTACATATTGCTGTGCCTTGGGTATAATGGCTTTTCAGTACATATTGCTGTGCCTTGGGTGTAATGGCTTTTCAGTACATATTGCTGTGCCTTGGGTATAATGGCTTTTCAGTACATATTGCTGTGCCTTGGGTATAATGGCTTTTCAGTACATATTGCTGTGCCTTGGGTATAATGGCTTTTCAGTACATATTGCTGTGCCTTGGGTATAATGGCTTTTCAGTACATATTGCTGTGCCTTGGGTGTAATGGCTTTTCAGTACATATTGCTGTGCCTTGGGTGTAATGGCTTTTCAGTACATATTGCTGTGCCTTGGGTATAATGGCTTTTCAGTACATATTGCTGTGCCTTGGGTGTAATGGCTTTTCAGTACATATTGCTGTGCCTTGGGTATAATGGCTTTTCAGTACATATTGCTGTGCCTTGGGTATAATGGCTTTTCAGTACATATTGCTGTGCCTTGGGTATAATGGCTTTTCAGTACATATTGCTGTGCCTTGGGTATAATGGCTTTTCAGTACATATTGCTGTGCCTTGGGTATAATGGCTTTTCAGTACATATTGCTGTGCCTTGGGTATAATGGCTTTTCAGTACATATTGCTGTGCCTTGGGTGTAATGGCTTTTCAGTACATATTGCTGTGCCTTGGGTATAATGGCTTTTCAGTACATATTGCTGTGCCTTGGGTGTAATGGCTTTTCAGTACATATTGCTGTGCCTTGGGTGTAATGGCTTTTCAGTACATATTGCTGTGCCTTGGGTATAATGGCTTTTCAGTACATATTGCTGTGCCTTGGGTGTAATGGCTTTTCAGTACATATTGCTGTGCCTTGGGTGTAATGGCTTTTCAGTACATATTGCTGTGCCTTGGGTGTAATGGCTTTTCAGTACATATTGCTGTGCCTTGGGTATAATGGCTTTTCAGTACATATTGCTGTGCCTTGGGTATAATGGCTTTTCAGTACATATTGCTGTGCCTTGGGTATAATGGCTTTTCAGTACATATTGCTGTGCCTTGGGTATAATGGCTTTTCAGTACATATTGCTGTGCCTTGGGTGTAATGGCTTTTCAGTACATATTGCTGTGCCTTGGGTATAATGGCTTCTCAGTACATATTGCTGTGCCTTGGGTATAATGGCTTTTCAGTACATATTGCTGTGCCTTGGGTGTAATGGCTTTTCAGTACATATTGCTGTGCCTTGGGTGTAATGGCTTCTCAGTACATATTGCTGTGCCTTGGGTATAATGGCTTTTCAGTACATATTGCTGTGCCTTGGGTATAATGGCTTTTCAGTACATATTGCTGTGCCTTGGGTATAATGGCTTTTCAGTACATATTGCTGTGCCTTGGGTATAATGGCTTTTCAGTACATATTGCTGTGCCTTGGGTGTAATGGCTTTTCAGTACATATTGCTGTGCCTTGGGTATAATGGCTTTTCAGTACATATTGCTGTGCCTTGGGTGTAATGGCTTTTCAGTACATATTGCTGTGCCTTGGGTGTAATGGCTTTTCAGTACATATTGCTGTGCCTTGGGTATAATGGCTTTTCAGTACATATTGCTGTGCCTTGGGTGTAATGGCTTTTCAGTACATATTGCTGTGCCTTGGGTATAATGGCTTTTCAGTACATATTGCTGTGCCTTGGGTGTAATGGCTTTTCAGTACATATTGCTGTGCCTTGGGTGTAATGGCTTTTCAGTACATATTGCTGTGCCTTGGGTGTAATGGCTTTTCAGTACATATTGCTGTGCCTTGGGTGTAATGGCTTTTCAGTACATATTGCTGTGCCTTGGGTGTAATGGCTTTTCAGTACATATTGCTGTGCCTTGGGTATAATGGCTTTTCAGTACATATTGCTGTGCCTTGGGTGTAATGGCTTTTCAGTACATATTGCTGTGCCTTGGGTATAATGGCTTTTCAGTACATATTGCTGTGCCTTGGGTGTAATGGCTTTTCAGTACATATTGCTGTGCCTTGGGTATAATGGCTTTTCAGTACATATTGCTGTGCCTTGGGTATAATGGCTTTTCAGTACATATTGCTGTGCCTTGGGTATAATGGCTTTTCAGTACATATTGCTGTGCCTTGGGTATAATGGCTTTTCAGTACATATTGCTGTGCCTTGGGTGTAATGGCTTTTCAGTACATATTGCTGTGCCTTGGGTGTAATGGCTTTTCAGTACATATTGCTGTGCCTTGGGTATAATGGCTTTTCAGTACATATTGCTGTGCCTTGGGTGTAATGGCTTTTCAGTACATATTGCTGTGCCTTGGGTATAATGGCTTTTCAGTACATATTGCTGTGCCTTGGGTATAATGGCTTTTCAGTACATATTGCTGTGCCTTGGGTATAATGGCTTTTCAGTACATATTGCTGTGCCTTGGGTATAATGGCTTTTCAGTACATATTGCTGTGCCTTGGGTATAATGGCTTTTCAGTACATATTGCTGTGCCTTGGGTATAATGGCTTTTCAGTACATATTGCTGTGCCTTGGGTGTAATGGCTTTTCAGTACATATTGCTGTGCCTTGGGTATAATGGCTTTTCAGTACATATTGCTGTGCCTTGGGTGTAATGGCTTTTCAGTACATATTGCTGTGCCTTGGGTGTAATGGCTTTTCAGTACATATTGCTGTGCCTTGGGTATAATGGCTTTTCAGTACATATTGCTGTGCCTTGGGTGTAATGGCTTTTCAGTACATATTGCTGTGCCTTGGGTGTAATGGCTTTTCAGTACATATTGCTGTGCCTTGGGTGTAATGGCTTTTCAGTACATATTGCTGTGCCTTGGGTATAATGGCTTTTCAGTACATATTGCTGTGCCTTGGGTATAATGGCTTTTCAGTACATATTGCTGTGCCTTGGGTATAATGGCTTTTCAGTACATATTGCTGTGCCTTGGGTATAATGGCTTTTCAGTACATATTGCTGTGCCTTGGGTGTAATGGCTTTTCAGTACATATTGCTGTGCCTTGGGTATAATGGCTTCTCAGTACATATTGCTGTGCCTTGGGTATAATGGCTTTTCAGTACATATTGCTGTGCCTTGGGTGTAATGGCTTTTCAGTACATATTGCTGTGCCTTGGGTGTAATGGCTTCTCAGTACATATTGCTGTGCCTTGGGTATAATGGCTTTTCAGTACATATTGCTGTGCCTTGGGTATAATGGCTTTTCAGTACATATTGCTGTGCCTTGGGTATAATGGCTTTTCAGTACATATTGCTGTGCCTTGGGTATAATGGCTTTTCAGTACATATTGCTGTGCCTTGGGTGTAATGGCTTTTCAGTACATATTGCTGTGCCTTGGGTATAATGGCTTTTCAGTACATATTGCTGTGCCTTGGGTGTAATGGCTTTTCAGTACATATTGCTGTGCCTTGGGTGTAATGGCTTTTCAGTACATATTGCTGTGCCTTGGGTATAATGGCTTTTCAGTACATATTGCTGTGCCTTGGGTGTAATGGCTTTTCAGTACATATTGCTGTGCCTTGGGTATAATGGCTTTTCAGTACATATTGCTGTGCCTTGGGTGTAATGGCTTTTCAGTACATATTGCTGTGCCTTGGGTATAATGGCTTTTCAGTACATATTGCTGTGCCTTGGGTATAATGGCTTTTCAGTACATATTGCTGTGCCTTGGGTGTAATGGCTTTTCAGTACATATTGCTGTGCCTTGGGTATAATGGCTTTTCAGTACATATTGCTGTGCCTTGGGTGTAATGGCTTTTCAGTACATATTGCTGTGCCTTGGGTATAATGGCTTCTCAGTACATATTGCTGTGCCTTGGGTATAATGGCTTTTCAGTACATATTGCTGTGCCTTGGGTATAATGGCTTTTCAGTACATATTGCTGTGCCTTGGGTGTAATGGCTTCTCAGTACATATTGCTGTGCCTTGGGTATAATGGCTTTTCAGTACATATTGCTGTGCCTTGGGTATAATGGCTTTTCAGTACATATTGCTGTGCCTTGGGTGCATGTAAAAGTGGTGTCCATTAAACTTGAACTTGTTGCGAGTCAAAACAAATCGAATCACACTGAAAATATGTGACATGTAAAAGATTTTGGAGACAAGGACCCCCCCCCTCCTTCTGGCAGGGGTTAGAGTATAGTGATGTTACACCCATAGTTATGGGTCATGAGTTATTGGGCAAGTGTTTGATATTCTGTAGCGACTATAAAAAATCAGGATTTTTGTTATCTATTTTTTGCATAATATAAGGACCATATGTGAATAATTTACTATCAATGTAAATACATATGTCCACATACATAAATATATATATGTATGTATAAAAATTTATAAAGAATTTACAGATTTTTAAAATCCTACATTTTTATTAATTCAAATGTAGTGAATACTAACATTTGAAATAGGTGCACCATTTTTATTTTAAACAATGTGTATTATGTCCATCATCTGTTGGACAAACATTTGGGAAATCCTAATAAAGAAAAGACATAATACACACTTTTTAAAATAAAAATGGGGATCTATTTCAAATACGAAGTATCTACTATAATAATGTAAAGTAATAAAAATTCAGATTAAAAATAAATCCATTAATATTTTAAAAGTTGCTTTGTTTACATTTTGGATATGAAACTGAGCAAATATGGTCTTTCAAGAAAAAATATCTGAATGAAGTGTGTTTTCTTTAAAAGAGAAAATAGAGCTTTGCTGGAATGTGTAGGGCCCCCAATTTTTCATTTCTAATTTTCCTTGATTCTGTTTCCACTTTTGGTAAATTCCATTTTTTTCCATTTTTATAGTATTTTATGAGAAAATTGCAATACAATATACTATAATTATTATTAAAACTGAAAACCAAAATATAATTCAAAGTTTTATTACATATAAAGAAATAGCAAATATCTACAAATCTTTTTTAATGTTAAAATCCAAATCCAAAAATAAATTATATGTAAAAATAAAAAAAATATTGTAACATGACTAGACAATAAAACAATGGAATGTCACAGTGCATATCTTTGAGGTAGAACTTTTAATCAGAGCTTCCTTCTTTAAGAACACATTCAAATTGTTTTTGTTTCTTTAAGTATTTAGATTGATTTATAATTATTTATTGATAATATAAAAATCATATTTAAAGTGACAACAGCAAATAACTTGAATCTCAATAATAAATATCTGAATAAAGTCAAACATTTTGACTAAAATTCTACAAAACAATAATTAACCATAATAACTGAATCTTTGTAACCAAATATAAAAAAACAAATTAGTAGACATATTATAATTCAAAATTTAAATAAAACAATTTATTCCAAGTTGAAATACTGCTCAAATTTAAAATTGCTAATTTCTTAATTAATTTGGGAAATATCTAATCTTCTCTAAATCTCCATTGTAATACAACCTTGTGAGTTGCTTGGTGTTCGCAGGGGTAATACTTCTACATCATTTATTGAGTAAATGTCTATACTGAGAAAATGAAAGACATCCATATGACCTTATTGGTGATCTGTTCCAGAAGAGGAAATCTGCTCTTATTTGCATTCCAAAATTTAAATTTCTTTTACAATGGTGAAGCACTGAAGATGATGCAATTATTACTCTAGGAGAAATGCTGTGTGACAGTAAGCTTCAGAGTAGACAAGCCAGTTGAGCATAGAATGGTGTTTTGGGAAAAAAGTTTTTCTTTATTTCTAAATTGTATGGTAGGCATGTGATAGGATTTACTTTTCTTTCATATTCATAACACAAGGTTACAAGTTGTTTAGAATCTTTTACTTGCAAATTGTGTAAGACCTTAAAGGAAATGAATTTGTTAAATTTATTGATTTGATCTCCGTCTTTCTCCCCTTCCAGTTTTGATATCAACTAGTGTCTATCTTCCCCATTTCCACATTTTTGGGACTTGCTTTCCAGCTTTGGCTTGAGCAAGACGTCAAACTCTATGCTTTCGGAATCCAGATGAGGCTCTTCCAAAGGGCAGAGTCTCACCTGCGGAGGTAGACAAACCCGGCCCCCGTGTAACCAGAGTCTACGGGGAATTTTTGCCCGAGTCTACAGCCTCAGATTGCACCACATAAAAATCGGCCTTGTGCCACATCATGCCTTGTGGGGAGGTCAGGTAAATACTCACTTTAGCAATGGATCTTGGTGGCCATGACTGATTTCATCTTGTTTGCTACATAGAGTTTCTTAGAAAATTTTAAAATAATTAAAAATAGACCAGCCAACATATTCTAAAAAAACCAAAAAACCAGTTTTCTTTCTTTGGTTAATTTGCAGTGTGGTAATGAAAATGTTCCATCTGAGACCAGACCTAAAAATTTTGTTTGATGAACCTGAACTTCTAGCATATCATAGACCTAAGAACCTTAAGGAAATTATAGGTAGTAAACCAAATTTCAGATGATAAGGTAACCCATAACAGACCAAAACTAAAAACAACAGGATTTTCCCAACCATGTAACAACAAAAGGAGTTTATGCTGTAACTACATTAGACACACCAATTCGTTCACTAGCTCAGTCACTAAATCTACTTTCAAAATTTACCACAGCTCTAACTGTAGAAGTCATAACATAATTTACCTATTAGGATGCACACTATGCTAGGGAAAGAAGATGTTGCTCAGTGGGTGCACTATCCAATGGAAAAAGTGTACTTGGATGAGTTACACCACGGAATTTGTGAGATCAGCTCTATATAAAGTCTAATTAGTTACCTCTTCATCAACAAGGCCCATTGGTACAGTTGGTATGACACTTGCACTGTATTGTAATAGTCCAGGTTCGATTCTTGGTAGTGGATGTACACCACTGATGAGACCCAATATAGGACGAAACGGGCGTTTAGTGCTTTCTGCATTCTGTTTAAGATTGTTCTAGACTTGATGAATCACTTTGATTTGTTTATTCAAATCACCCCAATAACTTCTATCATTTATATATATATATATATATATATATATATATATATATATATATATATATATATATATATATATATATATATATACATACAACTATAAGGTATGTTAGTACCAATGTTCAGACATATTTTTAAAAGTGCTCAATACAGAGTAGAGTTTAATAATAATATTTATTAACAATTATAAAAAGAAAACATTTTATAAATGGTTACATAAATGCAATCATGTTTTAGCACTGTATGTGCCTCCTCAGGCAGTGGTGCTCAACTGGGGAATAGATGGTCATTTTATGGTTTAAAAGCATATATATATATATATATATATATATATATATATATATATATATATATATATATATTCAAAAAATAGGAAAGAACAGTCAGATTCATAATCCAGAGTTCTTTAGCATTTAATTTTATTTAAAAAAAACAGTGCTCAGTACAAAGTAGAGCATAATATTATAATTTTTTTTAAATAATATGTCTCACAACACAGAAATTACTATGTTTCAAAACCAAAACCTAAATCTTAAAATTTAACTTTAAAATTTAAACTTAAAATTCAGAGCTCGGTTCCATTCTTAAGCAATGCTAAGAATAACTTATGAAAAAATTGGATTTATTCTATTTTTAAGTTAAGTTGGTGATGTAAAGAGAATTCCCATTTTTTTTTATTAAGGAGGTGTTGGTGTTATCTTTAATATTTGTAAACCAGTTAATGACTTCTTTTAACCAGTTAATGACTCTAGAGTGTTAATCCCTGGTAATCCTTTTCAAGATTTATTTTACTAATTTTACCAATTTCAGGCTGGGTTGAGTTTATAATTCTGGTAGTAGGACTATCCTCAAAATCAGGTTTGTAGTTCTTAATGGTAATATAGCAATCTTTTTCAGTAACTTTGCCTACTCCATCACTAATATTTAATTTATCCATGATGTTTTTACTAGTTATATTAATATTTTCTACCCTATTAACATTATTATTATTAGTTTAATACCAAAGAAGTCATTAACTGGTTTACAAATATTAAAGTTAAATCAAATTGTACCTTAATACTACCCTTCAATATCAAGGGAACTTTTCATGACTTCCTTGGAATTTGCTACTCTATACTCTGACCTAACAGAGGAAGAAAGAAACATAATTATGAATGAAAAAAATCTGTCCTCATTCATAATGGAGACCAGTGGATTAAAAATTCTGAAGGTCATTTTGATATGACAATGGGATCGTTGGACTCTGCATAGTCTTCTGACCTTGTTGGTCTATTTATATTATATAATCTAAGTGCACACTGTGAAATTAATATTAAAGACATGTATAGTGATGATGGCCTTATGGTTGTGAAGAATTCTACTAACTTTAAAATAGATAAAATTAGAAAGATAGAGAATTTAAAAGCCTAATTTGAAAATTACTGTTAATACAAAATTAAAAATGGTAAACTTCCTCAATATAACATTAGATTTAATGAATAATATATACCTACCTTATAAAAAACCTAATACTAATCCTTTGTATATACACCCCAAGTCAACTCATCCTCCATCTATTGAAAAAAGAAAAAGTATAAATTCTGCTAATAAAAAAATATTTTATGACCATAGCAATTTTTATAATAAAGCTCTAAAGAATAGTGGCTATAAATGCCCTGACATCAATTATATAAAAAATGATAATAGAAACCAGAGAAAAAATAGGAACAGAAAAATCATTTGGTACATGCCCCTGTTCAACCAAATGATTAATAGTAAGTTAGTAAATTTCTGGCTTTAATTAAAAAACATTTTCCTAGAAATAGTAAACTTAGCAAAATTTTTAATAAAAATACTCTAAAATTAAGTTAAAGCTGTACTGAAAATTTAGAAAGGATTATAAAAAACATAATGATAAAATCTTGAATAAATACTTATGCCAGAATAAAAAAATAGAAATCCTGAAATAAGAATAAACAATAATAAAGGATAAATATGTAAATGAAAATTCTGAAAATTGTCCTTTGAATAATGAATGCCATACAGAATCCATAGTTTACCACTGCACTATCTCATCTACTGAGAAACCTAATGTTGTGAAAATCTATGTATGATGAACAAAAAATGAATTTAAATTAAAATGGAGACAACATTTGACTTCCTTCAGTAATATTAAGTATCATAACCAAGCATCCCTATCTAAATATTTTTGGCAATTAAGAAAAACAGATGAAACACCAACAGTAAAATGGAAACTAATAAAAAAAACAAGAACTTGTAGATCTTTGAATGACCTATGTCCTTTATACCTACATGAAAAGTTATATATTATTACGTTTCTGAAAAATAAAAATTTATTAAAAAATAATTAATTATAAAAATAATTCACATATTTATATCTATTATTTGATTATAAATTAATTTATAAATGCATAATTAAATTCTAATATGCTAAATTTACAGTACCATATATAGTCTATTAGTAAATTAAATAAATATAGTATTTTAGATATGTATAAATAAAAATATAAATATAAAAAATCTGACTTAATCATATTTTAATACCCCTTTAAGAAAATCTTGATGTAGTTTCAAAAAAGAAAATAAATAAATAAATAATACCAAATATATTTTAATATAAACCTAGATAAAATAAACTAGACAGTAATAATTTGGCAGCTTGAAAGAAAGTCAGTGTAGCCAGACAGTAATCTTAAATTGCCACCAAACCTTAACCAACTTTAAATTTGCTGCACAAAGATACACTTGCTTTCTTCATTCATAAAAAAGCCTACACCTCCTTTAATAAAAAAAATGGAAATTCTCTTTACACCACCAGCTTAACTTAAAAATAGTGTAAATCTAATTTTTTCATAAATTATTCTTAGAATCGCTTGAGAATGGAACCGAGCTCCGAATATTAATTTTAATTTTTAAAGTTAAATTTTAAGATTTAGGTTTCAGTTTTGAAACATAGTAATTTCTGTGCTGTAATGGTGACATATTTTTAAAAAAATAATTATAATATATATATATATATATATATATATATATATATATATATATATATATTAGGTCATCCCATAAGTTCTGTCCGAATTTTAACTTTTTATTAAAATGAATGAAATTTAAAGAGTATTTTATAATGTCTAATGGAGCTGAACATTATTTTTATGTTTAGATGCATTTAAACTGATCAGATTTTATTTCAGAGAACAATAAAATTAAATTTTGTTTGATTAAAACCCTGCTAACATGGAAGTACCCAAGAATCATTTGAGGCACATAATGCTTTATGAGTTCAAGAAAGGAAACTCAGCAGCTGAAGTGGCTAGAAACATTCACTCAGTTTATGGAGAGGAATGTGTGAATGAAAGAACTTGCAGAAGATGGTTTGCAAAATTCAGAGGTGGAGATTTCACCCTTGAAGTTGAAGATCGAACCGGACGTCCAGTTGAGTTTGATAAAAAGCTTCTTGAAGCAGCCCTTGAAGAAAATCCTGCTTTATCAGTTGAGGAATTGACAGTGGTTCTCAGTTCAAACCATACAACTGTTCATCGTCATCTTCAACAACTTGGAAAAGTTCCTAAACTTGGAAAATGGGTGCCTCATGAATTGTCTGAAAACAACCTCAAATCCGAGTTGACATCTGCTCTTCTTTCCATTCTCGCCAACTTGTTTCACCTTTTTTGGATAGACTTGTGACTGGCGATTGATCTTTTATCAAAATGTTAAGCGTTGTAGACAGTGGCTTGGTAAAGGGAAAGGACCCCAGCCACAGCCGAGAAGGGAACTTCATGGGCAAAAGGTTCTTCTTTCAATCTGGTGGGATTGCCAAGGAATAATCCACTTTGAATTCTTACCACCTAATGCAACAATTAATGCTCAAATATACTGTCAATAATTAGTGCGTTTGAACCAAGCTTTGAGGGAAAAAAGACCTGCTCTAGTGAATCGAAAACGGGTGATGTTTCATCAGGACAATGCGCGACCACACACAGCAAGAATCACGTCACAAAAGATCGAAGAACTTGGTTGGGAGAAAATTCCTCATCCACCTTATTCTCCCGACCATGCTCCTTCAGATTACCATTTGTTTCATAGCTTACAGAATCATTTGGAAGAAACAGCTTTTGTAACACAGGAAGAGGTTAAAACTGACATTTGTGAGTTCTTCGAATCAAAGCCAAAAGAATTTTACAGTAATGGAATTAGTAAGCTTGTTAATAGATGGAAGGAAGTCATAGATAATCAGGGAAAATACATTGTTGATTGAATCTGTAATTAAATGTAACATTTGGTCACTTGTTTTCTTTATTCAAAATTCGGACAGAACTTATGGGATGACCTGATAGTTTGTGTATGTATGTATGTGCATATATGCATATGTGTGTATATGTTTATGTTGTGGTAGGGATTACGGTTGAAGAATTCAAGTGCTTAATTTTTGCTCAAGGACTGGTATCCAGTAAGAGTGCCGAAATAAGACGTAGAGTTTTGTCTAAACTCGAATCTGAACAAGACCTTACCCTGCAAAAGTTAGCAGAGGAGTGTCAACGGGCCGTAAGTTTAAAGAAAGAGTCGCAAAAAATCGAAGAAGCTGGCATTGCTTATATTAAAAAAATAAAAAAGCAGTCAAAGTACCCATTAGAGAAAAATTGGAGAAAAAATTCGGCGTATTGTAATAATAGACAAGAAAATAAAAAGAACGAAAATAAAAAGGTCCCACCATATAATTGCAGACGTTGTAACGAAAGACATTGGGAGATAAATTGCCCATATAGAAATAAGAAATGTTTCGTGTGCCAAAAGAATGGTCACAAAGGATCGTGTTGTAAAACGAAAAAATTCAAGAGCCGAATTAGACAAACAAATTCGAATATCAAATCAGATAGAGATTTGAGGAAATATGTGACGACTGAAATATTCAAAAAGAATGTCAAATTTCAACTCGATTCGGGGTCAGATTTAACAATAATGAACGATAAAACATGGAAAATTTTAAAAAGGCCTACAATAATGAAGTCAACGAAACTCGCTCGAACGGTAACTGGAAAGCAAATTAACTTCGAAGGCGAGGTTGTACTTCCAATGAAATTGAATGGAGAAAACTTGTTGGGTACAGATTTTATTGAAACATTCGAATTGTGGGATAAACCGTTAAACTCATTCTGCAGAAAAGTAGGAAGTAATACGCAAACAAGACAGGACATTAAAGGGGAATTAAAGAAAAAGTTTCCGGAAACCTTTACACCTGGTCTTGGAAGATGTAACAAGTTTGAAGCTAAATTTGAATTAAAGGAAAATACTATGCCTATATTTAAAAAGAAACGTAACGTGTCTTTCGCAAGTATAGAGAAAGTAGTAGTACCAAAAAAGTTGCAGAAAACAATCCTACGGGACTTTCATATGGGTCACCCGGGGATTAATAGAACAAAAAGCTTAATGCGAAGCTTTGTATATTGGAAAGGAATGGATGTGGATATCGAAAACATGGTTCATCGATGTAAAGGGTGTGCGTTAGCAGCTAAGGCACCACCTATAGTACACAAACCATGGCCAAAGACGGATCATCCGTGGGAAAGATTACACATTGATTTCGCTGGTCCAGTAGAAGATTATTACTACTTAATAGTGGTAGATAGCTTTACAAAATGGCCGGAAGTACTACGCTGCAAAAAGCCTACGTCCAATACCACAACAACTTTTTTGCATGAACTATTTGCACGGTTCGGTGTGCCAGAGTGTATTGTGAGTGACAATGGTACACAATTCACTTCTGACGAATTTAAGGAATTTTGTGAGTTATATCAAATTAACCACATAACGACGCCGCCGTATCATCCGAGATCCAATGGACTCGCAGAAAGATTTGTAGATACGTTAAAGCGCGCCCTGAAGAAAGCCTCAGGAGTTCCAACGGAAAAGGCGCTTCAGCAATTCCTACAAGTATACAGAATCACGCCTAACCAGAGAACACCATCAAACATGGCACCAGCTGAACTAATGTTCGCTAGGAAAGTTAAGTCAGTGTTTGACAAGCTTTTGCCAGGAAGAAATAGAATAAAGAACACTATGTATACAGCTAGAAAAAGATACACCCCCGGAGAGAAGGTCTTTTTCAAGTGCTATAGAAACAACATTGAGTTCTGGGAGCGAGGCATAGTGGATAAGAGAATCGGTGACCTGATTTACATAATAAAAGGGCCGAAGAATACTCATAAGAGGTACCAGAACCAACTCAAAAAATGCTACGTGCTAGAGCATGAAGAGAGTATACCGGATGAGGAGGAAGATCCCATTGATGTAATGTATGATACTTTTCAATTAGAACCTCCGCAGAGTGCTCATTAACCGAGAAGATCCGGTAGGAAACGAAAGTTCACGGACCCATTGGACGTGAATCCAAAACGAAAAAGATATTGAAAAAAAAAACAGATATATATATGAACTATGCAAAGGGGATCTACAAAGAAATAACCATAATCATCATCCCATATAGAAGCCAGTTTGAAATCCAAAAGGATTCCAAGGCTTGGGAGGGGGGTGTTGTGGTAGGATCCACCTAATCTGCATAGGTGACTACCAACTATATAAATAATGGTTGGTACCGGAAGACGAGGAGGGGGAATCACGAGATCCAACTAGAGACTCTGATCGACTGCGACTAGTCAACACATTCTCCAGGAACGTCTTCCCAGAAATATACAGAAATACTATATGTACTTATTATGTACACTTTCTTGTTATAATACATTCTTGTTCTAAGTACATTTTGTGTTGCATTATTATTCCATGCATTAGGCGAGATTCAACAATGAGTCAAGACTCAACAGTTTATATATGTATATATATTTTATATATATTTATGTATGTGCATGTTTGTATATATGTGTGTATATATGTACGTATGTATGTATATGTTTGTGGATGTGTGTATATACATATATGTGTGTGGATGTATGGGTATGTCTATGTGTATGCTTGGAACTGTATAGTTATACGTCCTATCTACTACCAATTCACTACTTCCCTTCTCCTCTCCCCTCTTCCCTTCCCCCTGCCACTGGGCTTTAGCATGTTGAACTAATGGTCAATCCTCTCTGATGTTCATATGTGGCATAGACAGATTTATTTGCAGATTTGTGCCCTGCTTTCATCCTGATAGTTTACATTCTTATATCAGTTTATTCAGTTAAGACCATGGAATATTATGAGCTTGACACCCTACTAACATTGAGGTGAGATTCTAAATAACTTGTACAGCTAACAGAAATCCAACACAGAAGTTAACTTCAAAATCATCATCGGCCTGGTGTTTGATTGGTTAATCGAGGTCGACCCACCACCACCATGTAGCACCTTTTTTTTCCACCCCTACCCATTGAGGGTATTGCTGCTTTTAAACCATAAAATGACCATCTATTCTCCTGTTGAGCAAGACCGCTTGAGGCACATACAGTGGTGAAACATGATTGTATTTATGTAGCGGTTTATAACTTGTTTTTGTTATAATTGTTAATAAATATTATATATATATATCATATGTATAACATATATAATATATATATATATCTGTATATAAATTATATATATATAACTTATATATATATCTTATATATATATATATATATATATATATATATATATATATATATATATATATATATATATATATATATATATATAACACATATGCAATATACATGTACAGTGCTGTTTGGTAAAAGTGACTCACCTGATTTTTTTTTTTACTTAATAAATTTTCACCTATTGTTTTTGGGGTCAAACTAATTTTTATTCTTACTAATATAAAGACCCCTTCCCAACCACCTAGTAAAAACGTTTACTCACCCTAAGGTATTCTATTGATAATTATAATTTTGGAAATAAATGAGATTTAGGGAAAAACTCTGTGAAAAAAAAGGGACTCACTTATTTCCTGCAACTAGTAATCAATAGAAACATAACTGAACAGCTTTAAATAAAGAATAATAGAGGTATAATTTATTTATAATAGGTAATATAGTTCAAAATATTTAATAATCTATGGGTCCTCCTTTATTTTGAATAACCTTTTCAACCCTTTTTGGCATTGACTTGATTAGGTTCTGGCAAATCTCATTCAGATATGGAATTCACAATCAAATCCTCTTTGTTGCTCAACTGCTTTCTCTAGAGACTGTACTTTATAATGCTCCATAAGTTTTCTATGGGGTTGAGGTCAGGAGATTGGGGCAGCCATGTCATAACACTCACCTGCTTATCATCAAAGTATTCCTTCATCAATTTTGATTTGTGACAGGGAGCATTATCCTGCATAAAAATGAGCTTGGTGAGGTCGATTTGCACCCTTTCAGCAGAAGGGAGCAGACAAGACTCTAAAATTCTCTTGTACTGCTCGCTCCTGAGGGTCTTTTCAATAGGTTTTAAGAAACCAGTTCCATAAAAAGAAAAGCATCCCCAGAACATTATACTGAACGGATGCTTGACAGTACTTACTGCTAAATTCAAAGAGCTTTCAAAGCTTCTTCAGATTTTAGATCGCTTATCCTTTGATTTTAGCTCAACTTTCATATCATTGGAGAAGAGAACATTTAGTAAAAAAAATCAGGTGAGTCACTTTTATCAAACAACACTATATATATGCAACATATATAACACATGTATATGAAGAATATGTATATATATACAACATATATATACATATAACACACACACACACACACACACACATATATATATATATATATATATATATATATATATATAACACATTTATATATACATATATATATGAAATATATATATGTAATATATACAGAAATGTATGTAAGTATTAAATATGTATATAAAGGTGAACTAGCTTATTATTTACTGCAACTTTACAGATTAACTCTAAATGCTGCTATATTTACCCCCACCCCCACCAAACACTAGCAGCAACAAATAAAGCTTACATTTCTTCCTCTAGTGGCGTGATTTAAAACTTTCTCTGCTATACAAAAAGATCAACATTACTCACAACCAAATATAGTAAATAATACTAAATTGTTTTCCTGGTGGATCATAACATGAACAAATGAAGATTGTAATAAGAATGATTTTCCAATGAAGAGCCAACCACATTGGATTGTACAGATTCTGGATGAGGTAAATGAAAATTATTTGTTAATTCATTTATGTTATAAGGCTAGAATGACATTGACATTTCAGTTATTAGAAATGGAGACTGATTGGCTAGAGGTTGATAACACAGGTATTAACGAGAGAAAAACATTTTTTTAACTTGCCAAAAATTTTATTAATTAGAATTTTTTCAATTGTTTCAAGTTACATCATAATTTTTTATATTATTTGAACACTAAAATGAAATCAAATAATTTATTTATGTTCTTTTTAGCTCAGTTTGCTATGGGCTACAAACACCAGTCATGCAATTTTTCTTTTGTCGTTCTCCTTTTTCTAATTTTCACTGTTGAGTAAAACAGAAATACGGTCATAATTATGGAATTATTTTCCTTCTCCCATGTTTTATTATTTTTCTTCCCTTTATGTTTTGCTATTATAATGTAACCCTAGAATATTATTCTTTTAATGCTTTGTTGATAGTTTTATTTACTTAAAAGTAAATAATATCATAGTCATTATTATTATTATTATTATTATTATTATTATTATTATTATTATTATTGGATTAGCTAAAAAATTCCTTTGGTTTTTCGTCATTAGATGACATTGAGAATGTTTAGTTTTAACTAAATTGATGCAATTCAGATTGCTTTCACTTGTATTATAAAAGCTTTCATATTAGCATGCTTTCTTTTTAAATTTGGTCAAAATGGACATATTTTTGTTTAATGATTCTAACATTAAAATTGAAAAAATAAACAGTATTTCTGGCATAATTTTTTATTTTAATAAAAATCAAAATGTGACTCAAGTACATAAAATAATATTTATACAAATTATGGAGAAAGAATGAATAAATGAATATGTCAAAAGTAATTTGTACAATTTTGAGCTGAAGATTATTTGACTATGTTATACTCCATCGCATTTAGATCTCATTCTGATTCATTCTACATGCTGGCTGGATGTGAGCACCACAAGGGAAGAAGGTAAAATAACAAGTCATTTTCTATGCATTGGGCTCTGCACACCACATCCAGTCTCCAAAGTGAGCTCCAGCGATGGCAAATCGCAAATGTTCCCACCAGTTAAAGAGAGGTCACTTGGGGTTACAAGGAGGCTTAAAAGGAGGCTCTGAAGATGAACAAGAAACAGTTGCAGCTGTTCCAGGGGCAGGCTTTCATGCTGCTCCTGCTACCACTGCCATAACCTTGTCACCATGACAACAAAGTTGTGAACTGGCCACCATGCAAAGTACTACTACCACCTTAGTCACCCCCTTCACTGCCACCACTCAACGTGACAGCACATTTCAACGAACATTACCATTTCCTGACTTGACCTACAACCTCTGCTATCCAGTTTCTGACTCAACATCTCTACATCGATTCCTCTCAGCTACAGGCCTCCAAAGATACCAAAACATGCTGACACCTCGGCCTACCTCAATATATATCAACTTGCTTACAAGGCATTCCCTTCACGGTTGACCTCTGTGACATCTGCTCCACATAACAGCTCTACCTCTACTGACATACATTTCAGTTGATGCGGCTACCTCCATT
Source organism: Acanthosepion esculentum (assembly GCA_964036315.1). Lineage (NCBI taxonomy): Eukaryota > Metazoa > Mollusca > Cephalopoda > Sepiida > Sepiidae > Acanthosepion > Acanthosepion esculentum. Next base: position 54,545,469 of record OZ038510.1, read on the forward strand.
ACACAGATCAGCTCTACCTTGACTTGCTTGCAAGGCACTGCCTTTGCAGTCAATGCAGTGACCTCAGTTCCGCACAACAGCTCTACCTCGACTCGCTTACAAGGCACACCGTTCACAGTCGATGCAGCGACCTCTGTTCCGCACAACAGCTCTAACTTGATTTGCTTACAATGCATGCACTTTGCAGTTGACGCAGCTACCTCTGTTCCACAAAACAGCTCTACCTCATCTCGCTTACAAGGACCTCCCTTTGCAGTCGATGCAGCTACCTCCATTCCACAGAACTGGGCTCCCTAAACCCACCGTCACCTCAGCCTACCTCAACCTACTTTGAGCTACCTCAACTTGTTTACAAGGCACTTCGTTTACAGTCAACACAGTGACATCTGCTCCACACAGCAGCTCTACCTTGACTTGCTTACAAGGCACTTCCTTTTCAGTCAATGCAGCTATCTCTGTTCAACAGAACAGCTCTACCTCATCTCACTTACAAGGCACTCCCTTTGCAGTCAACTCAGCTATCTTCATTCCACAGAACTGGCCTCCCTAAACCCACTGTCATCTTGGCCTACCTCCACCTACTTCGACCTACCTAAACTTGCTTAAAAGGGCACTCACTTCACAGTTGATGCAGCTACCTCTGTTCCACAGAACAGCTTTACATCATCTCGTTTACAAAGCACTCCCTTTGCAGTCAACTCAGCCACCTCCATTCCACAGAACTGGCCTCCCTAAACCCACCATCACTTCAGCCTACCTCGACTTACTTTGACCTACCTCAACTTGCTTACGAGGCATTCCCTTTGCAGTCAATGCAGCGACCTCTTTTCCACACAACTCTCTTACAAGGCACTCCCTTTCTAGTTGACACGGCAACCTGCGTGCCACAGAACTGACCTCCAAAAACCGTCATCACCTTGGTCTACATTGACCCACTTTGGTCTAACCTGACTGTGGTGGTGATTGTTATTGGTGCAATCTTTCTCCTCATAATATTTCACAGATTCTCTATCATCTTCAGATCTGGTGTGTTAGGTGGCCATTCTAAATGTTCAGTTCCATACTAAAACTATTTTCTTATATGTGTAGAGATGTAGTGTATTGGATAATGACTTGGCATATCGAATCAGAGAGCAGAGTTCGAATTCCAGTCAGGTTCGTTATATTCACTTTCATGCAAATACCCTTGGGAAAGGTATCAGTTCATCTCTTCTCCACCCAGCTATGGATTGAATAGCAGGACAGACTGCATTATATAGCCTTGGTTAGCAACCAGTCTACTACAGAAAGAAATAGCAGCATACTGCAGAAAAATCTTCTGCTTGGTCAGTTAGAAATTAAAATAGACATGATTGCTCAAGCATGCACGTATGGCACTTAACTGATTAACTGAGAGATTGATACCAACCTATATAAAAATTATGCTGCTTCTTATTTGTATCAATCATGCCACTATTTTTTACATTACACGTGTAAAAAATATTTAAATTGAAAAAATTTATTTTCAAGATTTTTGGATGAAGTTTCCAAACTTTTGCAAGACACTATTTATAACTATTCAATCAGGTGTTTGCCAGAGAATTCAAAGGGAAATAAGCATAAACAATATTGCCTTATAAAACAGAGTTATCCCCCATAAATTTAGCTTGTATAGCATTTCTTGTGCAATGACTTATCATTTCCCTTGAATAATATTTTTAATACATTAGGCCATATTAGTTTCCTCAAAGTAATAAAAAATTGATCTGTCAAATAGATGTTGGGTGGGTTTTATTACATTCACTTAATAATAATTTCTTTTTACTTTTCAGATCAATTATCACTGAGATTTGTAACAGCTACTTCCAAGATGAGACCAGGTTAGTTGGTCCAATTTACATTATGATTTCCCATTCAACACAGTGCCTAATTGATTAACTATTCAAAAAGTTTTATGATTAGCATTGCATTTCAAAATTTTCCATAAACTGTGATGAGAATTATCATATTTAGGTATATTTGCTTACATTTTAAATCTATCCCTTTTAGTTGAAGTAATTTTAAGCAATGTAGCAAAAAAAATAAAGACTATTAAAAAAATGATCCCAGAATAATTATTTAGATCATTTGTGATATTCCAATGCATTTTGTTTTTGAAAGCTCTTTATATTTAATACCTTGTCCGTCAATTTTTAAATAGAAAATTTATAAGTAATTCTTTTTTAAATATATTTGCTGGTAATCAATATTTTATTAACAAAGTGTTTGATTTTGTTTTTTATAAGTGTTCCTGTCATCAAAACATCATGGCTAGGATTGAACATTTATAAAGACGGTAAATAAGTTCAGAAGTCTATATTGACAGGTGGGATAAACACAGATCTTGTCGTAAGCATTTATACATGCTTATACTTACCATCTTTCCTGGCTGACATGGTTAACACAATAATACAATCCTGCATCATGCACTGGGAGCAGAAAATAAATTCCAGGAACACTTGGTTGACTCCATTATCCCCAAAATTCATCAGTTTTAAACTCCATTGTGTATAGGAGCAGTTGTAAATCTCATAAAATTTCCTGGAGCCACACCCAAAATACATACTTCAGCTATGGACAGCCCTGGAACATGCCTGGAATGAGATAATCATGCAATGTCTTCAGCAAGTCAATGTTATGTTGTATGACTACCCTTAAATTCAACATGAAGAGCAAGAGCTACATGTTTGTAGGAACCCTTCTACTCGTTTTTTTATTGAATGTTAAAATTTGGAGTGTCAGGATTCGATACATTAACAAAATATCGTTACAGGGTCGCTCGTAATTTGACTGTCTGAATAATCACACGATTTTCATTGAAGGAATAAAATTCAGTAGAAAAGACAATGTAGTTTCAAGAAATAAACATTAATTTAATATAGCGACAAGAATACAAGTAGTTGATGATACATTGGAAAGTAATGTCTTTTATTTGGGTTGATAAAGTTCTGAAATAAAATATAAACTGTCTTTGTGTACGTATGTGAGAAACAATAAAATGTGATATGTGTGTTTGTATGAAAAAGTCAACATGTGTGTGCGTGATTCATAGTAAAAGTGGATACAAGAGATAGGAATTGTTTCTTACTGTTGGCAGTGTTGCCGTAGTCTGAAGTTTGTCAATGTTGTCATTTTTAACATGAGGTCATGAAGATCAGCAGCGAGAGTTGTGAGGACTTTGGTGACGGCTGCGTGTATCCTATTTGGGAATGGATTTTGTATGTTTTTATACACTTTTTCCCAACAAAATCGGCTCCAGAATTAAATTCTTTATTTATTCCTAATTGGCCCTGAAAGGACATGTGGTATGTCTTCTACTATGTCCATATGATATTTGGGCGATATCTACCTAAAAATGATGATGACTAATACAACAAACTTTCTGATTTGTATTCTATGATCTTATTTGTGTGTTTTAAGATGTAAGTGTTTTCTTGAATGTGATTGGTTTATAAATATTGTATTTGATATTTTAGTGGACACAACACATTCTAATTTTTTAGTACAGTATTTTTATGCATTATACACACACACACACACACACACACATATTTATGTATATATATAAAAGACATGGTACTGAAAGTTCTCAGTTCAAATAAAATAAAGTCCTTTAAAAATTATGACATATAGGTGTGTGTGTGTTTATGTGAGTAAGAACATGTAAAAAGTTTTTCCATTTTGCTATTCCTTTAATCACTAATAGTCTCATGTATATATTTTTTATATTATATATTTCTTACCTTATATATATATATATATATATATATATATATATATATATATATATATATATATATATATATATATATGAAAATATACAATATGTTCATACCTATACTCACATAAGTATATACTTGTATCTACACCTTTATATACATATAATAGCAAAGAAATAAAATCAAATGTCTAGACTTATCTTCACAATTCAGAGTTTGCTGAACTGGTATCTGCTTATAATGGAGTTACGTAAAATGTAATATAATCAGTTTACTATGTAAACTCTGAGTCTGGAAGCTAAGTTTGAAAATTTTAATTTAATTATTTACTATTAATACTCTAAAGACTGCTTATCTTGAAAGAGTTATCCTCCAGAAATGCAGTCACCTGTGTTTTTTTTGTTTTCAAAATAAAATCTCTGTTCTTATTATTATACATATAATTAATTATATGATAATAAATGTGTGTGCTTGTGTACACATGCAAACACACACACACACACACACACACACACACACACACACACACACACACACACACACATGCACAAACAATCATATTATTGAGATTTTCTTGTGACTGAGTGATAAGTAAACTTTGTAATATTCCCCAGTGTTTTAGAAAATAAAACTACAAAGAAGAAAACAATAAAATGGTCATTCTATATAATCCTCTTAATTTTTAAAGATTTTTTTTCAAAATGTCTGTTTTCCCTTTTTTGAATTTTTCTTTATATAATAAAAAGAAGTAACTTCTGAAATCATAAACTGTTTGCATTTTATTATCAATGTCAAAAATTTCAACAGAAATTTCTCTAAAATGAAAACTTAAATAATTACACCTACTTTGTTTATACAAATATATATAACTACCATTTTTGTATACATATAAATACATACATGTACAAAGGAGTGATGGCAATTCATTGGTCTGACCAAGAAAGGATTAAGAAAAATTTTCATGTTTGGTTATTTGGGCAGATTTGGGGAAATGAATTGTGAACTTTTCAGCATTCTTTATATGTATATCCATTTATATATTTAGAAAGAGAAATACTTTATTAATTATTTTAGAGGGAGGAAGTATGACTAAATGGAAAATGTTTTCATGCGATACATTTTATCCTTTAGGACTTCATTGGACTAAAGTGATGTTTATGCTGATGTGACTACACATGTACACAAAGAAAAGGGGATGCTGAGAATTTTACATTTAAATGCTACTCTAATTGAAATAGAAAAATAATTTACTGAGACGAAAATCTATAAAATGTACTTTAATTGCTAGATCATCCACAGTAAATTTACTTCTATGTTTTAACAGCATGTCACCATTTTTGCAGATAATCACAATTTTTAATAACAAAAGTGATGGAAACATAAACAAAAAGAATCTAAATAAAATTGACTAGATTATATGTTCAAAACATATATTAAAAAAATTAATTTAAAAAAAATATATTTAAATTGGAAATCCTCAGCATCCCCTTCTCTTTGGGGGCATGTATAGCCACATCTGCATAAACATTAATTTAGTCCAACGAAGACCTAAAGGACAAAACTTTGTTGCACAAAAACTTTCTTTACTTTGTTATACATTTTTATTCTTGATATATAGAAAACATATATATCATTTTCCCATTCTTAATTATGATTATATTTTATTTATAATATTTATAGTTGTAAAGTTTATATAAAGAATAAATCACAAAATTGAAAAATTAACGAATTAATCAGAATTTATATAAACACCTAAAAGTATGGACAGAAACAAAACAGAATTATATATTTATATATGTGTGAATAAAAATAGAAAATAAATAGGTGAGCATATATCCTTACTATCAATATATTATTATTTTTATTTTGAATGTAACATGGTACTGTTGTAGTGTAGATATCCTGAGTACCTGGGAAGATACTACTTGTCAAGTCAACAAGTACCTCAGACGTTAATTTTCAATGTATGCTTGCTGAACCCAGTAGAGCATATTTTTGTAGCATTTGTAATGTGTATTTTACACCAAGTTGGTCAAACATATTCCTTCAATGTGACAGAGCTGAGTGCTACAATGTCTACTGGGATGATTTTAACATTTTTCTTCAGCATTTTCCACAATTTGTCAATATCAAACCTCAGTCCAGAGTAGTTGCTGATCTTTTCTATTTCCTTTGCTGCTATATTGCAGTTATGACCAAATCAATTATTTAGCATTCATTTTCAGCTGTGTTGAGAGCAAAAATATTCTGTCTTCAGTGTTCAATAACTAGATCTGTTTGAAAGTAATAGTCCCAGACTATTTTTGGCTTGCCTTCTACTGCCATTACATTCAATAGTACATGATCATACCATTTCTAGGATATATTGCAACCATAGTCTAAATCCATTCAATGTCCTTGTGGGTGACAATATTGCTCTAGATCTTAAGTTTCTACAGCATCAGAAACTTCATTCTCACCAGTGTCACATTCAAGACTACTGAAGAATTGTCACATGTTGTTTTCATATAAATGGTTTTGCTGGAATTGTTCACAGGGTTCTGTATGCTTCTGGAATCCATGTGTTTTTGACATGATTCTGTTTCATAACTGCTCCATAACTGTTCTGAATCCATTTGCACATATCTGATATTCCATCTTGCTTCTTCTGCTTACCATTTTTCTAATCCCCTTTATACCATTGTTCTAGCTTACTCAGATGTTTTCTTAGCAGTACAATGTCTCTCTCTATCCTCTTTTTCTAACCATGGCTCTCTTTATTTATTTCTTCTGTTTTTTCTTTATTTCTAATCTCTCTTAGCACACATCAGGTTTCTTGTCTCAGTGATATTATTTGTTGGTATGAACCAGAAAATATCATTTTGCAATTTTTTCAAAATCTGTTGGCCATCCTTTGTTCTGTATCACTCTTACCTGGTTCATTCATCCATTTTCAGAGATGATTTTGTAAGGTTCAACAAAGTAGTATCATTACTATTATGAATGCTAATGGAAACAAAGAATTTTTTAATCATTTTACCCCAAACAAGGCAATAAAGCCACTAAGGAACAAGGGGATTCTTGAGTATGAACAATAATAGGAATCAAGAAGACAGTAGATAATGACTGACATTGCATTTAAATTTTTGAAGATCAAAGTTGACTGGAAATCAAGAAACCAGAAAAGAGTCTCATAGTTGATAAATGCAAGAAAAAAATTGTTAGCAAAGAAGTTATAGTTACATCTAGCTAATGCAACTGTAAAATGATGAGACCTTGTTGTCAATCTAGTACTGTGCTTAAATTCATAAAGTCTAGGTACCATAGTGGAAAGTTCATCAGCACAATTACCATGAAAGTATTTATAGAAAAGGCACAATTATGTGCCTTATGGCAGTGAGCAAGTGACTGAAGCAAATTAGCCAGGTCAGGATCAATAACATTACAGATTCTTCTTTGGATTTTATCAAGCATCTCTAAATATATAGCAGGGGCATCAACTTATATATGGCAGCAATATTCAAAGCATGAACAAATGGTAGATTTATAAATATGTAAGATATATCCTGGAGACAATTTTTTCTAGACAATTTTTTTGTCTAGTATGATTCAGTGAATCAACTTTCCTAGAAGCAGACCTAGCAATTGATTAAATATAATCTTTCCACTTCATGTCAGCAGAGAAGGTGCAACAAGTCCATCTCTTGGAGGTTAGCATCAGCCATGCTGATAGAAGTCAGAAAGGAGTCTCTCAGGTGATTAATAGAAAGCAGTTTTGTTTTTGAGGTATTTAAATTAATATCATTAAGAAGTCTTCCTTAATTAACAGCAGATTTTAGGTCACTTTTACCAATTTGACCTTATCGAACCGATCAGACTTAAAACAGGAATAAATAGTTATGTCATCAGCAGATAACAGGTTGAGAGCTGAAACCATCAGGAAGGTCATTGATGAAAATTAGTAACAATGTAGGTCCAAGGATAAAGCCCTGGGGGTACCTGCATCAATGCAAAAAGATCTAGAAGAGTAGCCAAAAAAGAAAAGAAAACTTTCATTTCAATAAGAAAGTTTGAATCAGTTCAAAAATTCATCCTTCATTATTATAACCTTTCATCTTGTGAAGAATACCAGTATACCAAACCCTGTCAAATTCCTTTGAGATGTCCAAAGCAACAGCCCAAGCTTTGCCATTCTTATCTAAAGCTTGACAGACTCTTTCAGTAATAATTGTTAATACATCAGCAGTTGACCTAGAGAAGTGGAGGCCATATTGCTTATCTGAAAAAAAAAACCCTGCAGTGTGAGGTGATTAACCAGTTCAAAGTTGAATAGGTTCCTTGGAAAATGTCTCTTCTTATGTTGACTGTGGCCAGGAAATTTGTCCTCCTGCAATTAGTTCTACTCTACAGTTCTCTGTCATATTTGTTATGAACATGTTCTGAAACGTTTTGCATATTTCATTATTTTAATATGTTGTGGTCATCATTTTTTTTGTACTGTGTGCCATGGCTACATTTATTATTCTTTTAATTCTTTCAGAATTTTTAGATTTATGAATAACAGCATGTCCCGGCGTTGCCCGTGCTTGATTCAAAAATTGTACGTAGTTTCCTCTTCCTTTTCAACGAATATGTGTAAACTGATTTGCAGTACAAACGGTAGTTATGCTCAACAAGCGTTTCATGTGACAAAACATACTGCCTCCATTGAGATTGACTGGAAAGCCTCAAAGAGGCCTCTACCTCGGTTTCCTCCTCCCGCTTTCTCTTTGCTGCAGAGGCTCTTTTAGAACGCCTGCTAAGGTTGCCTCGCCATGGTATTTTGGCACGCTTAGCAAAGGGTTGGTCATCGCCGGGTTGGTCATCGCCACGGCACTCAGAAGAGTGCAAAGCAGAGTTTGAAGTAGACGCCAGCCGCTTCTCTCCCAAGGAGGCGCACTCAATGGAATCCTGCTCCCATTTCCCCTTAGCCGGTGAGGCTTTTTTAGAACGCCTGTTAAGGTTGCCTCACCAGAGCTGCCGGGTTGGTCATCGCCACGACACGCAGAAGAGTGCAAAGCAGAGGTTGAAGTAGATGCTATATGATCATCTGTAACCAGAGTTATTATGTGCTCCTCCGCAGTCGCCTGTTCTGCATGTGTAACGTTAACGGTGTGAGGGGTCTTCAGTTGCTGACGTGCAGATGTTCTTCGTGTAGGAGCCATTTGAAGGGTTGTAGAAATGCTGTGTAAGAATGCGAATAGAAGTTGATACCGAATAAAGGAAGTGATTATTTTGGTAAGATGCGGCGATTAAAGCAAAAGTCTTGACAAAGCCAAATATGTCATTTGTGGCTCAAAGTCAGACCTGGTAGCAGGGATAAAAAACCCGAATTTCAATGGCCCTGCACCCATTCCAGAATGTGAGGTCAAATGTTTTCTTCCACTCCACTGCATGCACTGACCTATTTCTTCCCGCACATAGCGTGACCTTAAATTAATTTGCATTTAGGAAATATCCAACCGGAAAAAACATTTTTAAGGTTTGACCGATTTTCGATTTGCACTCTGTTTGGGGGGCGCTCAGAGTTGAAACTTCACATGGTGACTCCCAATGGCCTCCTCATAAATCTGGTCGGTTTTCGCTAAAAAGCGACATGTGGTTCAGGCGCAATCTGGGCGTATTGGTTTTGGGGTTTTATCGATTTTCCGTGCTGTTTAGGGGTCCGTGGTCATGAAACTTCTGGACAACACTTCTAATGGTAGACTCTAAGAGGGTGTCAAATTTGGTTGAAATGCTATCATTCCTTCTGTAAGCAGATTTTTTCGATTATCGATTTTTTCGGAACCTGAGTCCGAACTCAAAAATTGGGCGCCGTCAGTCATTTGCAAACTTGTGGTGAAAACCACCTCGAAATCGGGTGAGAAATGCGGCCTGGGCGAGGTAACAACGCCCACAACAGACAGACAACATGAGAAATATATATAGTAGATAGGTCACATGTTTCTTTTCAGTATCCTTTCTGCTCCAAAGGTAGGGATCTTAAACTTTCTAATGGGTACTGCTGTTGCTGCAGATATTACAACTACTATAATAATATTAATAATAATAACAATAATAATGAAGAAGAAAACCTGTCACCTTTTTTTGATGTCAGCGTTTTCTCATCCAGGTGAAATCTGCAGTTTTCAAACAATAATGAAACATAATAGTGAAATACCTGTCTATAAGCCCAATACATGAATTAAAAGATGTCCTTGAAATCTGCAGCTGACAATAAGGATCTTTAAGTTTAAGTGGGAGTGTTAGTAAGGCTAATAAGTAGGTACCTATTTGATAACAATTAAGAAAAGACACTAAGACTCTATTGTACCTTTACCTGTAGCAGCAGCAGGGCATGTATTAAAAGAAAAACACAGAAGATCCAGTCAAACACACATTTGGATATTCAAAGGACAACATCAAAAAAGTTTTTTTGTCTGACTATAAAAAGGTAGGCATTGATATTTATATGATATTTTATATGATATCAGTTTTATTGATATGTTTATTTAAAAATGTTTATCTTTAGAATATTATTTGAAAATTAAATACTATTTGCACATACAACAAATTAAAAAAGCTGTTAAAATCCGACTTGAAGTTAATTTTTCCTCCAAAGTTTTACATTTGGTATATTGCATATAAATTTGACAATTTGCAAACGCAAATAAGGCTTTCTTAAAATTATGATTGATCAGAAATAGTGAATCAACATGCAGAGATTATAAATCAGTTTTATACTTGATATTTGCTTATAGTTCAGAAAATATACTGCCTTTTTCATTTATAATAATGATTTCAAAATTAAATTTCAAACATTTTAGAGAAGTATAAATATATAAGATGGTGCTTAAAAGTTTTTGCATTGATCAAGAAGCCCTTTCTAAAAAAGGAAAAAAAAATCTGATGTTTGGTGATTTGCTCAAATTTTGAGAAGCAGCTTGGGTCAAAAACTTTAGACCACATTTTTGTTTCTTTTCCTGTTGTCTAATTTGTGCTGTGTGGTGTATATGTGAGTGTTGCCAGAAATCCACCATCTTTTAGGGCTGTTTCATTGTCTTTCTTGGCTTCCTTGAAGATGCTTTCAATGAAAATATTATCAGAAAGTCTGCAGTTAATTTATTGTGGGATCGGCTTGATTGCTGAGAATGGGTGGTTGGAGGATGTGCATATATACAGTGGTTTGTCATTAGGTTTTAATAATAATAATAATAATAAGTAAAAAAAATTAGTAAACAACATTATAAATTGTAAAAAAAACTGAATTTGGATCAACAATTATTTCACTCAATATCCCCTAGAATAATTTGAAACATAACTGTTACTGTTCACCAAAATAACTGTTAGAACAATACAATAGTTTATTCGCAAAGCATCACTGACCTGTATATATAGTCTAGCAAAAACACAATGCATATGGCCTGATAGTTACATTTAAACATGAAACAAATTGTCACATCCATCTGGGTGTTGATTTCAACGTTCACTTTTATAGTTATACATGCTCTATCACTGATATTGAACACCATAAATAAAGCATACCTTAAAGCTATATTATATCATATATATATATATTTTTATTTATTAATGTGACAGATTTTATTACTGAAATGTTATTTTTAGTAGATACCCATATTTGAGTAGATGCTCCATTTATTTATTATCCATCACTTCTTTATAAATTGCTTTGTTTATGAAAGATATTGTGATTCTGAGAAAGATTTGCCTTTATAAGACACTATTCAACTTTGCTTGACACACTTCATGACTGAGATAGTCTCAAGCATGTTGGTTCTAATCATGTTTCCTTCTGCCAAGGGGAACACAGGTTCAAATCCTGCTGAAGGATGCATATTTTCTTTAATGAGATTTCTTGAATATTCATTTTGGTAGACAAAAAAAAAATATATACTGTTTAATAAATATATAAATAAATTTCACTACCCAGAAAAATTGAATTATTCTTTGACAGAATGTGCATATTCTTGTTCAGATTATATCAATGTTAATGGACTGTGAAGCTCACTGTGGTATCTCCAGTATTAATAATAAAAAAAACATTAAATTCTTACACAGGCTACACAAGCACCATGCATTCTCATAATTTCACATGTTATTTATCAAAACCCAAAACAAAGTTCATGCATATATCAATCAGCACATTACAAACCACTTAAATACAACTAGTAATGTAATACAAATATTAGTAGATGATGCCAAAGTACTCACTGCAAGGAAAAACTCAAAATACTCAAAGCTATTTTACAAAACGAACAACCCACATTAAATAAAATATCTTTCATCACTGTTGACGATATTTTGAAGCATGTATAAAAATATTCAATATGCACATAAAATAATAATAATATGTATAAAATATCTGATACCTTCATTTACATGTGCAGTTAAGCTCTTTAAAACTATTCTACATATAATGTCATGTATATGATACACTTATATTTGATTTTGTAATGTAGCACTGAAAATTATTCCAGTGTCTTGCCATGACTATATTTAGTTCTTAATAATCACTGAGATGGTTGAAAGTACTCAAACAAAACAGCACAAAAACATGAATTTTGGATAGTTTATCTATAATTTTGATTTGGATGTACAACTAATTCAAAAGTTATGAAAATACCACAAACAATTAGACAGACCTTCTTGGTTGAATTAAACAAAACTTATCCAAAACATGCCTAAATATAAATCTCTCTCTCTCTCTCTTTCTCCCTCTCTCTCTCTCTCTCTCTCTCTCTCTCTATATATATATATATATATATATATATATATATATATATATATATATATATATATATATATGTATATATATATATATATATATATATATATATAGTTCAAATTTGCTAAATCTATAGGGCAAATATCCCTCAATATCAGAGATAGTGCATTTATGGGTATAGAAACTGTTGATATAGGACACTGTATGGTGATTATTAGAAGTCTGAAGATTGCATTGAACCATTAAACTGACAGTCACCATGAAGTGTTGAATCATATGTCCACACTGCATCTCTCTCTCTTTGGGTAGCAATCCCTTTTTTATACTAGTTTCATTAAAAACAACTGACATGGTACTGTGGTTAAGTTTTTACTTAATTTTTCATGTTTTAATTTTTTTTTTCTGAATGTAAATTATATAAAAATTGTCCAAATGTTTTGTATATCCAAGCACTTTCAGCTATATTTTTTGCCATTATCAAGGATGGATTTTATTTTTACTTTTAACTGAATGTATGGATTGTCTTATGTATGTATTTAGATTTATAGGAATGTTTCATTTTCCAAACACGGTTAGCACATTGTGGCTGAGTTGATAGTTATAGTATTGAGTGTTGGCCTTTTCTTTTTTATTATCAGGTTGGTGCAAAAGTAATGTCTGATTTCAAGGTCTATATTAAAAATGAAAAAGCCCATGGTTATGAAAATATTTATTCATTAACATAACTTCCTTTACTTTTTAGAACATCATTCTATCTGTTAAGAAGCTTATAAATGCTATGCCTGTAAAATTCCTTAGGTTTTGAAGCAAAATATGAATTCAACTCATTTTCAACCTCTTCCCTTGATGTCAATCTAAGACTATCCAAATTATTCTGTAGTCACTGAAACAAGTGACAATCAGAAGAAGCAAGGTCAGGAGAATATGAAGCTATATTTCCCAACCGAGCTCTTCCAAAAGATTTTTAGTCAGACGAGCTGTGTGAGGATGAGCATTATCGTGATGGATGATGACGCCCTTTCAGTTCACTAAGGAAGGTCACTTTTGGTTCAAAGCTGTTTTCAAATGACAAAGTTGATCATGGTACAGATTAGCTGTATTTATTTGATTGTTGTTTAACAGTTCATAATGGACAATTCCTTCAATATCCCACCATACACCCATCATGACCTTCTTTGGATAAATTCCTCCTTTTGGTTGTTGAACTGATCTTCCTCCTGAACTGATCCACAATATGTTATGGTAAAGGATCCACTTCTCATTTCCTGTAACAAGCCTACCAAAAGATTGTGCCTGAAAGTGTTGTGAAAGCAATGATTCACATCAAGCAATATGCTGTTGCAGATTCTCTCGAAACAGTTCATGTGGGGCCCATTTCTCAACCACTGAAACCATTCCGATCCTTTTTATTTGACATAGCACGGTTGTATGGTCTACATTAAATTGTTTGGCAAGTTCCCTAGAGGTAATGGTGAGTGGTCTGTGACGACAGCTTCCAACTCTTTGGAATCAAGAATTTTTGGACAATCCACTTTTTGCTCATCTTTCAAACTGAAATCCCCACTTTGGAAATGGGAAAACCACCTGCATTGACTTGTATGGACACCTTTATGAAACTCATATCGGAAGATATATCAAATGTGATCTTTAGATGGGACGAACATGGGTGTGAATATTGCAGATCATGAAAAGTATTTTCATAATTTGAAAGAGAAAGGTATAAATTACTTATTGTGACATTCCTTAATTATAATGAGAAGCACAAATTTCATAAATACTATCTAAAACTTTCTTCTCAAATATGAGGAATTACTTTTGTACCAACCTGATAATAATGCTTCCATTAATTTTAACCTTTTTTTACATATGGATAAGGCTATTATATTTGTATTATCAACAAGTATGTTGCAGATAGAGTTTGGTAGATCTCCATGTGTGTTCAAATGAGACCTAATTGGGCTATAGTCAGAAAGATGCAATGTAAGTCTTCTTGTTAAGCATTATATCCAATATAATTATTTATGAATTTGTATTGGTCAGGAATGCAATTCCTTAAGGAACATGTGAATTTGTAAATAATATTGGTTCTCTGTAATTTGGATCTTTTAGGTGAATTATTATTTTGACAACGAATATAGCAGTTTAAAATTGTTTATAGTAGATAATTAATTTAATTTTCTTGTTTTTGTCAACTGGAGTTGATATATATATATATTAATAAATACACATATATCTACATTAGATGTGTGACTCAAATATCGTTGGTTACCCAAATCATCGGGCACAAGATATAACTTATTGTTTATAAATAAAATTGGGAAAACAAAACTGTTTGGAGGCTGTCAATAGCTATGCTAGCTCAAAGTCACAAGTTGAAAAGTGACAAAGGGCTCTAAATGTACTGGCCCTGGATTATGTGGTCTCTCCTAGAAACTGTAAATAAGGTGTGTTCAGCATAATTGCACTATAAACCACAGGTGGGCTGTGTGGGTGTTGAATAAACACAAACTTTCCTGAGCAGGTGTCTGTTACAAGGATTAGCCAGGCATGACATAAATATGCCTACTACTCAATTATGAGGAATGGTGTGGATTTGAAACTAAATTTTGCTTGCAAGGTAGCTTTCCTTACAAGTATGAATTTGATTTGCACTCTTCTAAACACTTATTATCAGCATATTTGTGTACTTGCAAAATCTGTAACATCCATGAGAGATCTTAACAGTTGTATGATAAAACATATTTGATCTCTCTCTCTCTCTCTCTCTCTCTCTCTCTCTCTCTCTCTCTCACACACACACACACACACACACACACACACATATATATATATATGTCCTTAAACTAAAATATTTGTACTTTGCCACCTCCTACCACATATATGGATCCTCTCACAAGCATGTGCCTCTGGTCACAATGTAATACAAATCTTTTCTGCCCACATAAAAAACTCAGCTGATAAAAATTCCATTAAAACAAAAAGTTTTAACAATTGATAGCCACTTACTCTTACATCAATGTGTGCAATTCCTCCTGTGTTTATAAATTCTTCTATTATATTCTCTCTCTCTCTCTCTCTCTCTCTCTCTCTCTCTCTCTCTCTCTGTATATATATATATATATATATATATATATATATATATATATATATATATATATATATATAATGGTATATATATATATATATATATATATATATATATATATATATATAGTAAAGGTAACAAATCTGTTGGTATATGATCCAAATAGATCCTATTAATATAAAATATTAAAACTGATCCACAAAAAGAGCTCAATGTATTTATTATAACAGAGCCAATAAATAGCATTTACACAACAAAATCCAAAATTACCTCATATGTGGGATAGATATATCTCAACTGATGAAAACTTTGTCAGTCTTATTCAACCCCAGTCAACTGAGTTCATGTTGGAATTAGAAATCTAACTGTGACAGCTGTCAAAAATTAATACAGAATTTATCCATTTCAGTGTTTCAGTCAGATGAAATGCATGAGACAGTCGTCAGGGTAGAGTTGTGGGTATTAGCTTTAAAGGAAAGAGTTTTTATAAAATTAAACCCAGATATTAACCTTATAACATTAAATTGGGGTTATATGAAGAATGAGGTGTTAATTTGAAACTAACAGAAGACCAAAAAGGGAGTATTTATAAAACAAAAATTAATAAATCCAACTAAAACTAAACTAGGTCTAATCTCAAAAAATATAATAAAAAAATAACTGATAAATTACTAATTACAACTTGTACTAATCTCTGGAAGGATTTGTTGAATACAATCAAATGGTTCACCAATATGGGTAACAAGAAAAGAGCTACATTTATTAAATTTGATATCATAGATTTCTATTCCTCCATCTCCAGGGATTTCTTGGTTAATTGTATTAACTTTGCAAAAAACTATATGGAGATAACAGATTAGGAGATTAATATTATCTTAACAGCTAGGAAATCACTGTTAGCTCTTAACAATTCCACCTGGACTAAGTGCTTTAATGATGATTTTGATGTCCCTATGGGAGCCTATGATTCAACCCAGGTTGCTGATTTAGTATGCTTTTATATTTTAGATACACTTAGAATTGTAAATCCCAAACTAATAGGCCTATATAGAGATGATGGACTCATTTTCATCCCCAATAGTAATGGTCAACTAAGAATGAATGGCACGAGGATTAATCGATTATTGTCCAACATAAACATCTTTAATAAAAATAAAGAATTGTATGAAAATACTCTCCATAAAAGTGGTTTCAAAAATAAATTATCTTATCTAAACCCCATAAGTAACACTGAAATATTTAAAGTGAAATGTACACACTGAAATAGAAAAATAAAAATATGTTAAATTATAATGTTTACATTGAAATTTCTGCAGAGAAATGGAAAAAGAAATTTTATACCCATAGGCACTCTTTAAAACACCAGACAGCTCTTTCAAAAAAGTTTTGGGAATTGAAGGAGAAAGGTCTGAACCCTGAAAAATTATGTTCCACTCATACTCCTAATAATCTTAGAGATAGGTGTAACTTATGTTTAGAAGAAAAAATTAAAATAATAAAAAAATAAACAAAGCAAACTATTGAATCTAAGGAATGAATTAGTTTTAAAATGTCGACATAAAAACAAATTTAAATTTCCATAATATAGATTTTACTTTATTACTTTATAATTCTCTCACTCTTCAAATGTTGAATGTATAACTATTTCTAATTTCTATAGTTCCATGTTTTCACCATATTAATTATATCTTATAATTGTCCCCTGTTCTAAGAACTCTCTTTCCTTTTATCACTTACACCTCTTTATCCATATTTTTTAAGTTATTTAAATATAACTTTGTATTATTGGGTTTTTAATATAACTTGTTTTTGATTATCTTTAAAGTTAAATTTTTTTTCTAATGTATAATTTATTTTATCTTATTATATTTTTATTTTTAATATATTTTTATTCTTTAATATAATTTTTATTTTTAATATATTTTTTATACTTTAATATAACAAATTTTTTTATTAATTATAAATATTTTAAATATATTCTCACTTAAACTTAATATAAATTATCTAAATATGATTTATTTTTTATTCTTTACATATATCTTATTTTTAAGTATAATTTATCTTTGGAAGAGTATTTTTAAGTAGGGACTTGTATTTTTAAACCGAACCTTATATATATATAAAAAATCTTTTTAGAAAACTGACTTTTTGGTCCTGTGTTAGTTTAAAATTAATACTTCATTCTTCATATAATCCCAATTTCATGTCATAAAGTAAATATCCAGGTTTAATTTCATGAAAGCACTTCTCTTTTAAAGCTAATACTCTCCACCCTCACCTGACCACTGTCTCATACAATTTGTCTGACTGAAACATTGAAATGAATAAATTCTGTATTAATTTTTTGATGGTTGTCACAGTTAAATTTCTAATTCCGACAAAAACTCTCTCTATATATATACTATTAAACAACAAAATCCAAAATATATATATACATTATATATATATACACTTATATATATGTGCATATATATATATATATATATATATATATATATATATATATATATACACACGTATATATATATATATATATACACACTCATATATATGCACATATATATAAGTGTATATATGTATATATATATATATATATATACACACTTATATATATATATATATATATATATATATATATATATATATATATATATATATATAAGTGTGTATATATATATATATATATATATATATACATATATACACTTATATATATAACCAACAAATTAGCCAGGTATGAATCACACCAAGAATACATTAGGATATGCCTGAAGGACCAACTGGGACCAACCAATTTCAGTGTTGATTTGGTACCATCAATAGGTAACCATAATGATGCATTTCTAGCCTCATGGTACCGTAAATTAGAAGACTTTTCCAGGGAACTCAAGCAGGATACAATACTGTTCTGCCAGGACAGCATAACGGCAACAACCATGGAAATAAACTTGCTCGATGAACAAATAAAGAAAGAAATGGAACCAGAGGAATACACCAACATAAAAAGTGTCGTAAAAGCTCACACAGACCAAACAGTGAGGGAACTACAAAAAACAAAAGCTGAAAAACAAAGAAAATTAAAATGGAATATTTCCTCCAGACAGAAGAACAAAAGAGAAGTCAAACCGAACTCAGACAAAAGTGAACGACCATACCACGAAAGAAGACCAAAAAACACCGCAACCACACTGACCACCACACAACCAATGCAAACCCTAAACAGACCAAACAAATACACCAGCAGACAACCACCAGCACCACAACCAACAATAACAACACCGCCACCATCAACGATAGCTAGAATATCAAAACAAACACACACACCAAACAAAACACTAACTTACACGGACATCCTTAGGGTGCCGCACAAACATACACACACCAAAACACAGCAGCCCTTCTACAGAATGCATAACCCCATTAGACATCCCAGACCACCCAGATTAGCCCCTAGTAGACAATCATCAGCAAACACACCCAACCTTCAAAAAAACGGAATAAGCCCCCAACCAGGACGCCTGGACGGGGGTATAGCATCTGTAATAGGAGACATAATGCAAGCTTTCGAGCTTTTACGAAAGAACTTTGCCATGCTTGCAAATTCAAACATGACCCATACGGGCGGGTTATAAATTTAAGTAATAATAAATTTTCACTCAACACATTCAGGTTACTAAATAAAGGACTAAGCTTTTGCCTTAGTCCCCCAAGGTTTGATAAAGACACCTTGGCAAAGGACCTGAAATCCTTCTTCAGAAGAATACGGCTAAAAGCCCACTACGGGAACAATGATCAAACACCTTCCATACTTCATACATTAAAAGAGAAGAACACTACATACATCCCACAAAACACAGACATTACGATACAAAAATTTGAAATAGCCGTAGCAAATGACATAAAGAAAATAATAGCACGTAAGCTGCCACGTAACAATATTTCTGAAGGGGAACGTATAGCCCTCGACAGGCTGATACATAGAGATGACCTAGTCATAATACAGGCTGACAAAGGGGGTGCCACAGTGATCTGGGGGATCAAAGAATACATTAAAGAAGCAAACAAACAACTAGCCGACAAAGAAACCTATAAAAGCTTACCTACAGATCCCCTCCCCGAATACCAAAAAGAATTAACCAGCTCACTAAACATAATGCTTCGCAACAACCTAATCGACAAAGAAACATGCACAATACTTACACCCACAAACATTACACATGCTCGTTTCTATCTCCTCCCTAAAATACACAAAAGCAACAACCCAGGAAGGCCCGTCATTTCATCATTCAACTGCCACACGACCAAAATTTCAAAATATGTAGACCATTACATACAACCCCTAGCTAAGGAAGTAAAATCCTACATCAGAGACACAACAGATCTACTAAACAAAATTAACCACATACAGACAGTTCCAATGGTATTCTAGTGACTATGGATGTAAGGTCACTCTATTCAAACATTAAGCACATCAAAGGGCTAACCGCCCTTTAGGAAGCACTTGCTAAAAGAGGAAAACAAGAACCTTCCACAGAAGTTATCATAAAACTCATGGAGCATATTCTCACATTTAACACTTTCAATTTCAATGGAGCACACTACCTTCAAATAATGGGCACCATTGCAGCTCCTTCATATGCTACAATATTCATGGGAAAATTTGAGGAGACCCATATCTGTCCCCTCATCGGCAGCGACTGCGTATTCTACGCAAGATATATCGATGACATATTCTTTATATACACGGGCAGTAATGACAAACTCACCCAATTCCTCATGACCCTAAACAAGGTACACGACTCAATTAAATTTGACTATGAAAAATCCAAAACATCAGTAACATTTTTAAACACTCACATTTACATAGATGAAAACAGGAAACTGCAAACGACACTACACACTAAAATCACCGACACCCACAACTATCTACACTTTAAGTCTTCCCACCCTAAACACCTCAAAGAGAACCTTCCCTATTCACAAGCACTTAGACTCAGAAGGATATGTTCCCACAATGAAGAATTAAACAAACACATTGAAAATCTGGAGCATCAATTCACAACACGTGGCTATAAACAACACCTAATCAGGGAACAAATAAATAAAGCAATTTCCACACCTAGAGAAAACACCCTAATATACAAGATTAAAACTAAATCTAGCCGCATTCCTCTAGTAACCACTGTCAACCCCACTCTGCCTCCACTATCCCAAATAATCAAAAGTCGCTGGGAAATACTACATCTCAAACCAGACCTAAAAATCTATTTAAGGAACCCGGCCTTCTAGCATATCGTAGACCTAAGAACCTAAAAGAAATCATAGGTAGTAACCGCATTTTAGGGGACAAGGTAATCCGGGATAAACTAACAACAAAAACAACAGGATTTTCCCAACCATGTAACAACAAAAGAAGTTTATGTTGCAATCACATTACACACACGAATTCATTCACTAGCTCAGTCACTAAATCTACTTACAAAATCTATCACGACTCTAACTGTAGAAGTCATAACATAATTTACCTCCTAGAATGCACACTATGCCGGAAACAATATGTAGGAAAATCTGAATGGCCCTTTCACTACAGAATCAATAATTACCGCAATCGAATTAAGTCGACTCCCCATGAAAAATTATTACCTGTAGAACAACATTTCCGCATAGAAAAACACGACTTCAAAACCCATGCCAAATTCACTATAATTGAGAGAATAGAAAAGCCCAAAGCAGATAACACTAGAAGAATTTTAGAGTTCCATGAAAATAAGTGGATACGACGTTTACACACGCTGTTTCCAGCCGGGCTAAACCATAAATTTAACAATATAGATAGTAGTAACACATAACCCTACAAATCAAAACCTACCCACATTCCATACCCATACAAAACAGACAGGCTTACGGAGGTGTTGAGGCATCACACTTATACACACACCCACACACAATATACTCACTCACTTTCCTAATGAGCCACACACCCATAGCAATATACAAGCTAACACATATCATACTCACTCACTCCCTTAAAAACTAAATAACACACACACACACTTACCAGAGACTAAACAACTAAATAACACACTAAACTAAATAACACAAACACACACACACGCAAACACACTTACCATCCCCTCCCCAAACACCAATAAACTGCTGAACTGACCGGAGGAAAAAAAGGGAACATAGCTCTTATCTCAAATGACAACTTAAAAGAGACTGTTTGACCAACACAAGGAATGTTAAAAAGATAAATAAATAAATAATAAAAAAACAAATGAAAACTACAGACAAAAGTTTGTTTTCTTCATAAAGACATTCATTTCTGTAGTTTACTGCTACAGCAAGCAGAAACATTTTTTTCTCCTGATGATAGCCATGTTGGCCGAAACTAGTCAAGGATTATAAATGAAATAATAATAATAAAAGCATAAGAATATTAATATACAACCCAGTATGTCTGAAGATTTTAATTGATTTTTTTAATAATTTTTATCGTTCAAAATATATATATATATATATATATATATATATATATATATATATATATATATATACACACACACACTTATATATATATATATATATATATATATATACTAATTATTTACATTATTCAGACTATTGTTGACATACTGATTGTACGCTCCGGCCTTCTTCAGGTGGTTGCAATGTCGAACTGAACCCTTTATTTTGCTCACTGGTGTAGACTGTTCTAGTTCCATGTCAGTTATCAGTTATCTCCTGTTAATTTCCCTCTGAAAGTTCCACTGCCTTAGCCGGGTATTGAACTCACTCCTGTCACTGGATCTAACTAACACCTTTATACATGTGTCCTTGAGGACATCTGAGTATGAATTTCTGGGTATTATAAACCTAATGTCTTCAGTAAACTTTTTTACCAGTGCTCATATTGCAATTTTTGCTGTTATCATTCTATGTTTTTACCAGAGCTCATATTGCAATTTTTGTTATTATCATCGCTTTTCTCTGGCACTCCTTATTACTGGTTCCCATATTGTATTCATTTCTATGGTTGGTCAGCTCAGGAGATTTTTGTGGCCTAGCATATGTGCTGATTCCTTAAGTTTACGAATTTTCCAATGGTGTTCTATGTCTATGATCTCAACCTGATCCCAGAGAGGGTGATGATCTCCCTTCTCTCTCCATATGTGGTCAGCCATGCCTGATTTTTCCACTTCTCCTCATGTTATTTACTTATATATATATCATATTATCTCGCAACCTAGTACATATATATATATATATATATATATATATATATATATATATATATATATATTATCTTACAACCTAGTAAAACATCAGCATACCCTTCATGTTATATCTCTGGTTTCAATGGTAGTGCCCATCTCCTCTCCAAGTATCAAATTTTATTGGGTTACAGAAGCAGCAGAGAGTAATCCTTGATCTTTTGGGAAAGGTGGATTCATGCCTTTCTAAAGGGCATTTGTAGAAAGGAAACAAACTATCTCAGTCAGAATTTAAATTCAGTTTGTAGTTTCCCTATGCCATGTTATTAACTGCTAGGGCGCTCACACATCCACTCATTATAATGGGTGCTGAAGTTTAAAACCTATGTTTCCCTACTCATTGGTGATTTTGTATTTATGAATGCATTGACACTGTTTATCTTTAATCTCATGCTTTTAGCACTGCACCATGTCATCAAGCACATGACTGAACTTTGTCATGTGAGTAATGTTACATTAACAAAAACCGAATTTTCTTCTCATCATGAAGAGAGAGGGATGATCTTGTCTGTCATAGAATGTTGAGATTTCTAAATGAATGTACTTTACACAAAAGGTACAGTTCATGTGACTTGATTGGAAACATTTGGGGGTGGGGGCATCTTGCTACCAAATCTACTGTTTTTTATTATCTATATTTTGAGAAATAATTATTTATTTTTGTGGATTTTTGGTTCATTTTCTGAGATGTTTTATTTTCAACTGGGTTATTTGTATTTAGGGATCATTATTTGCAATTTGATAAATTTTTTTTGCGTGTATTTATTTCAACTGCATGTTCAGATAAAATTCTCTTTTTTTGTCATTTTTCAAATACAATTTAGCAGTTCATCATAAAGTTGTATAAACAAGTGTTATGGTTTTTATTTTAGATTTTCAATGTGTGTGTGTGTGTGTGTGTGTGTGTGTGTGTGTGTGTGTGTGTGTGTGTGTGTGTGTGTGTATTGAGTTAGAACTTTTTTTGTAGCATTTTCTGATAGGTAATATTTGAACACATAAGTGAAATCCAAATGTGAGTGAAATTTATAACATATATGCCTATTCTCAAAAGTGACATTTCAATGCATCTTTCTATATGATTCAAGTGTGGACTTTGAATTTTAAATGTTTTTATGTTAAAAGGAAAATGGAGTAAAATGAGAGACATTTTCATTATTTGATACTCTTTTATTTTTGGAAAGGAAAAAAACAATGCTATAAGGCAAAAAAGACATGTGCTATTTATGAAGATGCTGCTATAGCTGAGAATATTGTTTGTAAGTGGTTTACTAGGTTCAGAATTGGAAAATTTGATCTGGAAGACTGAAAATTTCTAGCCATGTCTACCGTCATTGATAATGATAATAAAAAAATGCTGATTAAAAATAATCCAGGTCACATGACACTCAACATCACAGACAGGGCTGGTGCATATTACTCCTGAACCCCCTAACTGGGGGCAAGTGTGATCAGGAGGCTCCAGGCAGTGTTTTGTGACCCTCACTATATCATCATTTGCTTTTTTCTACCTACACTTATATACATTACAAATTAAGCTAAGCACAACTGTCTACTTAAGGATGAAAGATTTTTGTGGATTTTGATGTTATTCTGAGTTCATTTTTTTTTGTCCAAATCTGTGAATTTATTTTGCTCATGTTAAGCCTTAAAAAAAGTTATATAAAATTTGCTATTTTTATCCATAATGTTGGATTTTTCTTGTTAAAATGTTAAATAATTTTAAAACAATTATTCAACATTTTAACAAGAAAAATCTCTAGTTACTGTTAAAAAGTTTATATAAGATGAAATGATCTATTATGACATGTCTCTAATTTATATTTAGATACATTGTATTTATTTTCAATTTTTCTAGTTGAATTGGTTACCTGCATTGCATATGATCCATTATTGTTCACAATTAGGTTACAATAAAATTTGCATTTTATATGAATACTACCTCATGAAAATTGATATGTAGTGGAATGGGTGGTCCCATATCATAGATTCAGTAGGGGCCCACAAGACCCTTTACACCAGCCCTGATAACAGATATACTCCACATAAAAGCATTGTAAGGCATTTGAAAATACTTGGATACTTGAATTGCTATAATGTTTGCATGTCTCCTGATCTAACAGAAAAAATTGAATGGGCCACATTACTATCTATGATTGTCTGCTCAAACACAAAAACAACCCATTTTTAAAAAAAACAACCATAGATGATGAAAAGTGGATTATTTACAACAATGTGGAGTGAAAAAGCTCCTGGAAAAAATGAAATGAGCTATTGTTAACCACTCAAAAATCTGGTCTGGATCTGAAAAAGGTGATGTTGTATATCTGTGTATTACAAGCTCCTTCCACAAAATTAAACATTGAATTCAAGCATGTACTGTTTTCAATTAAACTTTTTTAAAAGCAACAATCAATGAAAAGCATTCAGAATTAGGTAATCAGAAAGGTGTCATCTTCCACCAGAGTAACGCAAATCTTTTCTTTGCAGACCCAGAAAAAATTGACACACCTTGGCTGGAATATCCTACTACACCTGCCATATCCACCTGACCTTGTAATTTCTGATTACTACTTACTTCAATCCCTACAAAATACTTTTAATGGGAAGAACATTAATTGTCTGAAAGCCTGTAAAGATCAATTCACCAGCAAGAAAGATTACAAATTCTTGGAGGAAGAAAGGAGGCATGAAGCATGGTGAAAGGTGGTGGAATAAAATGGCACATGTGGTTGAATAAATCTATGTTTAGATATCTAAATGTTGCCATTGTAATTCACTTAAAAAACACTATGAACTTTTGTTCCAAATGAAAATATATGAATTAATTTCATTTATCCTTTTCATGGAATTTCTAAAAAGATCTGTGAATGTAAACACAATAGTTATATGGCTGAATTCATTTATGTTCCTTTTTGTTCATTTCAAGTTAGTTAATGAGTAAATGAATTAAATGAATTAACTATAAATTTTTATGATAGCCTGATTTTTTGTGCTGCAATAAGCTCACAAAAAATAAAAATAAACAATAAGAGTGAAACATTAAAAAGTATTATGAAAGTCACTAACGCCTACTGTCAGGAAAGTTTAATTTTATCAAAATGAGATTTGTTTATTTATTTCCTGTGATGAGGAGCAGCATTTTGTGAATGTGCACACATGTATACCTGACATTGATTATTTTGAGAGAATTGCCCTGCCCTTATACATTCATTTATCATAGGAAAAGATTGTTCAACAGCATCTGTATACTATATATATATATATATATATATATATATATATACACTTGACTCTCCCATCGAATTCGACATATGAGGGTCAAGCACATCAGTTTCTAGGAAACTGACAGCCCGACACAAGCACATGAGATTTGATTATAGTGGTGAAGGTTTTGTGCAGAACCATCCACACTTTTTTATATATATGAAGAAATATAGTTTTAAGGTGTTCTATATTTATTGGATAAAGTGCTCAATATCAGCGACAGAGCGTATGTAAATATAAACATAAAAGTGAACATTGAAGTCAACACTCAGCGGCGACAGGCTGTTTCATGCTGGACACAATTGTCAGGCCTATCACCTCTGAATGTTGACTCCAATGTTCACTTTTATATTTATATACATATATATATATATTTAATACAAGTAAAAGTTTTGTCACTTAGCTGATTGATGTTATCTTCAGCATCCTGACTCCAGAGAATTACTCTGTCTACTTGTCTGGGTTATCAGCAACCGACTGCATGTACTTCTTAATTTTTATTTTTTATATGCATTTTTCATTGCCGCAAGATTTTTTTTCATAGTGCACGCATGCACCCATCTGCACCCATCTGCACCCATCTGCACCCATCTGCACCCATCTGCACCCATCTGCACCCATCTGCACCCATCTGCACCCATCTGCACCCATCTGCACCCATCTGCGCATACGTATAGAATGTTGTGTTTATTTGTCCCTTTTGTTGCTTGTTGTTGCTTTACACTCATTCTTTGACCATTTCTCTTTTTTCCTTCTTCCCTTTCAATTGTTGCTACTTGACTTCTGGTTTTCTAGACATGCTGTCGATAATGGAAGGACATTCTAGTGTTTTCTCCTGTGTTAGGAAAATTGTATTTCATTTTCTTACATAATTTTAATGCTTAAATAATAAAATAAATATTTTTGTCTTCACTTGGCCATTATTTTGTTTTATTATTTGATTTGGTGGTATAAGTACTGTTAAGGTATTAATTGGTTAGGTATAAAATTAAATTTTTATTATTGTTTGAATTTGTATGCATATATATATATTCATACATTTATGCGCACACATACATACATAGATATACACACATGAACATGCATACACATATATGTATACAAA
Source organism: Acanthosepion esculentum (assembly GCA_964036315.1). Classification (NCBI taxonomy): domain Eukaryota; kingdom Metazoa; phylum Mollusca; class Cephalopoda; order Sepiida; family Sepiidae; genus Acanthosepion; species Acanthosepion esculentum. Next base: position 54,572,677 of record OZ038510.1, read on the forward strand.
CGCATGCACACAAACACATACACACTTATGTCTGTGCTTTATTATTAATATATAAACTAGTGCTTAAATAATAAAGTGATTTCTTTTTATATTTTTAGGGTATTAATTATGGGTGGTTGTGTTTATGGAGTATTTACTTTGCTATTTGAATATCTGTTTATAGAATATACAATATACAGGGTGCGATGGGTAAATTGTCACCATTTAATTTTTTTTTTTTGTGTGCATTGTTTGTTTGTGATTTTGTCGATTGCACAGTATAGTATCTTCTTGAATCCCCTTTAATCCTTTTGGATTAATAAACTGATTATTACGGACAGAGATCCAATTTAAATAACCTTCAATTTCAAATAAAACTTGCTGTTCACTCTGTACTTTATGAAGAAACTTTTGTATGTATTTAAACAATGCTTAGCAGATGTAGTCTGGTATATTCAGATGAAAAAGGTTGCAATGTGGAGACATATTTAGGTAATTTGTATTGGGTTTTTAAAAAATTTATAGTGGGTTATGATAGGGAAAACTCATTCAACATGACTTTTAGTCACTTTTTCTCTCTACAATTATGTTATTCAAATTACAAAACAAAGATGAATGGTTACAGAGTAGAGCACAAGCATAGTTTGGTATACTTGCTGTTAAAATATTTGTACATATGAGTAATCTTATATAAAAAAGCCAATGTCACTTCTATGTTTGCATGTTAGACAGTCTCATCACACAAAAAACAAAATGATGTGTAACATTGTGTAGCTTGATTTGATTTGAATTTCTGACCTGGAGATCAGTAACATATATTAATATTAGTGTATTGTTGCTGAAATGTTTGGGTAAGATTAGTTTTGGAGTACTAATTTAAGTAATTATTTCAATGAGTTATATATATTCATTTTGTTTTTTGCAAATAATATTAATCAATTAATTTAAAACATTAAAAGCTACATTTAACATTTTCTTTGAATTTTTATTACATTTTCACAAAACAGTTATGTGAATAAAATGTTTTTCATATAAACTTAATTAAATCAAAATTAAAAGAAATTTATATTCTAATCCCAAAGTTTACTATTGAAGATTAAACAGACACACACACACATCCATTCAAATGAATCACTTTCAAAATTTACAAAAAATTAAATCACACAAATGACATATACAAGAATCAAGATAAACTCATGGAAGCACATTACTTTACAAAGAAAATTTTTCTTAAAGATTTATTGCAATAAATACACTTATACTTTGTTTTCAATTAGATCTCTTTCTGATTCACTATACATCAAAACCTGTTGGTCCAATGTGAATGCGACAAAAGCAAAACAAAAAATAAAAAAGTCGCACTCTGCACAGGGGCTCCAAGCATCACATATAGCTCACAAATGTTACCACTAAAGCAAAAGGCATGGCAAAAAATGATTCATTCTGTCTTCTTTTAAGAATGCCACTCACAATACTGTTGGGCTGTTACAAACAAGTTGGCAAGCTGTTAATGTCACCTTGGTCAACTGACCAGATGCAAGCATAAACGTCAGTCCCTACAGATTCTCCTCATCATCCAGGTTGTTTCCCTCTCAAACAAAAGAAATTTTATTTTGCTCCTGTATATTGGCAATACAAAGAATTTTATCTTAACAATTCTTGTCTTGTATTTTTTTAACCACCAGTGGTACTTTATCATTTCATTTGTTCTCTTGTGCAACCATATGTGCTTATAACATACTGAAATATATATTTGTATAATTTATTCATACATAAAAAATTCTATTATTTTTTAAAGGTACTACCATACTATGCTTGTACCAAGAAGAATAAATGCCTTAACTGGGTTTGTCAATTATACTTACCAAGTTGCTATTAAATGCATCAACTTAGATTCTCAGTTTTCTTATTAACAAACTTGGACCAATTTACTAAATAAGTTTTGAATCATATATTTATGTTCAAATGAAAGTGAGGGTAAGAGATTTTGGGATTCTAAATTTTCTTTCAAAAGAAAAAATTTGAATGTTTTTTAACTCAAAAGCCTCTGAGTTTATTTACACCAAGATTGATACCAAAAGACTGTTGCTTATCTCCAATGTAGGAAATCCTTATATTCAGCAGCAAAAAGTAACACATCAGTTGAGATTCTGATTTGTCAAACTGTACCTCGGTCAAAAACATTTGGTTTTATTAAAACCATGAAAATAAAGAAAATAAAAATAATAAAAAATGGGCAATAATATTAGGGATAGTGTTTATGAAACCACTGGTGTATCAGCTAATAACAAATTACATCATTTTGTTTGGTGAAGCAACACCAGATACTATTAAAAAATATATATCACTGAAAACTTTATTGAACATTTATTAAAGAAACACACTTGTAACTAATTAATATTTGGCTTACAAACAAGAAAGTGTACTTAATATTTTGATGCTCCATAGACTATTTTAAATTTCAAAAGATAAAAGCGACTCCTCCAAAATGTACTTGATTTACAGATAAAAGATATTTGTTCTCGGGTTTATTTTTCAGTTACATTCACAATAAATCCAGCTGTCTTGTTAGTGATTTAAATATTGAGAAAATTATTTTATTTAATGTTATTTTCATCCTTCATAATGCATTATTCCAATGACTTATTTCAAACTCAGTCAAATTGTGTGTATGTGTTCATTTACTTGCATATACATTAAATATCATAAACACATGTAAGTCACTCAGGCATGACACAGACATAGGCATGTACATTAGAAACACACATGCAAAGTATACACAGGCAGTGTGTGATGGGTAGAGAATCAGTTCATCTTTTGTAACTTCATGCATAATCTATTTCAAAATGGATGCTATTAAAATCTGATAGACAAATAACTAAAAAAATATCTTTATTTCTTAAGTGACTGTGTCAAGTGTGTCAAGTGGTAAATGAAAACCTTCTCCTGAAAAGTTATGCTTTCACGTCCTGTTTCGATTGCCTACTCCTCTTTCTCTTTTTTCCCTAGGCAAACTCAAATCGATTCATTTCAGCTCAAAGTCTTTGATAAAATCCCTAACTGCATCCTTTCTAAATATATATCAATAACAATACTTTTATAACAAATAATAGTGATGGTAGAAATTACAGTATAAAATGAAATGGTGATGATTATTTTCCACAAACCTTGCTGGTAGGTAGGGTAGTGAAGAGAGAGGATTGTAATATTTTTCTACTTGGCAATTGACAATATATATGGGCAATTAATAATCTTTGAAAACAATTATTTTTCCACTGAGATTGCATTAACAATATATGTACATGGCTGTAATAATAATCAGAATGCACATTCTCTCTCTCTCTTTCTCTCTCTCTCACACAAAAAATACATAAAAAAATAATGTTAAATTTATATAAAAAGGAAAAATCAAAAAATATAAGTAGTAAATTGCTGATACCCCCGAAGAGTGGATATATAAATGAAATATATTTGTAAAAAGCAAAGTAGAGAAAATGTATGTGCAACTATCAACTTCATGTTTAGATGGTGTTCAGGCACAAATTACCCCAGTTTGTATAGTAGGCATATAAATGATCTTTTAATCAGGGTGCTTACATGGCAGAGAAAGTACTTGTTATATCTACACTGATTCAACTGTCTGTCATTTTGGGAGAATTCTAAAAGCTATAACTTTTCTTCTATACATAATCAACACCTCCTATATCCACTTTTACAAGTAAGTACTTTTCTTTCTACTTTCTACTCTACTTTGAGAATATTCCTGCCTTTTGTCTTTTAACTCTCACAAATATAGAGACTATATCATACTACTGTACTGCCTTTACATGAGAGAGTTTTATGACAAGAGAATCTTTGTTTCAACAACAGAAATGTTAATATAAGACACATGCGGTTCACCGCTGGTCATTACAGTTGGTTAATAGACTACATTGATAGTTAAACATTCTCCCCACCAAGAGGCATCTATCTATATTCCTGCAGTTACAAGAGGAGTTTGTATCATATGTACATTATGCCTTCATATTACATTTATTTATTTATTAGAGGGATGAGATTGTTCATGCAACAATAGCTCAATTTAATTGTGCTTTTATTGAATATCATATGGAGCTTATTTGTGACATGGAAATATTTATCAATAAGCTTAACAAACATACTAGTGGCATTCCTGCCTTACTTGGAGTGAAATGATTAAAAAATAAAATTAAAAAAAACCTTTTCACTTTTGTCTGCTCACTAACTAAATGATTATGGATTTGTCCATCTTTGTTTGTCTAGTATCCAATTTTAGTTTACACTTGAGGATTACCTAAGTGTGAAAGTAACAGTCATATTTTTATTTTCTGTGTGTTTGTTTTTCTTATGATTATTATGTCTCTAATAGACAGTTAATGTTATTTTATAACCAACAGTACATGACAGCAAGTTTGTTGGTTTTTTATTAATAGGACAGATCTGTCATTATTTATTAATATCATATTATATATATATGTGTGTGTGTGTGTGTGTGTGTGTGTGTGTGTGTGTGTGTGTGTGTGTGTGTGTTATATCTGTTATTGTTCTGTTGCTGCTAGATTAAGTTCTCCCCTCATAACCTGGAAGGTTCTTGCTAGCAGCAGCAGCATGTTTATCTCCCCCACAGTTCTTAATGGATTCAACCTCTTACAACCAATTTGCTTTTCACTTGTTTCTTTCCTCCAGCTAAAGGCTTCTCTGTCACCCCTTAGCATGTTTGACAGTGCCTTCTGTCTCCTGTCCTGTACCTCTTTGTAGACATCAAAAACACTCCAGTTTTCCAGTTCCTACTCCTTTGTCTTGATGACTTCAGGCTTCCAGTGACTGCCAATTGACACAAAAATTGCATTTTCTTCATCCTGATCACTCTCACACATGTGGGCCCATTTTCTTTTCTAATGTCATCAATTCCTTCTTTATCATTTTTCACTATTTCATATTCCAACTTATTCAACTATACTCCCAGCATTTCTTTATCTTTTATTACATTCACATAATATTTGTTTCTTCTTGTGGATTTTCCTTCTCTGCTTATCACTTTAGATTGGGTTCACTCCTCACTTTCTGGTAAACACTGATTATTTCATCAACTCTAGGAATTTTCTGTGATCTCATGTTTTCACTTTCATTTTGTATTATGGATGTTCTTGGTTCTGAAACTTTCTCTTCCTTTCGCTGATTATCCTCTTTGCCATATAACTCTGGCATATATTCTTCCAAACTTATTAGCTCAATGTCCTGATCTTCCTCAGAATGATTGATATCTTTATCTTTACCATCAACTTCTTTTTGGTCAGTCCTTAATTTTATCCCTACATGTTGCAACTCAGACTAACTGACTTCCATGCCTGATGAAAAAAATTTTACCTGGAGCACACCATCTGTTGTTGTCATCTCTCTTGTAAAATATGCAATTTCCTGCCAGCAAAATTTGCTCTCTTGATGTTCTGACATTGTGGGGCAATGCTGTTTTGATTCTGTCTGATGATTCTCCTTTTGTGTAAGCTCTTCTTGTTGCATGTAATGCATTGAGATGTTTAATAACTGTATCACTTATTTCTGACTTTTCTAAGGCTGGGAGTTGATTCTCCATAATTGATGGTAAATTAGGGGGGTTGCCCAACACAAGCTGAATTGAACTATATTCCAAGTGGTTTTGCATACAGTTTTTTTTTGGTTTGTGTGTGTGTGTGTGGGGGGGGGTGTATTGTCTGCCCAGGCAAGAGAACCTCCTCCATTTTCTGTACACACATCTTACATAGTGGTTTCTTTCACATATGCCACTTAACCATGGTGAGTGTGCAGTCGTAACACAAATCTCTAAATTGCTCAGCCAGCTAACTATTCGGTGTTGTCAAATTTCCCACCATTGTCAACTAGAAATTTCTTTGGAGGTTCAAAACCAGCAGCTATCCACTCAATTGCAACATTATTTATAATCTATTTAGGGGTTTTTCTTCCAATCACTTTACTTTTACTGAATCTAGTAAAGAGATCAATAAAATGTAAAAAGTAAACATCTTTATATTGCTTTAGATCAATTGCCACTGCATTGTTAAATTACCTAGCCAAGGGAACAGATACTGTTGGTCATGTAGGAGTCTTCTTAAATCTCTTACAAACTTCACACTTCTTGCTAATATCTTCAATTAACTTTTCACATTTTTCATCAAGTGCATTAGCAATTTTTATGATAGCTTTCAGGTTTTTAGCTAAAGGATGTGTCAAAGTGGCAATGTAGTTTATGAATCATAATCTTCTTTTCCTTAAATGATTTCTGTTCAGCCACCATGTGCACTTTCTAAATTGTTACTTCACATTCTTTCAGTGGATTATAGTAATGTCCAGAGGATGTTGTATCCAGTTCAAGTGATCTATTGACTTACAATGTGTCATTCTCTGTTTAATTTAAATCCCATTCTTTTCATGTCTGGTTTGCTTAGCAGTAGAGGAATGTCACTGTCTACTATTTCTGTTCTAAGGGTTATCTTTTGACTACCAATAATACAAGGAATCTCCATTCCTTCATCCAATTGTATTTTGCCTCCTGCACCAAACTTGAACATTGTTCCACCTGGTAGTTCTTTTCTTTCGCTTGCCAATAATGAAGCCAAATGCATCTCCTTCCATTCACACCCAGCAACTGTTTTACTGCAAGCACTATCCAGAACAGCAGCATTGGCTGTTTCACTCGTGTGGACCTGTTTATCTTCATGTGAGTAAGCACCGACTTTATAAGCTTCACTAACTTCAGCATTTTCCTGCACTTCTGATGTTTCAAAAGCATTTGTTTCTTGATATTTTTTTCTATGTAGACAATCCTTTTTTAAATGCATAACTGATTCGCACTCCAAGCATTTAAAGTTATCACCAAATTCACCATGTGGATTTCTATAAATGTAAGCTCTACTTATTCTTCCCCATTTTGCTCCTCTTCCTGATCTTCTAACTGGAAACCTATACTCCTAAATTGGGCTTCATCCAGTTTAGACATCTGTCTCCCACCATGACTGTATCCTTTGAATCTTGTCCCTTGGTTATTATTTTTACTTCCAGAAACATGTTTCCTCTGAATTTGCTGTGTATACAACTTCTTCTTTGATAGCTATCTCATGTGATCTCTGTCTATATGACATTCCTTGGTATATATATATATATATATTAGCAGGGATACCCAACATTGCCCAGGGGAAAAACATTTAAAATATAGCAGTACACAAAAAATATATCCTTTAACATTTTTCTTATACAACATAACAAATGAAAAAAAAAAGATTATTTACACTATTTAAACTTTAAAAAGATGGAAAATACTGCTGTTGTAAAATATTATAATGCAATAAAAAACAAAATGATATAATCTCTTAAGTTGATATGGCTTTGAAGTATACTGCATTCATTCTTTTTCTACTAGGTGGGAGTAAGAAAATGTTTGGGAGATCAGCCATATTGAGAGATTGTTTGTGTGTTTTGCTAATGGTTATGGCAAAGATTAACCTTGCATCAATTCAAGGGACAAGAGTGTGGAATTATAGAAATCTTGAGAAAAAATATAATCCCTTTTTTTGTCTACTCCAGTTAAGATAGTTGCAACAGCTTTGAGTTAATTTCTTTGATTGCATCATTCTTTGGGGTTTCTGTAGTTTTAGTCCATTTTTACATTTAAAACAATTGAAAATGATCAAGTTTATTATCATATGCCTTTCCATTCAGATTAGGAAACTCATTTTGGTTGCTATACTCACAATGTTTTTGCTGTTGTATTCTCCAAACTTCTTCCAGTATCTCAGTAATATTCTAAGAATTTTAAAGTGAACACTTTGATCAATGCACACAGATATTATTTTCTCATTCTGTTTTCTGTCACACTTATCTATTTCTTTGACTGAACCAGAGTATATGACTTTGCCACACTACCCAACCCAGGGGTTGAACTCACCACTGCTAGGGAATTAGATATATTTTTGACCAATACTTGAATTTCAGTTCCCATCATCCATAGCTGATTTTGCGAAGGAGGGCACCTGATAGATCTTATCCAATGTGTCTCACTCTTGGCTGCTTGTTTCCCACTGATGTTGATTAGATGCACAAGAGATGTTGGTCATTTTCAAGGTGTTCTTGTATCTCTTCTATAGGGTCTCACTTCTCTGTTAGCCAGAGGCTAGTCCTCACAAGAGGATTATCTTTGGAAGATGATAGACTTCTGTTCTTACCACATGGCCAGGTCATTGCAGTTGTGTCCTTAGCAGTATCTTTTGAATATTTGATAGAATCTAGATATTTCTTAAGAGATGGCTCAGGTCAGAGTAGAATTTATGCTTCTCTACTAGGTTCACTTGGAGAGCAGACATATTGAAAAGTGTTGCATGCTGCTTGTTATTTCGAAGAAAGCAAGTGATAATGATGGTATAACAGATTGAAAACACTGGTTCCACATTTTACAGATAGACAAGAATACAGTGCTGGGATCAAGCTTTCTTATTATGATTTTCTACTGGAATGATTTTTCTACCAAAAGATCATCAACCAGCCTATTATAGAGAGATTAATAATTCTTTACTCCTTATGTACTTTTAAATTCTTTGATTTGTTTTCATTAAACTCGTTGTTAGTTATCAACAGAGTTTCTTGGTTTGTGCTGTGAAAAATGGTTTTCAGCAGAGACAAAGAATTTTTTAATCATTTTACTCCAAGTAAGGTGATAAAGCCACTAAGATAGAAGTGGTTACTGAGGTGTGAAAGAATCTGTGAAAAATGTAAGGAGAGAGGACAATAAAAGAACAGTCATTAAGGAGGAAGAAGATGATATTGACATTGCATTTAAATGTTTGAAGACCTAATGATGAAAAAAATCATTTACATGATAAATGTTGATTTTTTAAATGTCTATGTATACTATTCAGGGTTGAATATTCATCACATAGATTACACATTATACAGTGAAAACTTCAAATCAAATTTTAAATAACAATATGTTAGGCTACAGACTTATTGATCCACTTTCATATATATTACACATACATACATACATACATACATACATACATACATATACTAGCAGTATTTTTGTGCATGAATGGTATGTCCATATGCATATCTCAAACACACTTGTGGTATGCTGGAAAGTTTCATTGGTTCATGGAACTTAGCGATGAATATTCTGTGTTGAATTGGCCCCTGTAGTCACCATCTCATAGAGCACCTTTGGAATGTGGCAGAAAAGAAGATTTGTATCCTGGATGTGCAGTCAACAAATCTAGAAGACTTGTACTAATATGAGAATGGTATACCTAATAAAGTGACTTGTAAGTATTGGTATATCTGAGCCATAATTTTAATTTATATAAATTTGCTTGAACACAACAAGAGGTATTTAATTAAGATTTATTTTATTTAATTTTGCTTGTTGTTGTAGAAAAATTGAATCTAAATTGTCCAATGTCAATTTCCAAGTATAGCATCTCTGCATGTCAATTTGTGGCACCATGTCATTATTATTATTATTAGTTGTTCTTAAACAAAGAACTTTTGTTGGTCTTCAACCAAACCTTTCTCTGTCTCTCTCTCTCTCTCTCTCTCTCTCTCTCTATATATATATATATATATATATATATATATATATATATATATAATATAAATGACTGACAAAACATTGTGATTTAACATTGTGATTAAACTTTTTCTTGCATTCATACAAGTGATTTCTTTTCTGGACAAAGTGTGTAAAATGTTACTTTTTTGTTCTGGCATTTTTATTATTTGCATTATGTTTTTAGTACTGCAGTAGCTGACTTTTATGTTGTTTTTGTTGAATATTTTTGCTAAGGGGTTTGTTGAGGGGAAGTGCTTTTCAGTTAAGTTGAGGAATGTCCTGCCAATATTTGTTTTGGCAGTTTTTGCTGCATGGTGGGTTAAACCAAATTATGTTTCTTTCCTATTTCTGTTTGTGGGTGGGTGTATTGTAGTTGTATGTATCCACTTTTTCTTAGAGCATTGTTATATGGTGTTTTCTTGTTTCTTCTTCATTATATCCTCCCACAACACCATTAGTATTGCTTTTTGCCTTTATCATTGCTCTCATTATTGTAATTATTATTTTATTCTTACTATTTTCACCATCATTTTTATGTTTACTGCATCCATTACCATAATTACCATTGTAATTATTGTCACATTTTTTCACAATTATACTTCACTTCCACTTCAAAATTAGAGCCAAATTTACAGCTATCATAGCAAAGCTATTACAAATTAGGATACCTATTATTTGCACTATTAATATAAGTGTCATAGTCTATAATACACAAGAAATAAACATTAAAAATAAAATAATCATATTTGCATACAGATCTCACTTTAAGCAATGTCATGATGTAAAGCCCAGGCAAATAGAAAAAAATTTTATGTACAAGTATACATGCGTGTATGTGTGTGTGAAGAAGTCTTATTTCATCTTACAGCATAGTTGACTGACTTGAAATTTACAACACAGCTCTAAAAAATAGTGGATAAAAAAATGCTAACATCAATTATAGAAACAATAGTACTAACCAGAAGAAACACAGGAAAAGAAAACTCATTTGGTATACCCCTCCATTCAACCAAATTCTTAGTATTAAGTTAGGACAGAAATTCCTAGCTTTAATTGAAAAACACTTTCTTACTGATAGCAAACTTAGCAAGATCTTTAATAAAAACACCTTAAAATTAAGCTACAGCTGCACTGAAAATTTAGAAAGAATCATAAAAAAAACATAATAAAATTCTGGAAAAACATTCATGCCAAAACATTATTAATAAAAACCCAAAACTAAAATTAGACAAAAATAATGAAAAATTATGCGATTGTAGAAATCCTGAAGACTGCCCATTGGAAAATAAATGCCACATAGAATCTGTGGTATACTAATGCACAATCTCATCTATTGAGAGTCCTAACATTGAAATGATATATATAGGATCCATGAAGAATGAATTTAAAATTAGGTGGAGACAACACAAAAGCGCCTTCAATAACATTAGAAATAGAAATCAGACAATCCTATCCAAATATTTTTGGCATTTAAAAGAAACAAATAAAACACCAAAAGTAAAATGGAAAATAATAAATAAAACAAGAACTTGTAAAACCTGGGATGACCCATGTCCTTTTGCCTACATGAAAAGCTACACATTATTAAGTTTCTAAAAAATGAAAATTTATTAAATCATAGACATGAGGTCTTTGCCAACATCAAAAAATTTTCGCCTTAAATAATTAGCTTAAAAATTTTAAAATTTCATAGTCTATAAACAATTTCAATTAAAGCAAAAGGTTTAAAAGCTCAGCCCAATCATAAGATAAAAACCCTTTATGGAGTTGTCAAAAAGCAAATTGTAGTTCAATACAATGTATTTATCTACAAACAACCCTTTTAGAAAAAAATCTTAAGGTATACAAATTTAACGGTGTAACAATAATGCCAACAACTCTCTGTCATTGAAACAGACCAGACGATATGCGTCAAACTGATGTCATCATTTGCTTGAAAATAGACACCCCGACCCTACGTTAACTTAACCTCTTTCTAAAAGTAACTAATATGTTGATACAATATGTTAGCCCTTACGCCCCTTATTAAAATAATTGGTTTCACCGTTTCCATGTAATTAATATTATGAATGTATAGGCTTATAAAGCTCCGTAAATTTCAAGATTAGTTATTCCAAAATTCACTTGAGGATGAAACAGAGTTGGTTTTTTAGCTTCTGTTTTTGTAACATGAGAATGATGGAATTATATTTTTTTTAAATAATTATTATTTAGGCTCTACTTATATATTGAGCACTGTTTTTTAAAAACAAAAATACTAAAGAACTTCGGCTTATTAGCCTAACCGTTCTTTCCTATTTTTCTATATATTTGCACACACACGCATATAAGATTATGATAGGCCAGTGTTTTTTAGTTTATAGTCATTTTTTCTTTTATCCGAAACATTTTATGGTCCAAGACAGAAAAACAAGAACAACAAAAAGTATTAAATTGATTGTTCTTGTTGATGATTTATTTTAATATAAAGGACTTTATAATTTTCAAACAATTTATTAGTAAGTTGGTCTTTTAACACATAATAGTATGAATATAAAATGTTTTAAATGCTTAGTCAGTTGACATGTTTGTGTACATGTCATCCTGCCGCTGAACTCCACCCACAATAAATACATTTTTGGTCTGTGAATATAAAAGTGTAAACATACACTTTAAGAAATTATTAATAAGTTGGTTCATGTACATATACATACACATATGTGATGTTTTATTGATAAACTTTCAATTAATTACAATGAAAAACTATTTTGCCTGCAACCTCCTACTTAATCATACCTCACACAATGTGTGTGCATATATATATATATATATATATATATATATATATATATATATATATATATATATGTATATATATATATATGTATATATATATATATATATATATATATATATATATATATATATATATATATATATATATATATGTATATATATAAAATGAAAGCTTGCATCTATGACTAAGTTTGTATGCATAAATAGTTTATATTCATGTACAATATATTTGTATATTAATTTCCCCACCCCATCCTGTTTGCATACATAACCCAGTGTCTACAGTGGGGCAATTCCATTTTAAGAAAGGTCTTCAGCACTAGTCAATCTAACACCAAAGAGATAATCCAATAAGAATTACCCTTCAAAATTTGGTAAGTTTTTTCTTCTTTCATAGACTTATTTTGGAACTTCTTCATTTAAATAATTCTTAAAATTTCTCACAAAAATTTTAGACCATATTTTACTGACATCTTCAGTATTGTGTTTATGCATTTTTCTTAAACAAATATTAAAAGCAATCACAGATGGAAACGAGGGCAAACAAAAACAACTGATTGTATTTTCCCCTAGTTGCTGCTGAATTTCAAAAAACATTTTGTTGGCATATATATATATATATATATATATATATATATATATATATATATATATATAAACACACACTCAGATATATACTTTATAAATTATACTTTTCTGTTGTGGTTGATATATAACTCAATATGATTTTATTAACAATTTGCTGTACAAGATGAGAAATTAATATTAATAATTATTTGTAATTATTATATGCTATTTATTATATATAATTATTATATGCTTTTCTGTTCTGACCAGTGTGCTCATCTTGGTTGTTATATTCCCAGCATTTTGGCCTTTGTACTCTACAGCCTTCTCCTGGTGTCTGTGATAGTATTCAGTAGTTTTTTGGTACCAAAGCACTTTATTCAATCCACAGGCATAGAATGTTCTCATTCTGCTTTCAATGCATTGGGGATGTTTTATATATTTAATGCTCACTAGTCTTATTCACATTTGGGTCCCTTGTTCATTTCTTACACTAAACTAGAGTACAGGATTTTTCAGAAATACCAGAAGCAGTGAATAAACTCACAACTGACATAGAACCAGATATGTTTTAAACTGCACTTTAATCCACAAGGCCATGTGTCTCTTGTCCAAATGACAGTGGATTAAAATGTTGTCTACTAAGTTCTATTGATGACTATAAAGCAACTAACTTGTAGCCCAACCATCACCTCTACAATTATCACTAAAATCACTGTGAAGAAATCAAATGTCATGTACTTCTTTGCTCGACTTATATCTTTCTTTTTTTGATATTTAATTAAAGATGGTAGTGCAATTGTTTTCATATGTTTAGCCAGTATTTTTAATATTTTGCATCTTTTCTCCCTTACATTTGCAATCCAGGATTTGTCAAATATATTTTTGTCGGTCAATCCACTTTCCTTGCTTATTATCATTTTAATTTTTCTCACATCTCTTTTCGTGACATTTTGTGTCAAGTTTTTCTTTTCTAATCTTGACATTTTTTAAATTTCTTTTTGGATTGTTCTCTGATCTCTGTTCAACTTCTTATATTTTCTAACATTTTATTCCTACCATTCAATAATTTGAAATATCTTGTTTCTCTTTTGAATTTATATATTTATTATGAAACACACCAATAATTATATACCTGAAATTAAAATATATATCTTTGACTATATCATTATAGATATTTATTTACAATATGTTAAACAATCCTAGAGTTAGATTATAAATATCCAAACCATCAATTTACTGTAAATATTTCTGAGGAAAACAAATTAAAAGCTGAAATCCACATGGTATATGTATCCTATAAATATATCCTTAATATTTTACTAATAATGCTTGATTTAATACCAGTTTTAATGTGAAAACATTAAACTTCATAACAAAATCTGACATACTATAAATTAGTAATAAATTTGTTTCAACTACTCTTACTTTTACTATTAGTACATTTCACAAATCTATTTTATGTTGTTTCCCTTGTATTCTGTGTTATTCCATAATATTTTGTGTGTATATAAAGTGATAGAAGCAGAACTTATAAAATAGTGTTTTGAAATCTCAATTGGAAAAGTGTGTCGATCTGTAAAATATATTCATTAGTTATTCCTTGTTTATCAAACAGAAAAGAAACAGAATTTTTTATATAAACATTTTTATGAAAAATAAATTTTTTTTTATTCAAAACACATCCTTACTTTTTATGATTTTTTAATTGTCTGTCAGTTCATAAAAGAGTAATTTCATAATTCATTATAATCAGGTGATATTTTTGGCAATCATTGCAGAATACAAAGAATTTCTTGTTATTTAAATACTTTTATAATTAAATTTTGTAGTGGTATACAAGTGTTTTATGAGTGTCACATTTTTTATTTTTATGAAAAGCTTTCTATGGAAGTATTTTTGCAAACTATTGTAGGCTAATTTATTATGTAAAAATAATTTTTTTTCTTGGCATTTGTAAATTTATTAGTACATTTTAAAGTTAGTTTATATTTGTTAGCTTTAACAATACATTTTAAAGTAGGTTTATATTAAAATAAGTACTACTGATATAATTCAATTTTACTTCTTTTTCATTGATAAAAAAGAACAGGGGATTCACTTTGATCTTAAGCAATTATAAATAAAAATTAATTTTCTATTTCTTTATTTCCCATTTCATTAATAGCTATTTTAAATACAAAGCAAAAATGTTGCAAAAGAAAAAGAAGAAATGATGACTTGCTAAATTATTTTTACTTTGATTGGTTAACTTTGTATGAGATTAGATCAAAAAGTTTGTAGCCTGAATCAGTTATTTATTGAATTTTGATCTACAATATTCATTGTAGAAACACTGTTTTAAGTACATTGACAAGGAAAGATATTATGTTAAAAATATATATTTGTTGTATAAAAAAAAACTTTTTTTTCAACATTAAGCTACAGACTTATTTATGTACCTATCTACTTCCCTAAAAACATTAATTTATAGTTGGAAATCTCAGAATTATATGGATCATTTTCCCATTAAATATCAGTTGACTTGAATATAAAAATGATATATAACTTTTTAATCTTAAGTTTTCCAAAAATAAAGAGGGAATAGATTTATATAAAATAAAATTGTGCAAAAAGCTGCAGAAACTCAGGATTTTGTATTTCTGTCTTAATGTATTTGTTATCTATACTTACTTTTTCTTTTTTCTATTTTGATTTTATTGTTCATTTTATATATACACAAGTGAGTTATAAAATACTTCAATCACAAATCATGCTCAAAATCTCTATATTATGTCAGTTAATATCTACTAATCTACTACAGTGAATAACATCTTTGTTCAATAAATTCTGGATGAAAAAAAATCTACTAATGCCATTCAATAACTGTAAATAAGACATTATACTAAACTTTTGATTAACTTTGTAATGCAATATTTAGCTTTGGACAACATTGTGCTTCTCTTTTTACAAGTGAGACATTGCAAAATCACAAGCAGAAAAGAACTGGATAGCAGAAGAATACTGTTGTATGAAATCTTAAAAAAAGAAATCAAGAATAATGTTTCTTTATCAACATTGTAAACTTATAAAACTATTTCCTTTTTCCCAATATTATTAAAATATATTATTGTTTTATTCTTAAATTGTCAAGGGGTATCATAGGATTTTCCTGGGTTTACAAGTGTATTAAATTTAGTTGTTTGTTATATATGTTTTGTCATATTTTGATGGTTATTGTGATTCAGATATGAGAACCTTTAATAACACAAAGTGTTGTAAAATTTTCATTTGGTTGTTTATTTGTTGACTATGTTATGAACAGGTTAGATACTTTCAGGTACCAAATAAACATCCCCCATCACCTACTGCTTTTGTTTTAGATTTTCTCCCAACATCCAGAAATTCTTAGGACTTATTAATTTTTGGCTATTCATAGTCACCCTACCCAACAGATTGCTGGAAAATGGAAATACTTTTGATCTACTGATGGACATTCAATTTTAGTTTTATTTTTCAATGTGTTTTTTCCAACCACTCCATTTACTGACCCCTCACGACTCACTTATTATATTTTCTCATTTTTCCATCCCTCACATTTATTAGGATCCCTACCACATTTTTATTTGGCCACCCACCAAAAATCTATACCTTTTCTGGATACATTCTCATAGGCAAAATTGGGAATGCTGTCATTATACTTAAAACAAAGTAATTCAGTAAAATATAATCAAATAGGAGTGGTAAAATGTGTTATTTTAAATTGTTTTCCAAACAATCATAAAAATTGAACAAATTTTTTCAAAAGGAAATTTTTCAGTTTAAAAAGAAAACAAAAAGAAAGGAATAAAATAAAACAATGCTGTTCTTGACAGAAAAATAGTAATTCTTTAAAATGTGTTCATATGCAAGCAATTTTTGATTAACAAGAAATACTATTGATTTTTATTAATATTTCGATTGGGCTTGTTAAAGATAATAATACAGGATTTGTAATGATAAAACTAACAGCAAGTAAGAATTTAGACAAATAAAATGAAATAATAACTGTAATAGTAGTAGTAGTACATGTTCTATATAAGCAGATCTCATCAACAACAATATATTAGTGTTTTTTTAATAACAAATCTGCATTTAGTGTGATTATTACAGAAGAACCTTTGTCTATCTAGTACATTTGCTGTAAATCATATTGGAATTTAGGCATTATTTTATATTATTTGGGTCCAACCCTATGTTTGCATTGCAAAGAAATCAAAGATACCTTCAAATGGTGATTTCATTTACTGTCCATCAGTGAAGACCACAACCAATTTCCAGTTTTATACACTTTTCCATTACAGCACAGTTACTTGGGTTTCAGAATGTTAAAGTGTGCTTAAATTGTGTCATTTCTTGACTGGTTAACTGCAGATTAGTTTAATCAATTTGGCATTATTTCTTTAAATGATCATCAGGATTCTTCAATGTCACAACACTGGAACTTAATAAGCTCATAAGCTGTTGCCTGATGGAGTTCTTCTTAAAATACTTGATTCCATACATCAATTCAGTTGAAATGAAGCCAACTGTAAAATCATACAGCAGGCACATTCTCAAATGCTCACAAGAATCTTTCTGGTATTATGAGCGCTTTGGTATGAATGAAGAGCTACTCTGTATACACACTGAATGGCAAAAGTTCTTGACATTTTACACATGAAATTTCTTGAATTTTACTTTATTTTCAGTAGTTCTTACCAACTTAATATATTTGATTCAGTCTGTTTTTTAATGGTAGATAACTACTGCTTGTAATGTACTTAATAATTAGAGTGGAGGTGCACTGAAGAAAATAAACAAGATGAAAAAGAAGAAAAATAAATCTGGAGAAAAGAAAGAATGACGTAATGAATAAAAAAGGGAAAAAAATAATGAAAAATGATTGTTGTATTTTAATGAAGAACATTTTTGAGTGAAGACTGTAGAAAAGAAAGAAAGATATTAGAGATAGAAAGGTACTAGAAAGAAAAATGAATTAATGATACAGCAGAGCTTAGAATGAAAATAAAAGAAAGATACAAAAGAAGGGAGAAGGAAATAAGAAAGGATGGCAGGAGATGTAAGTTAATGAAAAGGTATCCAAGTGTTAATTCTTTAGTTGTTTGTCCACCAGGCAAATCCATCTTCAGTTATATAACTACCCATTTTTACCCTCTATCTAGACACTGAGGTCAACAGATAGATTGGATGAGCTGCCATCACATTTGCCAGGTTGACTATAAGAGTCTGGGAGAACAGAAAGCTTACTACAAACACTAAAATTGCAGTCTCTAGAGCATGCATCATCAGCATGTTGCTCTATGGCAACAAGACTTAGAGTCTTTACTCTAGACAGGAGAGACATCTCAGCGCCTTTCATTTTCACTGTTTGAAATACATTCTGAACATCAATTGGTCCAACTGGGTCACCAATGCCAAAGTTCTCACCCAGGCCCAGTTACCCAGCCTATACGCCCTTCTCCAACAGTGCCGGCTCCATGGGCTTGGACATATACACTATATGCCACATGGGAGGATTCTGAAGATCCTTCTGTGTGGGGAACTGATCATCCTCAAGAAGGCACAAAGGCAATATTATCTTTGCTTCAAGGACATCTGCAAAAGAGACATGAGGATGATGGACATTGAAAAGTGGGATATGTTGCCAACGATCAATCATGCTGGAGATGCGATATACACTGAGGGCTGAAGTAAAGAGAGGAGAAACAAAGGCTTGACACTCAATGGAATAAGTTGACATCAGGAGAGAGCGTACAGCCATAACAGATGCTGCACTGCTATCAGCACATGAGACATAACTCTTTGGATGCAGATACAAGGTTTCTCAAGACCAACAGATGTCACACACACTACCCATTATCAGATGCCCCCTGTTGTTGCTGCCACCACTGCTACTCACATTAACAGCAAAATGATATGGATAATAACTGTTTTTTTTCTAAAACAAAATACACATGCATCCATGTTTATGAGTATATATATATATATATATATATATATATATATATATATATATATATGTATATATATATATCCAAAGAAGCTTATATTAGGGAAACAAAACCTTGTCCATCAGATAATTTGGGAACATGAACAATACAAAGTCCAAACAACATATAAATATTTGATTAACAAGAACTTTATCTTCTTATTTTACTCTGTTACTTTGTATTGTTTTATTTTTTATTCATTTATTTGTTTATGTTATACACTGATTTACTTGGACTAGTGTCTTCATCTTGATTGTTATATTTGAGGGTGTTATGGTCCAGGTTCCTTGTACCACGGTGATGGTCCAAGGTAGAACCAATGAAGAATAACTCGAACACAGGTATGGAATAACACAGATATATTACAAACAGAATATATGTACAAAAGAAGTAGAAGTGTTAGTAATAATAATCAGGTTAGGTTAGAGAGAACTATGTTGTCTCGAAGTATCACTATTCCAATGTCTTACAGTAATCGTCTGACTCGACTGTCTCTGACTGACTCACACTACTGCTTCCTCTTGAGGCGCAGTATTTATGGTGTACGGGATAGTCCATTACTATTATGGGAAAGTTTCCATAACACCCCCTTCTGAAGCTTTTGCGTAGCAGGGGTTTTTAATATCTTTTTTTCTTTGGATCTATTTCCAAAGGTTCTGTAAATTTTCTTTTTCGAGGCGATTTTCTTGGTTTTGGCATTGTTTGCGGTCTTTTTATATCAAATGTATCAAAAATCGTGTCCATTACTTCTTCTTGAGGTGGACCGTTAGCATCTTGTAACAGTCTTTTCCTTATTTGGTTCACGTGTCTCCAGTGTGAGAATTTTTGTCCCTGAACTATGTAAATCATCTTGCCAATTCTTTTCTCAATTGTGCCTTGCTCCCAGTATGATGTGTTATTTTTATAGGCTTTAAAAAAACTTTTTCTCCTGGGAGAAATTTTCTTTTTGGTGCATAGGACTGTGTTACTTGTTTTGTTTTACTTGGCAGCAATTTATCAAATGCAGATCTGATCTTTCTAGCAAACATCACTTCTGCTGGTGATAGTGTTGATGGTGTAGCATTATTTGGCGTAATTCGATATACCTGAAGAAATTGCTGTAATGCTTTCTCCATAGGCACATTGTAGGCTTTTCGTAGCGCTCTTTTGAGTGTATCAACAAATCTCTCTGCTTGCCCATTAGATCTTGGGTGATAAGGCGGGGATTTTATATGTTTTTCCTGATAAATTTTGCAAAACTCTTGGAAATTTGCTGATGTGATTGCGTTCCATTATCTGTGACTAGGCAATCCACTAGACCAAACCAAGCGAATAGCTCGTGGAAGCAATTTATGGTCGTTTCTGAAGTAGGATTTTTGTAACGAAACACCTCCAGCCATTTACTATAGCTATCGACAATGATTAAATAGTAAAAACCGTCAATTGGTCCTGCATAATCAGCGTGTATTCTTGACCACAGACAATCAGTCTCTGGCCATGGCTTATGTATGATTGGTGGTGCTTTGGCTGCTAAATTACAACCCTTGTACATTTCCACCATCTGAGTAATATCCTGGTCCATATTCTTCCAATATACATAGCTTCGCATTAGCAACTTAATTCTATTTTTACCAGGATGACCCCTATGGAAATCCTTTAAGATCCGCTTTTGTAATGTTTTGGGAATTACAATCCTTTCGTTGTAAAGTAACACATTGTCGCATGGAGAAAAACTGTCCAAAATTTGCTCATTTTGATCTGCTATTTTTTCTTTTGTTTCATTAATAAATTCGTCGTTTTTGGCCTCATTGTTTTATGTCTAGCAGTGTGACTGGGAGTTTTCTAACTGTACAACATAGTACTGTCCTGATGTCTTCTTCGTTTCTTAAGGCTGCGATTACCGTATCTTCCAATGGCTCTGTCTTTGTTGGTATAAGTCTCGACAGACCATCCGCCTGCCCGATCTTTTTCGTTGGCAAATATTCCAATCTGAAATTATAGTTCAGAAGAATCGTTCCCCATCTAAGTAACCTATTTGCAGTGTAAACCGGTAGACCTTTTTTCGAACCAAAAATTGTTAGTAAGGGTTTGTGATCCGTCTGAAGAGTAAAATGTCTACCATAGATGTACCTATGAAACCTCGTGACTGCGAAGATAATTCCTAGATCTTCTTTCTCTATTTATGAATAACTTTTCTCCACTGGTAGTAGAGTTCATGAAGCATGTGCGATGGGTTTTATTGTCCCATCTGGTATTTTATGTAATATATACGCTCCGACTCCGTAGGCGCTAGTGTCACTTGCTACAATAATTTCTAGTTTTGGATCGTAGTGTGCCAAAAATAAATCTGAAGTTAATATTTTGATTATTTCGTCAAATGCTTTTTGGCATTGATCTGTCCACTGCCAAACTTTTTCTTTCTTTAGCAGCTCGTTCAGTGGTGCGCGAAGTTTATGCATTTGAGGTATGAATTCCTGGTAGTAACTTACTAATCCTAGAAAACTTTGAAGTTATGTTATGTTTTTAGGAACTGGCATTTTTTAAATTGCTGTTGACCTTTCAGGGTCTGGTCGTCTACCTTCTTGATTTATTATATGGCCAAGGTATTTGATTTCCTTCATGAAAAAATGGCACTTATTCTCTTTTACTTTGAATCCATAGCTTTGTATTCTTTTCAATACTTCCTGTACATGTTCTCTGTTTTGTTCAACGCTTTCGCTATTAATCAATACGACATCCAGGTATGCAATTGTGTACTCTAGTCCGGCAAGCATCGTATCCATTGTCTGTTGGAATATAGACCTTAATTCCAAAAGGTAATCTTTGGTATCTGTACAGTCCTTTGTGTGTGTTTATGCATAGTAGTTTTGAACTTTCCTCATCGACTGGAATTTGCAGGTACGCCTCATTTAAATCAATTTTTGAAAAAAATTTTCTGCCATTTAATTTAGTGAATACTTCTTCTGGACTGGGTAGAGGATAATGGTAGTCCTTTATTGCAGCGTTCAAAACTGTAGAAAAATCAGCGCAAACTCGAATTTCTCATGATTTCTTTTTGACGTAGAACGTCGGTGCGGCCCATTTACTGTATTCTACTTTTGTCAATATGCCAGTGTTTTCGAGTCTGGTTAATTCTTGATCAATTTTTTCAATTGACGCAAACGGTACACTCCTTTTTTTCTTGAAAATAGGCTGAACGTTATGCTTTACTTCGATATTAGCTGCCATTTTCTTACATCTTCCTAAGCCTGTTGAAAATACTTCGGGGAAACTCGTTTTTAATTTCTCTTTTAATTTGTCTGCCTCGGTTAGTAAGCTTTTTACATTTTGGCAGTACGTACTTTTAGGTAGATCCCACAGTTCGAATTTTTGCATCCAGTCTGTTTCGAATAGGTTTTCGGTATTTCTTAAGACGTACATTTTTAGTTTTTTCGTTATTCCATTAAATGTTACGTTTGTAATTACTTCACCCTCGAATTTTATCTTTCTCCTCGTAACCGATCTAGCAATTTTATCCGTTTTTAACATGGCAGGTTTGTTCAGTTTTCTCCATGTTTGTAGATTTATAATAGTTAAGTCTGAGCCAGAATCCAGCTGTAGCCTAACTTTTCTGTTTTGCATTTCAACTTGTACGTATTTTCTTATGTTAGTCTCATCTGCTTGGTCAGTCCTCGTGATTCTTATTCTGCTTTTGTTTTCTCTTCTATTCTAACAGTGAGAACTTTTGTGGCCTATTTTTTTACATGATAGACAAGTTTTAAAACGATAAGTAAGGTCTTTAAACCAATGCCAAGTCCCACAGCGATAGCATGGACTGGGTGGTAATTTTTTTTATATTGATTTTTAGAGTTAGAAATTTTTTTTTGCTTGTCCTTGAGGGGGGAAAATCGGTTTGGTTTGTTTGTGAGGAGGGTAAGTTGGTTTGTCTTCGTACTTTATGTATGTGCGCTATGCCAGCTTCTTCTATGTCTTTTGGGTCTTTCTTCACACTGATGCATCTCTGGCAGTCTTCGGATAGCTTTTGAAGTGTCAAATCATGTTCACTCTCCAATTTAGTAAGGATTCTGCGTCTCATTTCCGCGTCTTTGGTTGAGACCAGGCCTTGGACGTAAATTAAGCATTTGAAATTGTCCGCGCTGAGTTCTGATAATTTGAAGTCGTCACAATATTTGTTGACAATGGACGCGAAAGTTATGTAATCTTCATTGTCCTTTTTTGTAAGGTTCATGCATTTCTATTTTTTGTGGAATAGTGAAGTATTATGGCTGAAAAGTTCTGTTAGCAGTTTAATGGCTTCTTTGAACGTTAACTCACTTGTTTTTCTTGGAAGGATATAATCTACGAATTTGATATATTCGCATGTGCCTAGTTTTCTTAGTAATAGACGTACTTTATGTGCGTCTGATCAATCTTTGCAGTCAAATTCATATAGATCTTCGTAGCTTCGGAAGTAGTTTGCAAAAGTTTTATCTTCGTCGGGTACGTGCATGAAATCTTCGATAGTTCTCCAAATAGCGTCTTATGAGAGAACTGTTTTGTTCTCGGATTTTTGCTACTTATTTGACATTACACGTAGCAATAATTCTTGCAATTCCAAATATTTCTGTTCGTTTTTTTGCTTCTGTTGAAATTGGATTTTGATAAGTTCCACAATGGTTGACTTGAAATCTTCCATGTTGACGTATTTTTGTGTAACCTGATATTCTGTAACCTGTGTACGTAGAGTTTGTTTTTCTTTTGGGGGTTTCCAGGTCGCCACTTGTTATGTGCGACGTATAGCAAAAAAGTATGTCCTACGCGAATAGAATTCGTTTGTCCTTTGGTTTTCCTCGTCGCCACTGTTATGTGGGACGTATAGCAAAAAAGTATGTTCTCCACGAATAGAGTTCGTATTTCCTTGGGGGTTTCCTCGTCGCCACTGTTATGGTCCAGGTCCCTTGTACCACGGTGATGGTCCAAGGTAGAACCAATGAAGAATAACTCGAACACAGGTATGGAATAACACAGATATATTACAAACAGAATATATGTACAAAAGAAGTAGAAGTGTTAGTAATAACAACCAGGTTAGGTTAGAGAGAACTATGTTGTCTCGAAGTATCACTATTCCAATGTCTTACAGTAATCGTCTGACTCGACTGTGTCTCTGACTGACTCACACTACTGCTTCCTCTTGAGGCGCAGTATTTATGGTGTACGGGATAGTCCATTACTATTATGGGTAAATTCCCATAACAGAGGGGGAAAACTCACAAGCTTATTAACATCCACATTTGGTAACCCTGACATTTAAAAGAAGCATATCAATGCAACATACCAACTACCACGAAAAATAGAACAAAAATATATCAGCAGACTTGATTATAATATTCAACATGTGCAAAAAAAATACAGACATTACAACTACTGCTACTTAATCCTTTATCACCACAACTAATGGGCCATGCTAGTAACTCGACATTTTACCTGCTAAAAGAAAAGAATTAAATGCTCCTAATGCTTCTACACAGTTCAACAACAGAAAACATAACTCAAGTGACTACATGGAAATTTTCATCAAACAACATTGAAGACATGTCACTGAAGATATGTGTTTGTATATATATATATATATGTATATATATATATATATATATATATATATATATATATATATATATATATATATATATAAAATACTGAATATTTACTTCACGACTTGTGTAAGAAGAAAAAGATAAAGCAAAACAACAACAAAAACAATTCAACCTTACCCCGAAATGGATACAGCAACAATGGTTGGTATGAAAATACCAGCATTTATAGAAACAGCTACTGCTAGCTGGTTCGCTATTATTGAGGCCCAGTTCTGTCTACAAAAAATAACAAACACAGAAACAAAATTTTATAATGTGCTTTTGGCCCTGTCAGTTCAACTGGTAATGAAAATCCAGTTACAAAAGAAACAAAACAAGGCTTTTCCAAAAATTAATAAATAACACAAGAATGAGGGCCAGTAACTGGAACACACTGGGGTTTGTCCATTTTATGAAAACCAGTGGCCCCAAGTATGCCATGGACACCTCTATTTTGAAAAAAATCCCAAACATGCAAACCATGGTGCTAGTGGCCAAATAAATCAACCTGTAAAATACAGCCAAATTCCAGATTGACATCACCAGCCAGAGGACTCATGTCTGGAGTGTAAAATTGTTAGGGAAAACTGCCATTACAACCCGGGTTGGAACAACAATGCTGAAGTTCCTGACTGATACAGGTGATTCAGTGACCATACTTATCAGGAAGAATGCCAATAGTCTATGCCTAAACCCAACACCTGTCCACCTATGCCTTTTGGTCTACGAAATGTTACAACCACATTTCAAAGATTTATAGATAATATATTTCTTTAGGTCAACTGTGTTTTCATCCATATTATCCCAACTCAGCATGAGATTGACTTGAGCTCAACCCTCTTTACCCTTTCTTATCCTTGTTTCCCATAAATTATTTCTGAACCAAAAAGGAAAACGGGCATGCTTGAGATATTGAACTTTGTTCCAATACAATCAACATAGAAGAAATAAAATCTGTAGCAGAAACTAAAGTTATTTTCTAGAAAACGACTGGAAAGGAATAAAGATAAACAAAGAATACTTGACCCACCCACAATTTACTGATGCCATTTTATTTATATCTGAATCATTGGATGAATTACAAGAAATGAAAAATGGCCAAAATGAGAAAATATCAATGTAGGTTTAAATTGAACATTAATGAAACAAAAGTAATATTCAATTGTAATATTCCCGAAAAGTTCATAAAGAGACAAAGAAGTAGAAAACCAAGAAAACATAAGCTTCAGAGAAAGTGATAACATTAAACAATCTGTAAAAAGGGAATCAAATTAGATTAGTTGAAAAGCATTTATTGAATATAGAATATGGAATGCATTTATTGAATATAGAATATGGAATGCATTTATTGAATATAGAATATGGAATGCATTTATTAAATATAGAAATAAAATGAAAAGCACCTTGCGAGTATACTTAAAATTTAATATATATAATGGATGTATAATGTCAACAATGATAAACAGGTGTAAAATATGGAAATAATAAAATCATTTTTACACTTATGATTATTTAACTATCTGCTTGCATGAAAGACATCAAAGTATTTTGAAATGTCGAGCATTTGTCAGAAACTGTTTGCTGACCAAAATCATCTCAACAAAACAAAAAGATGATTTTAAACTTCCCAATTTCTGAGAAATAAAGTGTTATGGTGTTGAAACCATAGAAAAATAACACAGACTCGGATATAAAGTTAAACGGTATATTATTCACGGAAACGTAGTACAAAGTATGTGGACAGGAGAGTACTTCTCTCACTGGTGTCCTGACTCACTCGGTGATACACTCTTGGTGACTCACACCTGGTGACTTCCTCTTTACTAGAAATTGGTAGCCACATTATATAAGTGTGGAAGAGTCCATTTGTATGTATGTCAGGTTCCTACAATACCCCCTTCCAAGTCTTTTACTTGGTAAAAAGGGTTAATACCTTTTCTTCTTTGGGTTAATTGTCAAAGGTTCAGTAAATTTCCTTTTTCTCCCCGACCTTCGTTGTTCAGGCGTATGTTGCAAGGGCTCGAGGTCAAATGTGTCGTAAATGATCTCGATGGGTTCTTCCACTTCATCCTGTGTACTGTTAGAATATTTTTTTATTTTTTCGAAAGCTGACTGGCACTCCGTTGTCCAGTTCCAACTTTTTCCCTTTTTTAACAATTCATTCAGAGCAGCTCGTGCATATTATTTATGAATACTTGATAATAGTTGGCAAGTCCCAGAAAACTTTGGAGCTCGTTGACGTTTTTTGGGGCAGGCATATTTTTGATAGCTTCTGCTCGCCTTGGGTCAGGTCGTCTTCCATTCTTATCAATGATATGCCCGAGATACGTTATTTCATTCATATAAAAATCGCATTTCGATTCTTTTACTTTGAGACCGAAATTCTGAATTCTTTCAAAAACCTTGTGGATATGTTTGCGATGTTCCTCGGTAGATTTGCTTGCTATAATAATGTCATCTACATAGGCACACGCAAAGTCCAAGCCGTCCAGCATGGTATCCATGACCTGCTGAAATATAGCGGGTGAAACTTTGACTCCGAAAGCCAATCTGTCAAACTTGTATAAACCCCTTGTGGGTGTTGATACATAGAAGTTTTGCGCACTCCTCCTCAACAGGGATTTGAAGGTATGCATCGCTTAAGTCCAATTTGGAGAATTGCGTGGAAAAAATCAAAGGCAAGTCTCTAAAAATACTTGTTGATACTGGCAGTTCAGAAAATTTTATTAATTCTAACGAGGTTAAAAGGTTCGGATTAGCAATCTTGCCAAGTCCAGAAATAATTTTTATGGCTAGCAGTTCCCATTCATCCTCTACTCTTGGACATTGTATAGTATCCCTCAATCTAAGCGGTAGAGAGTACCGTAATGTCAAGTTGTCCGTTATGGCTAACTTATGTTGTGATCTCATTCTTGGGCATAATTTCCTACGTCAGCATTCTTCGGTAAAAACACCTTTCGGGGGACTGCTTCCACCTCTCACTGTTTAATGTCCCTTACCCCTCTCTGTTTGCGAATCTAACTTCTGATTGTCATCCAATAGCCGTAAAATCCAGGAGACATAGCCTACCTGACGCTAAATTCATTCATTCAGAAATATCGCGTTTGCTGAAGGAAAGAATTATAGAGCCATCTCAATCGCCATGGCGAGCCCAAACACTGGTAGTGTCTCCTGAAAATCACAAGAAGAGACTCGTCGTAGATTATTCCCAGACGATAAATCGGTTCACTCTTCTGGATGCTTATCCACTTCATCGGATAGAGGACATGGTAAATGAAATTGCCTGTTATCAGGTATTTAGCACTCTTGATCACCAGGTTGCCATCAAGCCAGAAGAACGAAAATACACTGCCTTCGAAGCTGCTGGGTCTCTGTACCAATTTTGTCGAATCCCTTTTGGAGTGACCAATGGAGTAGCAAGTTTCCAGCGAGTCATTGATGACATTATCAGACGAGAAGACCTCCGAGGAACCTACGCCTATATCGACAACGTTACTATCTGTGGTCATAACCAGGCAGAACATGACAACAATCTAAAGAAATTTATGAATAGTGTGGCAAAGTACGGCCTAACACTGAATAAAAGCAAATGTCATTATTCACTTAGTTCGGTGGACTTGCTTGGGTATACTATAAGCATGGGTTCAGTAAAACCTGACCCTGACAGACTCAAAGGATTGGTGGATCTGCCAGTACCTCAAGAACATAACTCTCTCCGACGAGCAATGGGGATGTTCTCTCACTATTCTAGGTGGATATCAAATTTCTCCGAAAAATTACATCCCTTAACCAGAGTTGCCCATTTTCCTCTCGCTAAAGAACAAACGGATGCCTTCAAGCATCTAAAGGAGGAGATCGCAAAATCGTGCCTGGTGGCTATAGACTCTACTCTACCTTTTGAGATTGAGACTGATGCTTCGGAACATGCTATTACTGCCTCTCTAACCCAAAACCGTCGGCCTGTAGCTTTCTTTACAAGAACTTTAACTTCTGCCGAGCAAAAGCACTCATCAATTGAAAAGGAGGCCTATGCAATTGTAGAAGCGATTCGAAAGTGGAGACACTTGTTAATCGGGAGACATTTTAAGCTTATCACAGATCAGAAATCTGTCTCCTTCATGTTCAATCTTAAAAGTAAAAACAAGATAAAAAACGAGAAGATCACAAGATGGAAATTAGAACTTGCCTGTTTCAGTTACGACATAGTATATCGTCCGGGAAAACAAAATGCTGCTGCGGACGCTTTATCACGAATTTGCTCTTCTACCATCTCTGTTAACAAACTACATATCTTGCACAAAGATTTATGTCACCCTGGGGGTAACAAGAATGCTGCATTTCGTCAGAAGTAAAAATATGCCATACTCTGTAGAAGATGTAAGAGCAGTAACCAGGTCATACCAGGTGTGTTCCGAGATAAAGCCTAGATTCATTAAAATGCCCCCTCAAACACTCATAAAAGCAAGTCAACCCTTTGAAAGATTAAGTATAGACTTCAAGGGACCTTTACCTTCAAATTCTCGCAATCGGTTCGTACTTACTGTGGTTGACGAATACTCCCGTTTTCCTTTCGCTTACCCTTGTGCTAATGTCTCAGCAGCGACTGTCAAGAAACATCTAATTAGTTTATTTTCCATTTTTGGAAACCCTTCTTTTGTGCACTCTGATTGTGGTACAGCTTTTATGTCGGACGAATTAAAGGCGTTTCTACTTTCTCGACGCATTGCTACCAGCCGAACAACTGCCTTTAATCCACAGGGCAATGGGCAAGCAGAGAGGTACAATGGTATTATCTGGCAAACGGTGAGCCTGACTCTACGGTCTAGTAATCTCCCAGTTGCTAGTTGGGAAAAGGTTCTAGATGTAGCAATCCACTGCATTCGCTCATTGCTTTCCACTGCCTCGAACTGTACTCCTCATGAACGTTTATTTAATTTCCAAAGGAAATCAGCTTCTGGTGATTCCATACCAACATGGTTAACAAAATCAAAATCGGCGCTCCTGAGGCGCCATGTACGCGGGAGTAAATATGAGCCTTTAGTTGAGACAGTTGACATACACGAAGTCGATCCGAACTACGCTCACGTCCGACTTAACAATGGACGAGAAACGACAGTGTCTCTACGCCATATTGCACCATTGGATGGCAAACCAAACGGTTCACACACAGAACTTGATCCAATGGACGCCCCTATCCAGTCTAACACTCCTAGTCCTCCTCCTCTGCCGAGTGCTCTGGAAAATACTGTTATTGATGATTCAGCTGCCCCCGAAAACCACCCCACTGTAAATTCCACTCCTACATCTCCCCATCCTCTGCCCTTGGATAGCTTCCAGAGGAACTCTTCAGAAGACGCTGATGTATCGAATCTTCGACGCTCTTCTAGAATTCGTCGAAAACCTCCGTATTTAGTTGAAAATTATCAGCTTTGACCATCTGTTGTTCTCCTTTCTCTACTTTCAGTTTGAGCAGAGACACCCATAGAAACCACCCCTTGCCAGAAGAAAGTACAAACCTGAACTTTTTCTTAAGTGGCGGAGAATGTGGTGAAAATAAAGGAACTCTCTAATCTTTCCCTGACTTTCCAGGACTGATTGATTTCCCCCTGTTTTCGTCTTTCTCTCTTTACGAGGCAGTCGGCCATTTTCTTCTTACGGTTCGCTACCGGAGTAGATTTCTAGTGGAATAAAGCTTCACTCAAGCTATGGACTCAGCCTTGTTTCACTTCCTCTCAAACTCTTTTTACAACAGTGGAATAAAGCTGTATTAGGGCTAAATAACTCAGACAAAAGTTTTACTGCTTCATCGAACCCTAATTCACTTGTTTTTTATTCGGAAGAATGTAATGCGCCCAGTCAAGTCGACCGAGCCCAGCAGCCGGCGGGACCCAGCAGCAGTAGCAGCAGTTGTTCAAACAACCCTTTTCAGGGCTAACTTCCGAAAGTCATTCTAACACGATACTCGCTTCACTCTCTGCTACTGCCAACCTCCAGCGCCTTCCAGCAACCTCCACTCACTCCCGCAACATCCGGCTAACTCCTGCAGCTCACAGCGACCCACAGCTCACACCTGCAGCTTCCAGCTAATTCCCGCACTTCAACAACCACACACCGTCGACACCGACCGGAGCAACCACACTCATCAACAATCATCAACCGTCGAGCCGACTGGAGCATCCCCACATCAACCCTGAACCGGAACGTCAGCACCTCAACGTCCAACTCAACATCGCAACGCCAGCCGTCTACATTGACGCCCAGCGTCCGTCGATATCCGGATCCCGGTACACGACTTTCCTTCGTCTCACCATCTACCGCACGCTAAACAAATAAAGACACGATACCCATCGTCTTCAACTGACCATCCGTGTTTGGTCATCCTTCTTTGCTATTGCCGTTACCTATCCTTGCCTTTGTGTCCACTTTCTTAGTTGTACGGTCGATTGGCACTCATACCTTTCGGCCCACGACAACAAGAGAAGCGAAGAACAATTATAGCAATGAGGGGGGATCTTACTTACAATTTTTCACTAGTGAGTATTTTCAAATTGTTGTTTTTACTTTAGATTGAGTAAATATTTCTTTTGTACTTTTCTAAATATATCCGACGTCAGTATCAAAGCCTTATTTCGTATTTAACGTTGTCTGTCATTCGGTTGGAGTGTCCGTTTTTTTTTCAGTTGAGTATTAACATATAACTGTTGTATATGTAACTTTCTTTCGTGAAAGATTTCTCTTTGTTCGCCAGACTTGAGATTTACACAGTGGGATCTTTTTAGAGTTATGGCATGACCCTTTTTTTCTCTTCAGGTACAGGTTTCTCTTTGGTTCTTATGGTCGGCAAGGGATATTTTTGTTCTTTCCTTTGTGTGATTCGGAATATCTCGTCGCAAGTTGTCTTCCCTTTCGTGAGGTCCTTTCGAATCTCGTCGCCAGTTGTTATGGTCGACAGAGAGAATTTTGGTCTTCCCTTTCGTGAGGTCGTTTCGAATCTCGTCGCCAGTTGTTATGGTGTTGAAGCCATAGAAAAATAACACAGACTCGGATATAAAGTTAAACGGTATATTATTCACGGAAACGTAGTACAAACTATGTGGACTGGAGAGTATTTCTCTCACTGGTGTCCTGACTCACTCATGCACTCACTCGGTGATACACTCTTGGTGACTCACACCTGGTGACTGCCTCTTTACTAGAAATTGGTAGCCACATTATATAAGTGTGGAAGAGTCCATTTGTAGGCATGTCAGGTTCTCACAATATAAAGACAATTATATCCAGAGACACTACAGCTTGTGAAAACGCCAGAGAGTTGGGATTTATCTTTTGGCATTTAAAAATCAGCCTTATAATAGCATCACCTCATAGCAGATAGCTATTCTATGTGGAATGGAATTGCCAATCAGAAACAAACTATTTTATCTGATGTCATTGAACACATGAACTCAATACTTGCTCATTTCCAGCATGGAATTCCAGGGATATTTGATTCAGATAATGGATCTCAGTTCAATTCAATTTGCAAAATTGTAGTGTTTCATTTATCTGAGAAGCAGTCCATTGCATCCATAAGAAAATAGAAAAAACAAAAGAACTGTCAAAATTATCAAAATTGAACAAGGCTGATAATGTATACCTAGCTCTTTTGAATTATTGTTAAACACTATTTCAACATGGATAGAGTCCTGATGGGAAGAAAACTAAGGACCAGAATGACAACTCTTTTAGTGCAACATGTACCTGAAGGAAGCAATTTAAAGAATTTTCAAGTACAAAGATAAAAAGAAAATTGACCAATGATACCAAGCAAGACTATTGTTTCAAATGACAGAACAACAACCTGTTTGAATCAAAACACAGATACAAAAGATATGTTAGTCATCATTGATGACACCTCAGTGAAGTAAGTCCTATACAGTACAAACCAAAAGGGAAATGAAGAGAACTGTAGTCATCTTCAACTCAGAAAAAGTAAGTAACAGTTCAGAGAAATGTTTACTCTCCCCAAGGCAACATTTCCCATGACAGACCAACTGTGTGTCAATAACTGGAAAAACTTCACATGTACTGAAGTCCAATATTACACCAGTTTTCAAGCCAATCATCAAGAAGATAAATAATTTTGTGAAAAACAATATAATTACTCTTACTAGTAGTAGGTGACATGTTAGAATAGCAAAAAACGTGTAGATTATCTATTAAAAGTGCAATAATTCACCAAAGACAAGAGGAGATCCTATTGGTTGTGTTTTAGTTGTTAAAAAATTTGAATCTTCTTCAAGACTAGTTCAAAGAGTTCAGCATATTCAAGATCAACATTGGTAGCTGGGAAAGTTATATCATTGATATTCAAGTTCTTGACATTTTACTCTTAGTAAAGGGATGTGGAATGATGACCTTTGATTGTACATAAAAAAAAGTCACATTCTGGTACTGATATCCTTAGCCAATGGCTGAGGGAGAATAACAGACATCTTGAATAAGAGGATGAATGAAACCAACAGAACAGTTAGGCTGCATTTTTTTTTTTAAGCGTATCACCCCAAGCAAGGCTGGAGGCCACTATCACGCAAGGGGTTAAAGAAGGGTTGGAGGAAGAGCAGATAGGAGTGGTAAAGGGGAGGATGTGGAGAAAGAGAAAGACAGTGGGTCGATCAAGGCAAGGGGGTTACAGAAGATTTGGAGCGAGAGCAGATAGGAATGAATAATGAAAGGATGTGGAGAAGGGAAGTGGATAGATCAAGGCAACTGGCGATGTCGATTGACGCTACACTTAAACCGTTGGAGATTGTATTTGTCAGGGAAACAGTAATAGGGAAGGGAGTTCCATAGGCGAGATGTGCGAGACACGAAGCTATTGGAGTAGAAGAGACGTCTACATCTAACAGTTTCCACGGTGTAGGGTTGGGAGCGGGATGCCAGCCTCGTGGGGCGTTTAAATTCACGAGGCCTAGGGACAAGCGAAAGCAGCTCCTCGGAGCAATTACCGTGAAAGTACTTGTAAAAAAGGCAGAGCGAGGCAACATCGCGTCTGTGAGAGAGCGACCGCAGACGAGATGACAGGTCGGGGCATTCCAAGTAACTGCCACATTTACATGCCAGTGAACTGATGGCTTGGAATCAGTTTTTTAGCTAATTCTCAACTGTGACAATAATATTGAGTTTTTTCTAAACTTTTTAAGATGTCTTTGGCAATTATTTTTTTAATATTCTATCCCATAAATAACATGAATATTCCAGGTTGGTTCTTCAGCCTTTTCTAAATACAAAGAGCATTCTACATCTTATGACCTCTGTAAATATCTAAGTAGGTCAATTTTAGTTGCCAATTTGAAACAACATAACTTACTCAAAACTAATATCAAATTGAACAGTTATCATTTCAGCATTTTAGAATAGAAAATGCCATTCAGTTTATTGCTATCAGGTTTCAGACATTACTTATGGGGTGGATGACCTGACAGAACTGACCAACAACAAAATTTGCATTAGCCAACAGTTTCATTAGCAAAGATTTAGGCATGAATGTGTCAAAATATTTCAAAAGAAAAAACAAAGAATTATAAAAATGAGGAGAATCTAGAAAGAAAAAAACATAAAAACAAAAACACCTTTAGTATAAACAATGTATTATAAAACTTCAAATAGAAGATTCACAACTGTTCTCCATAAAAATATTGTTTTAGTTAAGCCAATAATGTATTTGATTTTGTTAAAATTACAATGAATGGAGGAAATTTATGAGGTTTATATTCATTTCTAAATGACCAGCTTTTGTGCCTTTTTGAGATTTTGGTTAGTAGGTGAGTTTTATCTTTCAGATTCATATTGTATCATTGTCATGATGTCAATGAACAAAAGAACTTTGATCTCAAGCATTCTAAATTTATATATCTTAATGTTGTTGCCCTCAGGCAATAACATTGTATTCCTGCCCATTATGCTTGTATGTACTTTATTCCCTTTTATTCTATCTCCTAATGTCTTTTTTGTATGTCTGTATTATGATGCAAATAGATGCAGAAATATTAACAAAATTCTCCTTTATCAAATATAAATAACTTAAAAATATCTCATGTTTATCTTTATAATTTATATTAGAAAACAGACAAGTATTTGGGAGAAAAGTATGTGTCTACTTCCGCGGGTAAGTGAGTGGGTAGAGTATATGTTGAATGCCCTAGAGAGGGTGGAGTAGCTGCTCACTAATTTAAACAATACCTTCCTAGATCATGTGAGTGACAAAGAGCACCTACATTCTCTTCCCTCTACCATTAATCTAAAGTTCATCCTCCACCAATGAGCTGACTTGTCACATACACACATGAGGAATAATTTTCACTGAGAATTGGACACAAAAGACTTGCATCGGATGGTACATGTTGAAGACTTTAAAAACAATCAATAATTTACACTGGAAATATTGCTGGTGAGTGAGCCAGAAGAAGAGAGAAAATGAAAACGCACACACATATAGGAAGTCTACTTGAAACTTCAGTGGATTAAAATATACACACACATACATGTGTGCATGTTTGCGCACATGTGTGTGTGTGTGTGTATGTGTACATCGTAATCCATTGAATTTTCAACAGAACTTTATATATAAATGCATGATAAAACATCCTTGTTTAACATATCAAAATGATAAACCAGCTCTTTTTAATGTGTATATGTGTATGTTTATATATATGATATGCATATAGAAATATACATGCGTACAAATATACATTAGCATCATATTTCTGTCCTACTCAATTAACATCTATTTATTTATCTAATTTTTCCTATAAATGTCTGTATTTTTGCTTATGTATATTTGTTGACCTTTACTGATTAGTACCCAGTCAGTCTAGCATGAATAATATATATATATATATATATATATATATATATATATATATATATATATATATATATGATTCTCTGATGAATCTTTAATAAACATAAAACATATTAGATTTATAAATGTTTCCTGTTTATTCCTTATCTTATCATTCTGTCAGATTCTAGTCTATATATTCATGTGTATGTGTAAATCACTAAATTCATAGCCTATTGATTAAAAAGCATATATTGTACACAGAAATCAAAAATAATTAATTTCTGGGAATGAGAAATTATCCGTATTTATATTATTTTAATTGAGACTAATGTCCTGATCTTTGTTGTGCCCTTCAATCTTCTTCAGGTGTCTGTCAATCCTTTAAGAAATTTCATACTGAATTCTTTATTTAATGTTTATTTTTAATCATCTGTTTTTTTGCTCCACTACCCATGTTTAAGAATATTCTCATTTTGTTACCTTTAGTCTACAGGATTAAAGTGTTAGTGCATGAATTTGATGGTGTGAAATTGTGAGTTCAATCTCTGGACTGGGTAGTACTGATTCAGATTCACTGGAAATATCTTTAGATAATGGAACAAGAACAATCCATGACTGATAACAACAAAGATGAGGATATTAGTCCCACTTTAAATAATTTAAATAATAAGAAATATTTATTTTATTAAAATATTATTTCTCCTTAATGCACTTAATTAAGTAGTGTATACTAATGACATAAAATTAAATTTTATATAATGAACATTTCAGATCAAATTTCAGCATAAACTTGGACTTTTTTTGTATTATTTTTATTTTCATAGAATTCCTTGACAGTTTCAATGCTTTATTTTTCTATGACCAATTTGGATTTTCATGTAAAAACTTCTCTATATTCATTCAAATCTTTCTTCAAATTCTCAAATTTCACATCAAAATACAAAACATCTATTAATTTTAGACAAATTTATAACATAAAAAATATATTATACAATAATTTTTAATATGTGTGTGTGTGTGTGTGTGTGTGTGTGTGTGTGTGTGTGTGTGTGTGTGTGCATGTGTGGGATAAATAAATAAAAATGTACTTGAAGTTTTACAGACAGATCCACTTGTCAATGTAACATAAATCCATTGAATTTATTCGCATTTATTTAGCAGATTTCACATTTATTTTAAAACAATTACATAAAAAAGCTTTATTATTAACAACTAAATTTTAAACTGGTTCTATTCTAAAAATGTTATGACATGACAGCATCTAATTTGAAATTGTTTCATTATGAATCTTATAATTTTATCCTTATAAAAGGCATCTGTATAAAAATCTTTAAAAAAATAAACAACAATCATACATTTTATCAAATATTAGACACAATTAAATTATCATATGAAAAACTATTGATTGTATATTTAGGCACATATATTTATTTATATTTATTTAATTCTTTTATTTATTTAAAATTTTTATTTAATTACTTTAATTATTATATTATTTCTTTAATTGTTATTATTATTTTATTATTAATTGTGTGTGTGCGTGCGTGCGTGTGAAAAAAATGTTGGCAAAATACAATTTGTTTTTAGATTTGTAACAAGCACCTTTAATCTCAGTATGTGACCACTAGCAGGCATCTACAAAAATGATTGACAAAGCAAATTTATAAGGGTGGATCATTTCTTCATTATTTATACAGTTCTTTGAAAACGTGGCTTTATTGAAAGGGAATTTTAGCTAAAATAAAAATAAAGACGGAAGATATGAAAGAAAAGTTGTTTCATTAAACTTTAAAAATTGTTTTCTTTTATACAATATATAATCCTCAATTGAGAGAGAATGGGACATAATAAAAAAGATGATGGAAACCAGAAGGAAAAAATTGCAATTTATATATTGAAAAGAAAATGAAAATCATAGAATTTAAGAATATAGATGAATTAATAAATAATAGGAATTAAATTATTTTAAAAGGTAGGCAATTAGTCTGAAGATCATGTGAGCGTGAAAGTTGGGTTACGACCAGGGTCATCTTTCCATAAGATTTAATGTTGTTAATCATTTTTTGCTCTCTAGGCAATCTAGGCTTCAAGCACTTTACTGATTAAGTACAATTGCCTTTATGCTTATATATATATATATATATATATATATATATATATATATATATATATATATATATATATGAAGATGTGCTAAAAGCTCTTTGCTTGATCTGGTTCCCAAAATCTGACCAAATATCAATTTTCATTTTGATAAACTATTTATTTTATTTTAGTCTATTCACAACAAAATAATTGGGAGCAAATATATTGATGCAAGGGAATCTGGCTTATCCTTCCTTAGTGGTGTAAGTATATATCTGACTGCCCTGTGTCTGCACATCCTAAGTTTAGCTTGGCCAACTTCTTGTTTATGTTGTGGGCAGCCACTGATATCCTTTGAAACACAATTCTGAACCCAATGCCTATAAGGTCACCTTCCAGGTATAACCTCTGATGCACCTGGAATCTGTGTGATACCAAGTGCAAAGCCTACTTTGGCAAAACCTCTACATATTAAGGTCACCACAAATCAACTTCTCTTAGAACAACTGATATAAAATTCAATTCCAACTACAGAAAGAACTTCTTTAAATTTTCTCTAATGATGCTCCATTTTACTCGGACCTTATCAAAGAAGATATAGTATAAACCTTTCTCTCTCCATGGTCTGCCATATTAGATTTTTCTATTTTACATTTGTATATGGCTGTCCTACATTCCTTGAATGTGATTTTCAGTTAACTGATATTTTTTCTTATACTCTTTACTAAATTTGCATGAGATTTATGCAAACTTTTGTTATTCACTTGTGATGGATTATAACTATTTTCTGTAAAATTGGAGAAGGTTAGTTGAATACTAAAAATCATAGCAATAAAAAGAATGAGATCAACATTCTGAACAAGTTTTGAAATAATAATGACACTTATAATTTCAGAAGTTAATCTTTCACATGTTTAGTTCATGTTGTGAGACTTTAAAGATTTTATACATAATGCCTATTTAAGGTTAAATCTAATGAAAAGTCAGAAAAAAGCCAAAAACAAACTAATTTGGAATATTAATTACAAGAAGAATATATCTCTGAATCATTTTCATTTTCTTTGGCTTTATTGAGTAATCTCTTCAAATATTTCACTTTATCTCTTTTATAATTATTTTTCAGCCTCTCTGACTTCCAGGATGTCAACTTCCACAGGATATGGAACAATACCAAAAGAGAATGGGGCAAATCCTGTAAGTTTAATTGCTGGCCGAATGGATACCTCCTTCATGATGTCACAGAAGGGAGCCATAAAGAGTTTACAGATTGTGAGCACAAAAATTATTGATATGATTTGCTTCTCTTTTAATCAATTTGCTTGTAAAAATAACCTTTTTAGTATTTATATTATATATAAATATAATATATAATCCAAGAGAGAAATATATATATATATATTTTAAAATATGTGTAATTAGGCAGCAAATTTTCTTTTAAACATGTAGTATTGAATGTTAAAGACAACATAGTCTTGCATATTTTCTTTGGAATTTTCTCATATTCTCTAATGAGACTTTTTATTTGAAAATGGTTTCGTAATATGTATTGTCCATATGATGACTAAAAATGTTGACCCTGAAGATGAACAATGATGTTCGAAAGCGCTAGGTCATCGTATGGACAATACATATTTCGAAACCATTTTCAAATAAAAAGTCTCATTAGAGAATATGAGAAAATTCAAAAGAAAATATGCAAGACTATGTTGTCTTTAAAATTCAATACTACATGTTTAAAAAAAAATATATATATATATATATTTATATATATATATAAGTACAGACAATCCTTAAGAATCCATTCGGTTATAATTTATTTCATGAATATACAAATATTCATCTCTTCAGACCAAAGTGTTTTAATAAATGGAATAAATTTATCCAGACAAACGTAAAAGGGAGAGAAAAAAATAAAAAAGGAAAGGAAAAATTTTCAAGTTAAAAAAGGAAAAAAGAAAAATAAATTTTATTATTTAAAAAAAATTGGGGGGAAAGAGAGAGAGAGAGAGCAGGAGAGAAGAAGAGAGTGAAAGAGGGAAGGAAAGAAAAGAAAGGAAGGAAGAATTAAACATGAGCTGATAGGGTGACCTAGGAAACATTTTTTCTTTAAGGGCTGAATAAGTTGAAATACAGGGTAAGGGAGGTGGTGATCAGACTTAAAACAGATACATTGAAGTGTTTCATAGTCATGTCATTTTTGACAGCAAAAGAATCATCATCACATTATAATCATGACAATTTCCAATTAATAATAATAATATATGACATCAATAAAATAAAGTAAGTTAAATAAAATAAAAGAAAAAAATTTAAAATATAAAAAAATACATAAAAAATGATAAATAAAGAAATTCAAAGAAAAATAAAGAACAAATATATATATACACACACACATTATATATCAAAAATGGGTAAATAATCAAAAATGTTATATATATATATATATAACATTTTTTATTATTTCACATATATATATATATATATATATATATATATATATATATATATATATATATATATACATATAAATGTGTAAATTCCTTTTCATTTTTCGTTTCAATCTTTGGATGTAAAGTCTGATGATCTGCGGTCCTTTAAAAGGGCTGTGGTGAAATAATTTATTGTATGGAACCATAAAGTGGTCTGTTTTTATTTAAATTATTAGCTCTGATTTACATTGAGCTCTCTGGATTTTATCCTCCTTGGGTCTACCCATATGGATTACCTAGTTTTTCGTAAACTATATATATATATATATATATATATATATATATATATATATATATATATATATATATATATACACACACACACAAAATATATATATCAATTAAGAACAGTACTTTGCATTCAGTGTGTGATTTTGTGGAAGAAGGTCATAATACACAATGCCCTTCCAATCCCATCAGTCAAATGCCTTGCAACACTTATATAAGATATATAGAGTATCTCTGCTATGACCTGTGTCATGTGATCTGGACTATTTTTAATAAGTATTTTGATTTGGTAATTATCAATGACTACCAAAATGTTTATGAATACTGATTTTTCTATTCTCATTTCAAACCTGTTTGTGTCCAATTTTTATTGATAATATAAAATGACCACAACTTGACACTGGTGCTTGTTTTGATGCTGATTTTTGGTGTGTTCGAGAATGAAGCCATGCACCAATCAGCTTTGTAAATGATGGAGAGTAAACTGAAGATTTTGACAAAAGAGGTTGCTAAGAGTTTGAAAATCAATGTTTCAATTGTCTTTTTCCATTTGAAGAGACTTGGGTTCAAGAAAAATGACTGATTTTGACAAATCAAAAAGGTGTCATTTTTCACCACAAAAAGTGTCTGGTTAGCAAAGAGCAAATGGAGTATGATTCCACTGTATGTATCATTTGGTTGGCATTATTAACATCTTACATTGATTAATTGGTACTATCAACATTTTATATGGATGCTCTTTATTTAATGGTTGCATATTAATTTGCCAAAGTAGTTCTGTATTTTTGATCGTTTTTTTTCTTTTTGGTTTTTTTTTTTAACAGGTGTTTGCAAGTTTCTTAAAGAGGTCTTTTATTTATCAACTACAAAATTTTATGTAAGAAGCTGAACGATCTTATAACTGGCTAGCATTATGTTAAATTACCTCCCCATCTCTTTCACTCTTGCTTCTTGGGAAGTTTGAGCATCAGACTTGGATACATCTTATGAAATAATGTAACACTCTGTATCAACCCATAAGGAAACTGTCTAGATTTATAAGCAGACAACTTTGTGTCATGACCCATATTACAAAGAAAAAAATATTTCTGGGAAATTTGAATTTAGCATAGGTCACATTCAATTGATTAATCATGACAAAGACCACAAGTCAATTATTTTTTAAAATATATTCTGATTTTTGAAATTAAATTAATCATTCACTCCCCAGTAGTTTAACATCACCTAAAGAGACACATTTATGGTGTTGAAATAACTGTAATTGTGTAGCAATTTTTAACATGTTTTAATATACTAAAATAAATAATATATATATATATATATATATATATATATATATATAAATACTGGCTAACCCTTCGCCTTTCTCTTTTTTCTGACTTAGGCCTTGGGCCACCACCTCGCGTGGAGGTGTTGTAAAATCTCTCTTTTCAACCAACTCCAATATGTGAACTCTCACAGATACAGCATTTCCGAAATTCTGGGAACACACTAAGAACAATACATACGAACACTCACAACACACACATATAATTTCTCCATACAAACACTATGTAACTGTCCATGTCTTTGTTTAACTCGTTATTAATATATATTTGTTTACCCATATATATCGGTCTTGTTTGTTTTCTTTGTCTTATTAAAGTCCAACATTTCCATGTAGCTGGACCGGCCAGCAGGGAAGTTTAACCTTCTGATATCTCTTCACATCTTCACCCGCACAGTCCGCTACACACACACACACATACACACACACACACACATATATCATATAATATAATATATATATTATATATATAATTTATATATATATTAGGTCATCCCATAAGTTCTGTCCGAATTTTAACTTTTTGTTAAAATGAACAAAATTTAAAGTGTATTTTATAATGTCTAATGGAGCTGAACATTATTTTTTATGTTTAGATGCATTTAAACTGATCAAATTTTATTTCAGAGAACAATAAAATAAAATTTTGTTTAATTAAAACCCTGCTAACATGGAAGTACCCAAGAATTATTTGAGGCACATAATGCTTTATGAGTTCAAGAAAGGAAACTCAGCAGCCGAAGTGGCTAGAAACATTCACTCAGTTTATGGAGAGGAATGTGTGAATGAAAGAACTTGCAGAAGATGGTTTGCAAAATTCAGAGGTGGAGATTTCAGCCTTGAAGATGAAGATCGAACCGGACGTCCAGTTGAGTTTGATGAAAAGCTTCTTGAAGCAGCCCTTGAAGAAAATTCTGCTTTATCAGTTGAGGAATTGGCAGTGGTTCTCAGTTCAAACCATACAACTGTTCATCGTCAACAACTTGGAAAAGTTCCTAAACTTGGAAAATGGGTGCCTCATGAATTGTCTGAAAACAACCTCAAATCCCGAGTTGACATCTGCTCTTCTCCCCATTCTCGCCAACTTGTTTCACCTTTTTTGGATAGCCTTGTGACTGGCGGCAAAGATGGATCTTTTATCGAAATGTTAAGCATCGTAGACAGTGACTTGGTAAAGGGGAAGGACCCCAGCCACAGCCGAGAAGGGAACTTCATGGGCAAAAGGTTCTTCTTTCAATCTGGTGGGATTGCCAAGGAATAATCTACTTTGAATTCTTACCACCTAATGCAACAATTAATGCTCAAATATACTGTCAGCAATTAGAGTGTTTGAACCAAGCTTTGAGGAAAAAAAGACCTGCTCTAGTGAATCGAAAACAGGTGATGTTTCATCAGGACAATGCGCGACCACACACAGCAAGAATCACGTCACAAAAGATCGAAGAACTTGGTTGGGAGAAAATTCCTCATCCACCTTATTCTCCCGACCTTGCTCCTTCAGATTACCATTTGTTTTGTAGCTTACAGAATCATTTGGAAGAAACAGCTTTTGTAACACAGGAAGAGGTTAAAACTGACATTTGTGAGTTCTTCGATTCAAAGCCAAAAGAATTTTACAGTAATGGAATTAGTAAGCTTGTTAATAGATGGAAGGAAGTCATAGATAATCAGGGAAAACACATTGTTGATTGAATCTGTAATTAAATGTAACATTTGGTCACTTGTTTTCTTTATTCAAAATTCAGACAGAACTGATATATAATATATTATATATATAATATATATATATATAATATATTATATATATAATATATTATATATATATATATAATGTCTATATATATAATGTATATATATATATAATGTATATATATATATATATATATATATATATATATATATATATATATATATATATATAGTTTGTGTATTTAGGCAGCAAATTCTCTTTCTTATTGAATAACAGACATTATGTCTGCTAATTTTTAATAAAATCTGTTCATACTCACAAATAACCTCCCATGTATTGATGTTAAAGGATGAGAGAAATGTGCTATAGCTGTTTAAATTTCTTTTATTTCATTCCCCAAATACTTTTGATCTTCTTCCAAGATTATCTTCAGGGGTGCAAGTAGTACAAAACTATATGTTGTTCATTAGTACAAGTATTTATAGAAAGTTATGCGTT
This sequence comes from Acanthosepion esculentum, assembly GCA_964036315.1. Classification (NCBI taxonomy): domain Eukaryota; kingdom Metazoa; phylum Mollusca; class Cephalopoda; order Sepiida; family Sepiidae; genus Acanthosepion; species Acanthosepion esculentum. Next base: position 54,616,358 of record OZ038510.1, read on the forward strand.
GTTATCATCACTGTAATTTTTTCATTATGCTTTTAAATGCAAAATGGTTGACAATGTGCTGATCGTTCATTAGAATGTGAAAAAAATTATCCTTTATGAAATTCTTTTCTGACCATTCGTCCATTGTGAGACATCTACAACAACATTCCTGCCCACATTCACAATATAAAAAATTACTAATCAACAACACAATTATCCTACATCATGAAAACAACAAATTCAGATACTAGAAGCAATTTATATTAAAAAATTAAAGCCAGCACTGAACAGAATCAACTATGAATACTGCAGTAATGTTCTGAAATGCCTGTAAAAGAACAGTTTTTTCATGCTTTAATGCACACGTGACCATGAAATTATAACATAGAGAGAAAAAATTCCATAATATATATATATATATACGTGTTTGAAAAAGTGGACGTTGAAGTCAACAGCCAGAGGCAACAGTCTGTTTCATGCTAAACACAATTGTCAGGCTATATTATATAAATATATATTTACATATGCTGTATCTATGATATTGAGCACTTTAATCCATAAATATGACATACCTTAAAACTATATTTTATCATATATATATATATATATATATATATATATACCAACATTACTAATAAATATATATTTCTTTCCCCCTACTTTATTCATAGTGTACATCTATTTTAGTTTTTAATACAGCTATGAAAAGTGAGTAATGATAACTGGGGATTTTTTTTTTTTTTTTTCTCTTTCCCCTTTTCAATTAACCTCTTCATGGTAATTATATTTTTTCTTTCCTGTTTTTCTTTTAATTCTGTTTTTGCTGTAATAAAATTGCATCAATTGTATCAAATATCAATTGCTCCCAGAATATAATATATATGTATATATATATATATTTTTTTGTTTTGAATTGATAGGATAAAAGTGACTCTGAAAAGATGCTTGTAAGTTAGCAATTTTTGATGGTTGTAGGAACTTTTATCATTCAAACATATAAAGTTCCTTGTTTATTTTAAACAACCAAAACTTGAATTGAATATGTCGATTTGAGTAATTAAATATAAGCAACTTTCACCTCTTTTCAGCATTAGTACTTCTATGCTATTCTTACATAACAAATCTTTAACTTAAAGTATGTTTTACAGAAAAATCCTTTTCCTGATATCTATCTCCCCACTCTCTCTCTCTCTCTCTCTCTCTCTCTCACACACACACACACACACACACACACACACATGCACACAATATCCAAACACAAATGAAAACTGTTAAATTATATGTATATATCAAATTACAGTTTGCCTTTGATAACTGTGGGATATATACGAAATCATGATGAAAAACTGAAAATAAATAATTAATTCTTTCTTTCTTTCTTTCTTTAGATTTTTCAACCTTCATTTCTTAAAACATTTTTAAAATGTTTAATTTCTAATCAATGTCCAAAACTTTAATATACAGTTTGTGGCAAAAGCAACATGATGTTATACATACATAAACACTGGTTATCACAAGCATTTTCCAGATGTTGAAACTTTTGACTTACACATTATTATTTATCATTAAATGAAATTTTTTTTTTCATGAAAAGAAAAGAAAAATTACAAAAGAATTAATAAATGGAATGAGACTTAGATATTTACTTTGGAGATTTCATATAACCTGTGTTTAATATACCAAAATGTTTGGAAAGCAATAAATGTTTGGAAAAAAGCTAAATAAAAAAATAAACTATTGAAGGTGGTGGGGAAAAAGAAGTTTAAAAAAATAATTGCCAAAATCACATATGAGGTTAATGTTGACTTCTTGGATCTATTTTAATTGATACTTTGAGTGAAACAAAAATACTGTAGAAACATTCATAAAAGTATTTATAATTGTCTTTTTAGATCAAGGAGATTTTACAGACATTCATTGTTATGCATGCTAAGAGATGATGATGGTGGTTCTTTTTTTAAGGAATGGTATGTGTGTGAATGAATTTTAGGTGATTAAGTGGTTGGATAGGTTCGAATCAGGGTCCAGTAGTAAAATGAATTCCAGCACAGTTCAGTTGAAGTGAATAGCCAGACCAGGCTTCAATACATGCAATTCATTGCATTGGTTTGAATTCAAAGTTTTCTTTCTTCTAGACTGGCTGTCAACCAAGGCTATAAATTCCTGTCTGTTTTGCTATTTAACCTATCATTGGGTAGAGAAAAGATGGATTCATGCCTTTCCAAGAGCATTAGTGTAAAAGTAAACACAACGGAATTTGAACTCAGCTCACCAATAACTGTTACAATACATGCACATCCTGATAGAAATTATATACTCACCAAACAATATCATTCTCTTGAAAATCTATGGCTGCAAATCTGTTCAATCTCTGTTTCTTTTCAGGTGATCTCATTGGCTGCTTTTATTAGTGCCTGCATTAATCCCTGGTGGGTACGATGGGGAGGAGGTTGGGTTCAATTTGTGACAATTGCTGCTTTTGCATGGGCCCTCCTCTCCTACTGCTTGCATCTTTGTCGTGCTTTTAGCAACCAATCCACGCGCTGCTTTCATGTTACGGTGAGTGTCATCCTGTTGAATTACGTTTTTATGGCTGGAATCAAAACACAGTTGTACTCAGATGAATTAAGGAGTTGGAGCAATATTTTATTCCTATTTCAATGTTTATTTGCATCCTATTCAGAATGTATGAAAGAAAGTGACTTGTTTAGAAATATTTGCAAGAATATTTAATATTTGGAGGCAATTCCATTAATTTAGGAGTTTTTAGAAAACTTAGGTGGGTAGAATGTAAAGGAACATTATTTTGCATGAATAAATTGTATATCTTAAAGTTTCATGATTGCAACATGTACTACTCAAAAATATATCTTGTCCAAGAATACAATAATTTTTTGCATTTATATTGATACCATCATCAACTTGGAAGGGATCTATAATTTTACTGCGTTCAATAGTAACCCAAAATATTACTCCATCTCACTCTCTCTGCTAAGTCAGTTTTGGTTGACAATTTCTATGAAGAGCCCAGACATAAAATTCAACCAGTGTAACTCTACATTCATCACTAAAAATTAGAGAATTATGAGAAATCAGTTTTCATGTAATGCACTTCTTTGTAGTGTTTACTTAAAAATAGTAATTTGTTTATTTTCATATCTTTCGCCAATGTTCTTAATATTCAGCATCTTTTTTTTCTCTATTTATATTCACAACACAAGCTACTTTAAATATTTTCTTGCTAACCATTTTTACCTATTTCACTTTAAATTTAATTTCTTTTAATTATTCTAAAACCAGTTTTTTGTCTTCTTATCTGGCCAATGTTTTCAATTTCTTCTTTGTTTTTTAACTGTTCAAATTTTCTCAATTTTCAAAATTGTATCATTCATTAACTTTACGATATCTTGTTTTTCTTTTGAGGATATATAGTAGCAATTTAGTAGTTATTTATATATATTTTTAAATTTCAGATATAGAAATATATCTGAAATTTAAAAATATATATAAATAACTATGCTATTATATATATTTATTTACAATATGATGAACAATCAAGTTGCATAATAAAATTTTATGGTACAAAATAAATTATTGTATATATTTCTAATAAGAAGAAATATTATAAACTGAAATTCACATTGTATATTTATCATATAAGTATATCTATAAAATTTTACCATCAGTTGGTTAATACCAATTTTATTATGAAAAACTTGCATAATAGAATCTAACATATACTTTGTTTCTCACAAGAATCATAGATTATAATGGCCTTTTCTTCAACTTTGAAAGGAGAATTAAAACAATAACAAATACACTTATATACCAACCCTCAAATATACAGATTTAATTTTTTTGTTGTAATGGAAAAATGAAATTACTTTTGTTTTTGATACTGAATTAGATATCTATCTTATCACTCGCTCTCTCATAGGCAAATCTTTGAAAAATAATTTTTATTTAACAAATAATTTTGTCTCTTCAACTAAAGCTTACTTATTCCCTACCCAAGCAATCCTTTTTTCATTCAACTATTAATTTTATTTATTTGTGCTGCCACTTTTTTGAGTCTTTGTTTCAATTTTGGCACATGACAAAAAAAAAACAAAAACAAGAGACACTACTTCCAAAATTGTTTTCATAATAATTATTTTACCAAGTATATTTGAAAATATTTATCAATGATGACCTACATTTTCAATATAGTAATGCGATATAACTGACTTCCAGAATTTGCAGATTTGCCTTATGTTATTTATCCATTTTTAAGTGTAAATTGTCTAAAGTATTTTTCATGTTTAACCTAATGACACTTTTGCTATATCATTTTATGTAATATTTCCTCATCTCTTTCAGGAAGCCATTGTGTACAGTATCTTCACTGTGTGCCTTTTATCAGCAGGAATCATTGCTGCTAACCGAGCCTACAGCAGGAGTAGTATTGTGGCATCAGCTGTTAGTAAAAGATTTAACATTATCTTTCAATATTTATAATAGGGATCTTTTCTTAGATGCTTTCTTGGATTCTAATTTTTAATTTTAAGAGATTTTAACCTTTAACTTAAAAAAATTTCTTTGTAAACTTTGTTCAGAAAGAAAAAATTACAATTATTCAACAATTTAAACTAATTGTTATTTAAATTTCTACATATTTGTTATACACAATTTTTTGGTAGCTTTGCATGATAAGTTCAAATATTAGTGATTGCATTTGGTTATATTTACTTTCAAAAAAACTAAATAAAATAAATTTGTTTTAGAGAAATAGTTTTTGTTATATTATGATACTTAAAGAAAGCAAAACTGCTTTTTAATAGCTTTTATCTGTTTGGACTAGGTGCAGGGCGAAGTTGTTAGAACATCTGGTTTGGGGTTCAAATTTTATTATGGTTGATTTATCAGGAAAGTGACATCTTGATGATATTGGCTTGGGGAAGTGCTTGAAAATCATAACATTAGTTAACCTAAGCCTTGTGAATGAAATTGGGAAAATGGAACTGTTTGGAAGTTGTCGGTGGATGGGCTAGCACAAAGTCACTAGTCACTCTTTGAGTGTACTGGCCGTGCCAAAAATCGATCATACCAGATTATGTGCTTTCTCACAGAAACTGTAATTAAGACCTGCTCAGCATAGTTGCAATATGAACCACAGGTGGTCTCCAGGTGTAGCAGGCATTTGTAATAGGATTTGGTTAGCCATTCTGGCAAATGGCTATTCTCAGAAAAAAGTAGTGAGTGATGACAAAGATATTCTTTGTATATACACTATGATTAAGACAAAATGTAAAAGAGTTTTCAGCCACATACCTCCCCACTTATAGTTGATGTCATCTGACCAAAGCACGAGACTGACTTGCATGAAGGAAATATGCATGGTACTTATTGGAAGGAGTTCAATATCAGTGATAGAGCTAACATATTTAGTTGGATTGATGTGAGTTTGTGACCCTGAGTTTCATGCCCTTGCAATTGTCAGACAAATTGATTAATTTTCAAAATTTTGAATCTATTTATGGTTATGTATGGTGGTGTTTGATGGTAGTGGGAGGAAAATTTCTCCTCTGTGTTAGATTCGGGATGTCACTCACACCTATGCAGACATACATATATGCAGATATACATATTGTAGTTCACACAAACATATACAGATATGAACAATGTGGGACCTGGCGCAGACGTGTATCCATGTATCAGTGCATGTATACATATACAATTGTTGTTGTTTTCAGTGTTGGAATTGTGTAGCGAATTTCCCTCAACAAGGTGTGGGCCTGGGTGTTACTGTCATCTTACAGATCGTTCATCTATTTTCTTAACGAAATAATACTTTCTCAAACACACATACACACACACGTACGTGTACATATATTTCTGTCTGGGTTTTGCATTATTTAAAATGGATTCTGCATAACATTATGATAGATATTCTTGTTATTATTTTTAATGTTGCTTATTTGCATGTTGTAAATGATTACACTTATATAAATAGTAAAAATTCTAGTTTATAATGCTTATTGGTATTTTCATTGAAAATTGGCATTAATTTTTGATAGGGGAGGGGAGTATAATTGTAAAATAATGCAACAATGGTAATTATGGTGGTGGTGAAATAGTGAGAATGAAATAATAATTGCAATGTTGAGAACAACGGCAATGCTGAACCATAATGTGAGTAATGTCAAATTAAATAGTAAGAATGACATAATAATTACAGTATTAAATAAATGAATAGTAAGACTGAAATAATAATTACAATATGGGGGCAATGATGGTGGTAAACTATAATTAGAATGATGACAATTGGGGGAATGGGATTGATGTGATAGCAATAGTGGAAGTAAAGGATAATGGTAATAACAGTGGTAGCAGCAAATAATTATGGTAATAACAGTAATAACAGTAGTAGTGTTGATAGTAATGGTAGTAAAATGATAATAATAATAATTATGATGGTAGTTGAAATAAATAATGAATGTTAATAACTGATAATAAAGAATAATGAAAATTTACAATAAAAAATTAAAAATTACAGTAGTAAATAATAAATAAATAATGGTGGAAAAGATAATGAATAATGATAGTGATGGTAAAAATGGAAGAGGTAATGAATAAAATAGAAAATAATAGAAATGGTGGTAACTAAGTGATGGCAATAGATGGTGGGGGGTAATAAATAAATGATGGCAATAATAAAAACAAAGGCAATGGTAAAAAGCAGTATGAAATAAACGCCACCATACATAATCATAAATAGATTCAAAATTTTGAAAATTAATCAGTTTGATGATTGCAAGGACATGAAACCCAGGGTCACAAACTCACATCAATCCAACTATATATATATATATAATATAAAAGGCTCAAACACGAATATTCCATAGTTATAATTTATTACATTGGAATCATAATTACGATCCAATTCATCAGACCTACAAATTTATATTATATTCTTACTCTGTCCTGGACATTGAGTTCTACTTGGATACTATCTTCTTGGGAATTTATATATATATATATATATATATATATATATATATATATATATATATATATATATATATATATATATATATATATATATATATATATATATTTACCGCTTATATTATCTATCTATCTATCTATATATATATGTATATTTGTGATGCACCAGGTATTTGAGAAAAACATCTTTAGTGAGCCATAAATGGAAATCAATCAGAATGCAGAAAGCACTAGACGGCCGTTTTGTCCTATATTTGGGACTCATCAGCAGTGCGCATCCACTACCGAGAATTGAAACCCTGACAGTTAGGTTGTCAAGCAAACATCATACCAACTGCTCAACGGGCCTCAGTGACGAAGAGATAGCAAATCAGACTCAATATAGTAGAGTTCCACCACGGAATATGTGAGTGAATGGCCAAATATAGGACGAAATGGCCGTCCACTGCTTTCTGCATTCTGTTGAGGTTTCAGACTCGATGAATTACTTAAATATAATTATCAAATCCTCCTAATAATTTCTATCATATATATATATATATATATATATATATACTGATTTTTTTGTTTACTTATTTCTGTTTTACTTTATAATTTGTTCTCAATTACCTTGCGCACCATGTGTGTATATATATATATATATATACAGTGCTGTGCAAAAGTAAGTGAAACCCAGGATAATATTTAAAATAATTGTCTCTTTTTTTCAGAGAATCAACAAATCTTAATTAAACTATATAATTGTTATGAAAAATCTTTATTAAATCAATTACAACCACTTTTGAAGATTTTTATTTAAAGCTTTAGCAAGTTCTTTTAATCTTTACATATATATTCTTTTAAATTTAGTCTCTCAATCTGCATTTTTGCATACACAAGAAGTATTATTATTTGACCTTACCAAAAAAATGAACATGTGTCATTTTGATTTTTACATGTGCACAAAAAATTATCTGCACTGGCAACCATGTAAAACAAAAATACAGAGTATAAATGTAAAGGTTCACTTACTTTTGTGCATCTTAGTTTTTAATTAATATTTTTATTCCAGCTTGATGAAAATCTTTGAAAGTGATTGTAATTGATTTAATAAAGGTTTTTCTTTAATGAATATATAGTTTAATTAAGATTTGTTGATTATCTGGAAAAAAGAGACATTTTAAATATTATCTTAGGGGTTCACAGCACTTTATATATATATATATATATATATATATATATATATATATATATATGCAGCCTAATAATAAAATGTATTCATAATGCAATTATTAATTTTTCAACACAATATACTTAATTCAGTGTTGAATTCATAAAGAACAAACATTATTCTTAGGCCTTACCCCACCCATCTGATATACTACTTTTTGAAAATAATCACACCCTCACCTTTTTGTGGAAAATACCAAGAAAAAAATTTAATTCTATTGCAAAGTTAATTTGATACAGATTCTAAAACTTCATTTAATTTATAATTCATTCAATTGTAAAACTTCATTTAATTCATAATTTAAAATAATATTTTTGCCATGTAACATGTCATCTTTCCTCATTACTTTAAAAATAAGCTAAAATTGCTGAGAAAAGAATATTTAGAGGAGGTTTATATGAACAATATTCTTTCATTGAAAAGCAAGCCTTTGCAGCTGCTATGAGGAATGGTAAAATTTAATATGAACACGATTGATGGATAAAATGGTAAAACTCATTGGGATGCTGAGCAAAGAAAAGACTCGCCCTATCTCCTCTTCAGATTCCCCCATGTTTATTAGAATTTGAAAAATTTGACCCCACCACTTATTCCAACCTTGGCTTTTATTGAATATCTAAGCCTAAAGAGTGAAAAGTTTCCAATATAAAACCTCAGCTAATAACTACACGTCAGGTTACAAACATTGATTTTTTATTTATATTTATTTTAATGCTAATTTTATGTTTTTATATTAGATTATTGCATATTTTCTCATTTTCTCTATTCTTTGCAAATAATTTTACATTCCATAATGTTTATATGATTTTTTAAAAATTTTATATTGCAGATTTTTCTATGTTGGTCTTCATTATATAGTCTATGATTATGTTAATGTTTTCTCTTTTGTTCTTTCTTGGTAGATATTCACCATTATCACCACGGTCCTGTTTGCTGTTGAGTCTCTCTTACTCTTTCGTGACTGGTCAGAATTAAGGGGCTCAAGTGCATCTCAGACACCAGTCAGTGGATCAGACAACCCCCAGCCATCAAATAACCCAGATGTATAAACAATATATCTGTGAATACAAAAGCCTTTATCATTCACTATTACTGCTTTCACATCTAATTTTACTTGCTCATGCAAATGTCTTTACACATTTTTCTTTTCTACTCAATTATCTTAAACAGTGATTGAATGGCCCTTCTTAACACTAAAGAATTCAAGAAATAAAAAGGTCTTTTAATAAACGATAAAAAATAAAAGCAATTTTAAAAACATACTTTAGGTCATCAATATTTGATTAACAAACTAGAAAATGTGATAGATTTTGGTAAAACTTTCATATTTATTCAAATTATCCTCATAAAAATTAACAGTTTGCTTGTTAATTAAATACTGTTTACCTTCAAGGATGTTTTTGTTAATAATTTTCAAGCTTAAATATTTTTGAAGGACATTTTTGGAAGACAATATTGTCTTTTTTTTTAAGTATACTGTATGATTTTTGTAACTGGATTCAGTTTTTTGAAAAACCTCTTAGATTTTCACTATTTTAGGTTTCATTTGATATTTCAATGCCTATAAAATATCAATTTTCTCTTTTTCAGTGAAATTTAAAAGCAATGCTTTCTCGTCAAGGTAATTAAATATTGAAGATATAAATGAATAAATTTTGTCAAAAAATATCCAAACTTTGAAATGAAAAATCAGATTCAGAATTTTGCTATTAACTGATTCACTTACCAGGGGAAATTTGAATTTTACAGGACTAAAACACATTTGAAATGTTTTCTTAAATACCAAAAAGAACAACACTAGTACAGTAGGTACTTTTAATTATTGCCATGGTAACTGGGACTTCTGGTGACAGTTTAAGTTTCAGGAAAATAGTTAAAAAATTGGCAGATTCTGATAAAGATATCTTATAGTGATAAGCATTTGTTAGTTTCTGGTCTAATTTTTTGAGAACTCAAGCTAATGTATCATTTGGATTAATTAATGAAGGATGCTTATTAAGCATGCGCCTTAATCCCTCTTCAAGTTTTTATTTTCTGAGGATCAACAATTTATAATGAAGCAGATTTTCATATCTTAATTTTCCTGTTTCTGTTTTGCATGTCTACTGGAATTATAAAGGGAAATTTATACATCACTCATCTTTTTTTGTTTAACATTTTGATATGCTGAAGGTAAATGATGATAGGACACAAGAAAGATTGTGCTCCTGCCTTTTCTAAGGAGATTAAGATGAAACTTATCTAAAGCTGCCAAACATCTGTTAGTGATTTAAGTTATATTTTGTGGATTACAGCAATATAACTGACTTGTATGATCAACATTGAGACATTACCCTTGATGTTTATGTTAAATAGTGAAAAAGAAAAGACAAATAAAATGAAGAGTATTCAATCTATATTTTGTACTCTACCAAATTTACAGAAAAAAGGCCTTTGTATAAAAAAGAAGACACTCATTCATTGTAAAATTTACTATTTTTCTGCTTAATTCCAGCAACCCATGCAAATCTTTTCTAAACTGTTTTCACTTCCTACATTCATTTAAAATGGCATTTTGTCCATTTGTATATTTGTAAAATGTGTTATAATGGAAGATAAAAGTATTTATATCTTAAAACAAAAAGTGGCTTCTTTAAAAATCATTTTTGTTGCTTTTTTAAAAATCTGCATTCCTCTTTATATGGCGGCGTAGGCAGGGCTGCGGCCTGCATGCAGTCTTTGGTCAGGATTGATTCTGGTATTGGAGAACAAATCATCAGTCCACACTCGTCGGTCATTGGTGGCGTTTGACACAGCAGCTGGTCTTTAAGTTGACCTCTTCAACTATGACCTCCCTTACCCACGTTGTGATTTTTGATCTTAAGAGGTTCAAGCTGAATTATCACTGGGGTATCTCAACCAAGCTAAAACAAGGAGTTGAATACGCGCCCACAAAATTGAAAATAAAATAGACAACGCCTGAATAAGTCACTAGATGATATTTATATCAAGAAAATAAAAAAAATCTTTTCTTTTCTTTTCTTTTCTTTTTCTTATTTTCTCAACCAGTTTGTAATATTTGACGATGGAACAAAAATTTTGGCTAACTTCTCTAAGGGTAGCCAGACTTGACAACTGGATTTATCTTCAAGCACTGTTGTTTGTACTTTCAAGAACGGCACAAGGAGTTTTTCTTCAGCGACAATTGGATTTAATTTCAAGTACTGTTGTTTGCACTTTCAAGGATGGCACAAGGATATCGTCAGAGTTTTTCTTCAGTGACAACTGGATTTAACTTCAAGTACTTTCTGTACTTTCAAAAACGGCATAAGGATATCATCAGAGTTTTTTTTTTCTTCAGTAGATAATTATTATTATTATTATTATTATTATCACTAGGTTGGCAAAACAGCGTTATGGCAAAAAAAAAAATTTCTTAACTCCCGAACACGGCTTCTGCTACTCCAGACCGCAACCTCAACTCCAACTAACTCCAACTACTTTAGCCCCGGTGGGCACTTGTATTTATGGGTGTCCCTTCCAACTGGTGTGGTGCGGGTGCATAGGGAGGTTTTATGGAATCCTCTAAAACTCAACCAGTTTCCTTCTTTCGTTTTCTATTTCACACTTCCAATTTTGGAAGATCCCCTCCTCTTTCGGGAGGAGCCATTATATGACGTCAGCCTTCCTGACGTCATCTTCTGCCTTCATAATTGCTCATTCTGTTTTCACAATTATAATTTTTTCTCAGGGAAATTTTCGCTGATAGTTTTCACAGTACGTGGGCATTGACACCTTTCAACAGACGACTTTAACTTCTGGCCCCTAATTCCTGCACCTGTCCGCTGCCTCTCGCCAAGCAGCATTAATAGTATTTTGTATTTTTTCCAACATGTTCTCAATATCCTGGGAAAATGAATCCCTTTCTGATAAAAAAAAATAAAATAAAATCGTTTTCTTTAACCCTTTTCGTCCGTATGCCATGTTAAATATTGTTACCTCTCTCCCTCACACATCTTGTCATTTACGGGTAAATGACATTTCAAACCCCAATACACTATTTAACATGTGCTACTTTTCATGCACTATTTCTCATGCACCGTTTCCATGCACTATAAAATTTTCACATGCAATTTGAAAAGTCCTCTTTTCCTTTTTCTGTGTATACCTGCAATTTAAAAAAGGTGAGCGTGTGTACGTGTGTGTGTTATTTATTTTTTATTTTATGGCTTGTTTTTCTTTGTCATTATTTTTTCTGTACAACAGGGGGTGTTGGTTTGTTTTCGACAGGCGTTGACTGTACCTCTGCTTCGTTCGTCGAAGTCACCGCAACTTCTTCATCATCTTGGGTTGGTTTGGTTGGACAATGAACACTGTCAGGCAACTCCCTTCCGAGCTGTTGCACACTTACCAGAGTACCATAAACCGACTTCCTTCTATATCTGTTAAATTTCCATATTGCTGCAACAAGTATCAAAGTACCTATCACTGCTGACCAATTTATTATAATTTTCTTACTATCCTCCCAAGCCATACCTCCTTCTCCCAACATCTTTAGTTGGTCTTTTAACTGATTCATATTTATCCTCTCTACAGGCTCCAATAATACTGGTATCAGCTTTAACGTAATGTTAGGGAATTCATTTACTATTGGGTTCCACATTTCCATGTAATTGTCCAAACTTCGGTTAATCAATTCTACAACTGAATCCTTTTCCTCATATTTCTCTTCCTTCTGGTAATATGGGGGCAGGGAGACGGATACTCCGAATGCCAAGCATCCCAGAACCTTGGGAATCTGTACCTCACTAAGTCCCATTTATGTGACAGGTAATCACAGAATATGTGTACTGGAGTTGTTTGAAGATAAAAGGGAAGGAATTAAGAGAAATTGTCAAGTAGAAGTGTCAACAAAAACAATGCTACCGCAAGCTATCAGTGTATCCGATGGTGTGTGAGCTGTGGCAGTACAGAAATCGATTAGACTTTCTAAGGTATGTAGAGGGGAATCCACTGGGACAATAAAAGTGAGGCCGCCACTATCCTTAGTAAATTTGTCCCTGGGATGCTTGGCATTCCGTTGTTGGATAGAGAAAGTATTTTTGAAATATACCAAGTTATAAACTTACCTATCCCCTACTCTTGCGTAGATCAAGGTTTGGGGGTGGTGGCGAGATACAGAATTGAAACCGAATACATAGCCTTGAATTCAGCTAGGACAAAGTTTATGATACTGTCGTTCTTACACAATTCTGTATCTCGGTTTCAATTCTGTATCTCGCCACCACTCCCAAACCTTGATCTACGCGAGAGTAGGGGACAGGTAAGTTTATAACTTGGTATATTTCAAAAATACTTTCTCTATCCAACAACAGAATAGACATCAAAACTAACAATTTGTTATTTTCTAGCAAGGTTACACAACCTAGTGCATTATAATATTTCCATAGTTCTCTGGCGGGATCTACTGGTAACCTAAAACGATGGGGTAATTCGCTCTGTATTTTTAACAAAAGTCTCCACAAACGCGCTGGAGTTACTATGCTAAGGGACAAGTGGCCCAATGATAGCGTATCCATCTGAGCTCTCACATGCTCTTCTCTTTTACTGTCTCTTCTAGTTTCCAATTCATATCCGTTCTTCATTTAATTAACTTTTTGTAGGATGATTGGTTCAGACAAGTGCGTGGCGCCTTTGTCCCAGTGGTCATGCCTCACTGAAACTACCGCCGGCCGGCCGGTCGGCAGCACCGACAAGTGATTTTATTTCCACTGTGACGTGCTATCTGCTCATCCATCCTCTCCAACCACTGCCACATTTATTCATCTGATAGGGTCTCGAATGAGCCCCTGTTCACAGCCATCCCTTCTTATTGAGATTTGGGTTTCACCGCCTCCCTCAACCTCTTCTTAAGGGGTAATTCTGATTCCACTCCTGACTTCTTTTCATTCTCCATTGACTAAACTTCTAGCTTTTTTACATTTCTCCATTTTTCTCAGAGTCGAGAGAGAGAGGTACCTCATCTTCCTCTTCCCATTCACTTGATTCAACTTCTTGTCCATGAAGTTTCAAGTTCAATTCTTGTACTTCTTCACGAGTTTTCTTCGTCATCCTTTTATTGGGCCTTCGGGGCGTTATGAGGTCCTTTCTGCAACGACACAGACGATGAGTAGACGCTGTTGGCCGCCACCGATGGACCCTGTTCTGACACGTCCCGTCTAGACCTCTATGGTCCATTGTTATCAGTTGCTGACCTATCTCTCTATCTTCTTCTTCTTCTGAATCTTCATCTGTTTCCAGTCCTTCTGGCTCTACAAGGGTCGCTCTCCTTGTTCTTTTCTTCTTGGCTTTTGGCTCACTCATTTCCCAATTAGCCACCTCAGCTAACTTTAGATCATTGGCATGAGCTCTCTTTGTTTGACCTGCCATCTGATTCCAAATTACATACAACACTGGACCCGTCTGCTCTATTACTCTATAGTATGGTTCTCATCTTTGGTTCAGTTTTCCTTAACTTAGGTGAATTTCGTAGTACACAAGGTCCCCAACACTAAATTTTACTTTCTACTTGCATTCACCCTCTCATTCCTCCTCTTTTGGGCTCTTTTTACTTGCCTTCAGGCCTGTACAAACAACCTATGCTGTTGTTCTATTATTAACTGATGATGATCTTCTCCCATATATTTCCTATGGGGTTTCAATAAATTATCTATCAGCAAGACCACATCTCTGCCAAACAACATATAATACGGTGAGAATTTAGATGTCTCATTGATCGTAAAACTGACTGCCGTGAAAGCCTGTGTCAGGTGCAGGTCCCAATTCTTAACATTGTCTCTCGCTAATTTAGCCAATACGTCTCCCAAGGTCCTATGAAATCTCTCCACCTTAGCATTACTCTGAGGGTGGTAAGGAGACGTTGTTATATGTACCATATTCAAGCTCGTTACCGCTTCCTTCATTATATTATTCATATTCCCAGGCCCATTATCTGTCACCAAGCATACAGGAGCATCATACCTGGGAAAGATTTAATTCATGATTAAGTCTGCTACAGTTTTAGCTTTCTTATCAGGTACTGCGAATGCTTCCGCCCCATTCGTCAACCAGTCTACAAAACTCACTATGTAGACGTTACCTCTGGACGTTTTCTCATACGGTCCTGACACATCCATGCTTATCTTCTCAAAGGGAAAGTTCAGAATATCCATCCCTCCCAATGGTGCCAATTCCTGTCTTCTACTCTGCATTTGGCACACCATACAGCCATTAACATAATCAGTAACCTCATTATACAGCATAGGCCAGTAATAATTTCTTCCTATTATTTCATGGGATTTAACAATTCCCATATAACCTAGCTTCTCATGACAGTGTTCCAATATCTTCAGCCTTAGAGTCTTGGGTATATATAATCTGGATCTAATTTCTTCATCTCTCCCTGAAAGATAATACAGCTTCCCTTCATGTATCGTAGACTTAGAGGTTTCTCCTGCCTCCACTTTTTCTCTGATGGTAGCTATTTCTTTGTCTACCTGCTCCTTTCCAACCTGTTCTATCCATTGGGGGTCAGTTTTTACTTGTATATTTTCCTCCTCATCTGTCTCTAACACAGGGCGATCGTTCAACCTGTGGGAGTTGATTACCCCTATTTGATATGCTCTTTTGTCTACCCCTATCTCTACTCTCACAGATTATTATTATTCTTTTGGGGTATTCTAGAGAGTAAATCTGCACAGGTGTTATTTTTCCCTGCCAGGTATTCTATCTTACATTTGTATCCACTTAATTTCAGCCCCCTCTGCTGTATCTTCTTGTTCGCCCAATCTGTTTCCAGCAAATACTGGAGAGGCTTATGGTCAGTCTTTATGGTAAACATAACTCCACTTAAATAATAATCCAGCTTTTGGAGGGCATACATAATAGCGTACGCCTCCCTATCTATCATTGGCCATCTCTGCTGTGTCGCTGAGATTTTATGGGATAGGAAGTATATCGGTACTTCCTCTGGTATACCAGGCACTGGACCATCCTTATCAGGATATGGCTGAGTAAGGACTGCTCACTAGTGTCCGTGTATAGTATCATTTGTTTGCTGAGATCTGGGTACATCAGCAAGGGAACAGCAGTTAGCTGTTCTTTCAAGGTATCGAAGGCCTTTTGACAGTCTCCTGTCCATTTAAATCTCGCGTACTTTTTTTATTAAGGATATCAATGGAGTTGCTATCCTAGAAAATGCTGGGATAAAACGTCTGTAGTATCCTATGGCCCCTATAAAGCCTCGTACCTGTCTCAGTCTTTGGCTCAGGCATTTCTTGTATCATCTTTACTTTATCCTTAATTCCTTCATCACTCACCTAGGTACTTGGTTTCATTTCTTCAAAATTGGCACTTGGGCAGTTTCAACTTCAATCCGTGCCTTCTCAATCGTCCAAAAACTTGTCTGAGGTGGTTAAAATGTTGTTCTGGTGTCTCTGAGAATACCAGAATATCGTCTAGGTAAACCATAGCAAAACTCTCAATTCCTTCCAGTACTATTGACATCAACTGCTGAAATTTCCCAGGTGCATTAGCCAGGCCAAATGTTATGACCTTTAATTGGAATAGGCCCATGTGACATGCAAATACAGCTTTTTCTCCATCAGCTTCATCAAGAGCTACTTGCCAATACCCCGACCTCAGATCTATCGTGGAAAAGCACTTAGCTTTTCCCAACAAAGCCAATATATCGTCAATCAATGGCAAGAGCACTGCTAATGGTTTAGAAAAAGCGTTCAGTTTCCTGAAATCTACACAAAATCTGTGCCCGCCATCTTTTTTATCTACCACCGCTATGGGGAAGCTCCAAGGAGACCTTGATCTTTCTATCATGCCTGTCTCCTTCACTGCTTTCTCGGCCTTTTATGAATAGGTGTTCTGTAAGGCCTTAGCTTAATTGGAGGGTGATCACCTGTGTCAATTCTCATTTGTATGCTGTGAGTTTGGGCCAAGTCTTTATCCGATTTAGCCACCACATCACGGTTGGCTCTCAACAGATCCCTCACTTTGGCCCTAAACCTCTCAGGAGCCATTATTTCTTCATCTGTTATACCGTCTATCCGCTTTAAATCCTCTTTTTCCTTTTTATCTAACCTTATTCGCTGCATGTTCCTCAAGGGTAAGGCCCTTCCTACCTCCTCCCCTTTCTTGACTTTAACTGTCCTGCTGGCTTCATTCACCAGCATCATGGGCACTATTTCTGCCGCATTCACTACTGTTTTGCACATAACAACTTCGTTTTCTTCAGGTCTACCCTCTTCTAAAGGAACTAATTGAATGATCCCTCTCTTCACTTTTTTCTCCGTCATCAGTCGTCCTTTGCCTGACACTGCAGTTCTAGGGATGGGGGTAATTTTATGTCGTCTTCTGCCACTACTGTTATACATTTGTCAGGTGAATCTTCCAAGAGCATCTTTACGCCATCCACTACCAATACAGTAGGATTAAATTCAATTCCAGCCCTATGTTTATGCAGCCAATCTTCTCCTAAAATCATTCCTGCACACAGTTCGGGGGTTACATAGAACCTCTGGATGCTCCGTGTCTCTCCTACTTTTAATGGAAGTTTCACCATCCCCTTTATCCTCATAGACCCACCATTTGCTTGGGTGATCTCTATATCAGGTTTTCTCATCCATCCCCGATTCCTCAGTTTCCTATACTCTTTTTCCCTCAATAACGACACTGACGCTCCAGTTTCTATTAAGGCTTTCACCATCGACCTCCCTACCACTACCTCACAAAGGAGCTCTCACTCCTGTGTCAGCAAGGAGAATATCTTAGCTCTTTTTCTCCTTTGTTGCGGTTTTTCCGTCCACCCAGTCATGGATGCTGGTAGTAGTAGTCCTTCATTATTGTTACTACGGGGTCTTCCTTTTCTTTTGTCTCCATATCGGGACTCTTCAGACTGAATCTTTCTTGATCCTGTCAGTCAAATTCTGTAGGGACAGTTTCTCTTCAGGTGCCCTGTTTTCCCACAAAACCAGCACCTTCTACTTGGGCAATTTACTACAAAATGACCCATCTGCTTGCACTCCCAGCAACACATTCTTTTTCTATTTATATGGGCCACCCACCCTCTTATTTCTGGGGTGTCCCTTTGGCGTATCTCTGGTTCGACTTTCCATCCTCTTGTATCGGTGGGGCTCCCATCTTCAACCTGCACCAATTGGCCACATGCCCCCTACCTCCACATCTCGTGCATTTTTCTTCCTCATGATCTGGGGGCAGCCCCTACTTTGTGGGGCAGTTCGCCGCACGGTGGCCCTCATAATGGCACTTCCAGCACACTAGGCTATATCTACCCGGCATGAGTTTATAAAACCCGTGATTTAGGGACCACATCTTTCTTTCGGGATCCTCCCATTCCTCTTCTTCTTCCTTGACCCATCTATTCACAACGGGAATTCCTTTTGCTTCCTTGTTTGACATCTTTCTTCCACCTAGGGTTCTTTCTTACGTCCCTCTACCTATCTGTCTCCCGGCCTAAATTCTGTGCCCTGCTATTTTTTACTTTATTCCAAACACCGTGGCTCTCTTTGGCCAGTGCCACAGCTTCTGCCAACCTAACGGGACTCTCTTTTAACATGTCATGTCGGATACGCTCGTCTTGGAGCGCTCCAACATACAGGTCCGCCAATTGGACCTAGATCGCCATATTTTCTTTAACTTCTTCGAGAAAAGCCAGAGAGGCTAGTCTCTCCGCTCTCTTCCCGTTCCTCTGGTCCTTCATTCCTTTCCTGGACCAGTTTCATGAGGGCTCTCATGGCCTCTGTTGCCGTTCCATCATCTGCATATTCTGCTATCAAGAGTTCCTCCAACCTCCTCTACGTTAACTGTGGATTTCCGTCTAGTCGTTTGCCAATAAATTCTGACGGCCCTCCTGTCGCAGCGTCAAACGCAACGCATACCGTCTCTCTTTCAGTCAATTCATAGGTTAATTGACTTTTGTTGACCGCCGCTAGCCAGACCTTCATTGTTTTCCCGCATCTCCCCCAAAACTCGGAACTCTGCCACCCCCCCTAGTAGACCCCCTCAATTCAGTGAACATCCGCTGTCCCACCTCGTCATTCTCTACCTCCGCCATCCCAATTTCCTCTTCCCCGTGGTCAGACATTTATATAAGTTCAGAAAATCAACAGACTATAAAACGAAGGAAATCGATTGCGAAAATGGCAAGCAACAACAATTCGAACAAAATTTCAGGTAGAAACCGAAAAGTGTCCTTCTTGTCACCTGGCTCCAGGTTGGTTTCACTCCATTTATTGGACGACGAAAATTTCTTTTTTTTTTCTTTCCTTCTTTCTTTATGAGCGTTTCGAACCTAATGGTCAAAATGACCAAAGTCCCTTCGGTTCTCACTCTCCCTATCTTGATGCAGTGGTCTCTCGGAGTTGATTCCGTTGGTCACCGCACCAATTTATGTGGTCATTCAGGGTCAAATCCTGGGTCACAGCAACCAGATTATGGAGGCGTAGCCGGGACCGGAGCCTGCTGTCTTTGGTCTTATCTTAAAACAAAAAGTGGCTTCTTTAAAAATCATTTTTGTTGCTTTTTTTAAAATCTGCATTCCTCTTTATATGGCGGCGTAGGCAGGGCCGCGGCCTGCAGTCTTTGCAGTCAGGATCGATTCTGGTATAGGAAAACAAACCGTCAGCCCACACTCCTCGGTCGTTGGTAGCGTTTGACACAGCAGCTGGTCTTTAAGTTGACCTCTTCAACTATGACCTCCCTTACCAACGTTGTGATTTTTGATCTTAAGAGGTTCAAGCTGAATTATCACTGGGGTATCTCAACCAAGCTAAAACAAGGAGTTGAATACGCGCCCACAAAATTGAAAATAAAATAGACAACGCCTGAATAAGTCACAAGATGATATTTATATAAAGAAAATAAAAAAAATATTTTCTTTTCTTTTCTTTTTCTTATTTTCTCAACCAGTTTGTAATATTTGACGATGGAACGAAAATTTTGGCTAACTTCTCTAAGGGTAGCCAGACTTGACAACTGGATTTATCTTCAAGTACTGTTGTTTGTACTTTCAAGAACGGCACAAGGAGTCTTTCTTCAGCGACAATTGGATTTAATTTCAAGTACTGTTGTTTGCACTTTCAAGGATGGCACAAGGATATCGTCAGAGTTTTTCTTCAGTGACAACTGGATTTAACTTCAAGTACTATTGTCTGTACTTTCAAAAACGGCACAAGTATATCGTCGGAGTTTTTCTTCTTCAGCAGATAATTATTATTATTATTATCATTAGGTTGGCAAAACAGCGTTATGACAAAAAAAAAATCTCTTAACTCCCTAACGCGGCTTCTGCAACTCCGGACCGCAACCTCAACTACTTTAGCCCCCGTGGTCACTTGTATTTATGGGTGTCCCTTCCAACTGGTGTGGTGCGGGTGCATAGGGAGGTTTTATGGAATCCTCTAAAACTCAACCAGGTTCCTTCTTTCGTTTTCTGTTTCACACTTCCAATTTTGGAAGATCTCCTCTTTAGGGAGGAGCCATTATATGATGTCAGCCTTCCTGACGTCATCTTCTGCCTTCACAATTGCTCATTCTGTTTTCACAATTATAATTTTTTCTCAGGGAAATTTTCACATTACGTGGGCATTGACACCTTTCAACAGACGACTTTAACCTCTGGCCCCTAACTCCTGCACCTGTCTGCTGTCTCTCGCCAGGCAGCAATAATAATATTTTGTATTTTTTCCAACGTGTTCTCAATATCCTGGGAAAATGAATCCTTTTCTGATAAAAAAAAATATAATCTGAGAATTTGTTTTACGTTTGGTGGAAAATCAGTGAAATAAATCTAAACATTTAACTTTTTGTTTTTTACTTTCTATAAATGGAGACATCTTTATTATATAACATTTAACTTTTTTCTTTCTCAGCTATGCGTGTATATTTATAAACAAGGTATCGTTGTCAGTAAGAATTTTGTATGGCGGACATCTCTCACAAAATATCAACTCCAACTGCCGAAGAAAATTCTCAGAATCTTGTCACACTAGGGGTCGCCAAACAGAGCCGAATAACACTCTCAGAATCTTGTCACACTAGGGGTCACCAAACAGAGAACTATGTTGGTTCACAGTCAATCAAGTTTAGGTAATGACTGTAACCATAATGTTTAATATCCATCTCCAGCCTGGACCGTTCGGATTTTGCCAGCCTTACATCCAAGTTGAGGCCATACTTCACAATTAGCGCCTGAAGGGTTCCCAGTCATCTCCACATGAGCATCTCACATACTACCATCATTTTTAGGAATGCCTTTCCAGTTAAGGTGTTGTTGATTCATCAGTAGGTACATGCAGAATCAGTGACCAGATGCAACACTTTTGCATTCCACTGCAGGGCCTCTTTCAACTAAGAAAAAACTGGTGTTATATAGCTCTCCCAGTCCCAGACTTATGCTGACTATTGGCTAATACCTACCCAATATCATTCTGATGCAACTAGTCAGCACCACCTACTCTAAGTAGAAGGTCTTCTCTCAAAAGCCCACTGTAGAAGAGGATGCAACTCCTGGTGCTTACAGCACCACATACAACCAACTCAGAGTCTTTTATCGGGTTGACCCGCTTCTCTGTTACATAAGGGTGGATCAAAAGTCTGTAGCCGAATTTGGATCTTGAATTTTCACTACATGTTTTTCATCTATGTGATTAATATTCACCACTGAATTTGTTTTTAATCATTTCACCTCAAGCAAGGCAATAAAGCCACTGAGATGCAAAGAGTTACTGAGTGTAAGAGAATATGAGAAAAAAAACATTATCAAGGAGAGGGAACAATAAAAGAACAGGAATTATGAAGATAGAAGATAACTAACAATTGACATTAATCTTCAAAAATTTAAATGCAAAGTTGACCAGAAAGCAAGAAGCTGGAAGAGAGTTCCATAAGTGAAGAGTGCAAGAGAAGAAACTGTTAACATAGAACTGATGGTTACATCTAGCAATTAATTCAATACAAATTTTGAGTATATTTCTACAATTATTCCTAAGCTACTTTTAGTTCCAATTCTACATAGCTTCTTTTATTTTGACATATTTTGATGTAATGTAATGCCCTGTATTCTTTTGAATTTTGTTGCTATGGCCAGAAAAGCAGAGAGGGGCAGGCATATAGATGAGCCGTACACAGCCTCCATATACCGTTGACCAGACTAGCACCCTAGAGAGGTCACTCTAGTCTCACCTCCAAAGGACTGAATTTTGATGAAATAGGGCATTAACATTATCTTGCAAGATAAACGGATGCCTACTTATATTCTGATCTTTAAGTCTTTGAAAATCATTTTTTATGGATTTCATTCAACGTGGCCAATGACCAATGCAGTAAAAAAAGCATACCTTTAAAAAATTTGTCATTGTAAAAAAGCATTATTTTCTTTTTCCATGAGATTATATGTGTCTGTGTGCATGATTGTATATTTTCCTCAATGTGTGTGATATTGAATTTAGGAATAATAAGAACATATCTAAAATGTGGCTTCAACCTGACTATCACCTCAGTTCTACAGAAACCTGTCTTCAAGAAACAGTGAGGACCCTGAGACATGTGCTGAACATCTAAGGCTATGGGTAGCAATCTGATGATTAGCTGAACCTAATTAGCAAATTTACACCTTTGAAAATGAAATGAAAAGGAATAATAATAATAATAATAATAATAATAATAATAAATATAAAATTTGGAACAAAGTACTACTAACCTCTGACAAGATTGAAATTTGTGCCGTTTATACATGAGCTTCACATTCCATGTAAGCCACTTTGATATTAGATCTTTGCAAAATTTTGTGCCAATTATAAAATTAAAATTAAATTTTACATACCAAAAACATTTATTAGTCAAGTATATTGTCTCAAATTGTTTTTAACAAATGTCTCACATCTTCGTCAAGATTGTTGATGCCATTTTTGTAGAATCTTAGTGTTTTTTGTTGGAAGGTTGAGAGTTAATTTTTCAACTGACTGTAAAGTCAAATTTTTCGTCATTTAAATTGTTCTGTAGAAACAAGAACAAATGATAATTTATGTTTTACTCCCTTCTGCTCATGTGTGCTTATAGTTTGTACATCTGTGATCTGAATCTGCAGAGAACCTCATAAATGATAACCATCTCTTGAGCTTGCTGAATCTTCTTGTCATTGGTGGAGCTTGACGAGCATCCTGCTCCTTTTTTGTGCATCATGCTTGTCTGGACACTTTTAAACTTCTTGATCCACTCATGCACACTTCTATGCAGCAGTGCACTGTCACTATATTGTGTTAAGTCTCTGATGAATTTGAGCCCAACACACCTTCTGACCAGAGAAATCAGATCACTGTTCTTTGTTCCTCCTTGGTGCATACTGCTAGCAGAGCGGCCATGTTTATATTGTAACAGCAGCAAGAAAACTGGCATGATCAAGCTCAAACTTTGATCTCATGACCACAATAGTACCAACGACAAGCATTCATAATCAGAAGACAGTGTTGACAAACCTAAAAATATGCTATGGCAAAAGTGTGGATAATTTTTGACTTGCCCTTGTATATTTAAAAAATTGAAATTCCAATTTGCCATATTATTTCAGTTTACTTTTCAGACAGTTGAATAAAACACTAAATATTAAGTCACCAGGAAAAAACTGGACAAAGAAAAGAAACAAAAAAATATGCTGAGCTGTGAGATTTATTGTACATCATATCATAGTAGTATAATGTAGTGTCATTAGTGGGTTTGGTGAATAGGTGGGCCTAGCCATGTCTTATACTTCCAGGATTAATTTTACAGTAAAGACTTCATTGCAAAAAAGATGATAATTACAAGTTGAATAAATCCTACTCTGACCTACATTTATTCATTTTACAAAAAAATATGAATCACACAAATTTGCTATTTGAAAAATATATACATTTCTTGTTAATGTTATAAAAATAAATATTTAATTAGTAAAATAACTTATTGCTTGTTGTACATAATTTGTGAAATGAAAAAAAAAAAAAATGGATTTTTAATTTTTTGTTAGAAATGATACTAAAGACTAGCTTAGGTAAAATGTCACATTACTGGGGCATCCAAAGAGGTAGAGATTGTCAATGGCTTAAAAATATCTTATTACCGACTGCTTTATGGCAAGTGCCCCATGTATGAAACAATATATTATCTTTTATTAAATAGCAGGATATTTTAAAATTTAAAATACTTATACTCAGCAAAAATACAAGTTCATGAAAAACAATTAAAAAATGACAAATGTCACTTATTTAAACTCTTCACAGTGGACATTTTCAATAAACACATCCTATTTTGTGGGGTGGTTAGGGCTGGGCTTCACTGAAAGTGAAGGAACCTAACATACTTTCTTTTTTGAACATCATGTCCCTTCAGGATGAAGGCAATCATTACTCTCCACAGATCCTCATTCTTTATCTGTGAATTATGACAACTTCTTGGGAAAGATAATGCAGCATCTTGCCATGAACGGAGGAGGGTATACACTCTGTCAATTACCTGGACTTTATCCCAGGGAGGGCCCTGGGATAAAGTCCAGGTAATTGACAGAGAACATATTTAGAATTTAATAAAACTAAGGGAGACAGCATTTATTCAATTGCAAGCACTAATTTCAACATGAGTTTTTCTTTGCTTAGCAAAGTTGATGAGCTTCTGTGACCACTCCCTATGTAGTTAAGAATCACCTGGTCACTTGGCACACCTGGTGGAGCAAAAGTAGCCCAATCCAGTCTATTGAAGGAACAGTTTCTGGAGATAAAGTTTCCTCTTTCTCACCTGACAAAGGCTCAGCTAAAACATTAATACCAGTAAGTAAAATAAGAGATTTGAGACTCCGAAAGAGACTAGACATGTTAAAATTAACCATGAGCTTATACATCACAAAACTACACTTTAATGGAAATAATTAAGTTTGAATGTCTGGGAAGAGGAGTTATTATTTATACTATTTACATTCAAACTATTGTTCCTATCTTTGTTATTTTTATCACAATACTTCAGCCATAGTGCCCTCTGGCATCCATCAGGTGTATATCGATTTGAGTAACCTACAAGAAAATCTGAACTGAATCTTTATTTAATCTATGGGGGGGGGGGTACATTGTTCTCATTCCACTGCCCACATCTCATCTAGTTCTTATTTTTTTTAGTACTGCTCAGTTATCACAGCAGCACTAATCAGCAGGCAGGTTTGGCTTAAGGCTTCAAGTTCATTACATAGCTAGTGGATTAAATTGTTCGTTCATGAAGTGTAATCAGCCTCTGTGCTGGATAGTATGTACTTGGACTCAGTGGAAACAATAACTGAGCAGTACTAAAAAATAAGAGCCAGATGAGATATTCCTAAACATGGACAGTGGAGCAAATAAAGATTAAATAATGGATTCAGCTCAGAATTCCCTGCAAGTTACCCAGAGCGATGTACACTTGATGAAGGCCAGAGGGCATAACAAACAAAACGTTGTGATAACAACAATAGTTTGAACGTAAATAGTATAAATAGAAATAATTAATGTTTCTGGAGTATGTAGAGAATATCAGTTCAGAAAAATATATATCAACTCAGCAGGAGAGGCTTCTCTCATCTCTCATGATGATGAACTGGTACATAAGTTCATCATCATTTTTTTCAGAGGATTTACAAAGTTTCATGACATTTAGCAAACAAGACTCATATTTTAGTCTCTTCCCAATTAATTCTATTAAATAATGAGGACTATTTTTTAATGATGTAATATTAAGAGAACCTTGAAAATAAGATTTGCTTTGTTTTCAATGCAGTCTGGTTGAATCTCACACAAGATGGCAGATTTGATAATTATGATGCTTAAAAACTTTAGAAATCTGCAAATTTAATTTGTATGTTCTTTAATTGTTTAGATAATTGAATAATATTTTTTTTTTAAACAGAGTTACCTATTTACTTTTGTCATGTCCATGTGTTTGTGTTGAAATGTAAAACTTCCCAGATATCATCAACAAATCTTACAGAGAGACAAAGATCTTATGTAGCCCTTCCTCAGTTAATAACCTGGTCATTAAGTGAAAAAGTGTACCTGACAACTACTTCAGGTATACTACCCATGTTCAAATGGGTTTGTGTCAACCAGCTTTAGATAAATTTAATATCATTTGTAACATTTCTAGTTCATTTCCAAATGTTTATACAGTATACAGTACAGTAGTGTGCTGAACAGTAAACAAACAAATTTGAAAATCAGCTCTATATTCTGTATATTAATTTGATTTGCATACTGTAAATACACAAGTAAATTTTGATTTATTTTTCACCGTTTCATTTTATTTGGATTTGTTTTGAAGAAGAGAAAACAGTTACATTCAAAGTTTTCCTACAATGTACAATACTGACTGGTTGAATATTTTATTTTATGAGATTTTATCAAAGGTAGTAAATCAATGGAGACATTAAACAAATTGTTAAGAAAAGAGCAGCAGTATAAGATAATCCATTTTACAGACAGATGCTTTATTACATTTTAATAATTACATAAGTCCTGAAAATTTCATTATTTTTTTGCTAACATACCTTGTAATTTATTTGTAATGTTTTTTTCTTTTTCCAAACTGTATTTTTCAAAGTGAACTCATCTTGCCAATAATTCTGGTCAGATATCAGAAGGTTCACATAAATAGGAATTTGTGACCAATGACATCTCAACAAAAAATGATGAAAGTAACAAGACAGTTTAATTTGATCTTTTTTTTTTTTTTTATTAAATCAAAAATAATAAAATTAAGAACAAACAAAAACAGAACAATTGCAGAAAACAAACAAAAAAAAAACTCTTTTCAAAGATGTCATGGCTGCATGTATATGAGTGTACAAAACAAAACAGCTTGTTAATAGCAGTAGAGAGTGTCAAAAAAATTCTCCACACATTTCCACTAAAGTCAGTATGCAATCAACTCAAACACAGAATGTAACAATTCTTAAGATGAGATTTAAGGTATGCTTCCCAAATCAAAAGGGAAGGTGAGTTTGAGCTGCACCAAGAGTTTATTCTTTTTAGAGTCATGATGTTGACTAACAGCCATACAACAATGATGGTCAAAATAATTATGATGAAAGAAATACAAGTTGAATAAAGAAGATCTTAACTTTTTCAACTCATAATCCAGTTTTCATAATGTTTATCTTCCTACATCTTGATAACTTATTTATATAGCAGTAGATAGCACATATATCGCTAACTGTAAATATGCATTTGGATAGGATAAAAAAAACTGTTACCTGATAAACAAAAAAAAATCATGTCATTCTTATTTATAGATATTATTGATATTTTTCATTTTTACTTTAGTAATTCAAAGTTTATTTTTTCTTTTTAAATTATGAAGGTTTGAGAAACTGAATGAAGCAGCAATAGACAATGTCATCTTTGATATAAGGTTCATATTCATGGAATACATTGTGAATCACTGAAAAGGATAACACTTTTCAGCTGCACCAATAAAATACTAATGATAAGTCATAAGTTCAATGATGCCATTTTGTTAACATAGACCAAGTGCAAAATTATGGAAGTCAGAAGTAAACACCAAGTGTAGCTGATAAATAGAATACTGAGTGGAGAAACTTTCATTTAAATTAGTTGATTTTCTATGCTATCATTATTTTCAGTTTGTCTTCTGTAATATGCAAAAACATACAGAGTAAAAGCAGTAATTTTGCAAGATTATTAGAAACAAAAAATGACCAATTTTTAAGAAATGAATAGTCTATTGTTTGCTTCATAATTTGAATATCTTTAACTTTTATATCTTAACAAAAAGTATGTATACTTTTATAACTATCTAACAAAAAAAATTTCATTTCCAATTCAAATAAATTCCCAGTAAACAGTTTTGATGTATAGAAAAGTTTCAAGTTTTTAACAATCATCTTAATGTTGGCTGGTTGATTCTTCAGTCATTTTTAGATGTGTGTGATGTACAGAAAATAATTTTATATATTTGTTTATAATAAAATTAATAGAATGTTGTGGTCAACATTTCTTTTTAATATTGATAATACATCATGAAGATGAGGTTTTCCTGATAGCTGTACAATATTCTCAGTGATTTTGAAAATTTGTTTTTATATTATTAAATGTTTGAAAGTTCATGAAGCTTTTTAAAGGAAAAAAAATTACCAAATTTAAATCTTAATTAGTATGTTCTTGGAAAATTCCTTTTTCTTTTTAAATATATTTTTAATGGTAGTGTATTGCTTTGGTTAGGCAAAATGTGTCAAAAGACATTTTTATTGCTTGGTTTAAAAAATATCTCAACCTGATTAAAGATTTAAAAGAATTTCTCAATTATAAAAGCTATAGAAAATTATTTATAAGGAGCTACTAAGTGGATCAGTCCAATAACTTTTCAGCATCCCCTTATATGTGCATGCTTATATATAAATAGTTCTTCTCAAATGCTTTAATTTTATACTAGAAAACTGTATACATTAAAAATATTCAATAACATGATGATTTATAGTTTTGATGATCTGATTAATCTAAGTAATTATTAAAACCTCAGCAATGCTAATGGGAAAACATTTTTTATGTGTGTACATGATTAGGATTTCAAAATATAACCAAACTTCATATTTTTAACAAGTCTGAAAAAGTAAAAATGTTTTTGGAAAATCATTTTCTACCCAAAACATTCTGAAAAGATTAAATTCAAAAAGAACAAAATTGAAAGAGTTAAAACTTGACAAAATTGTGTTTGACATATTTTTCTGAATTTAGTAACTTAAATTTCTAAAATGAAATCTGCAGATAGTATGACCCTATTGAAACATATCAAATTTTATAAATTTATTTGCATTTGAACTCATATTAATGGACTTACATGTGTAGGCACATTACTTCTTATCCTGTTAATTTACTTATCTAAAAAGATAATTTTAAAAAGTTCTTAGTATTTGTGAGAATACATAACCTATCATATCTGATAAATTCTTGAAAGAAAAAATACCTCATAGATCTCATTTAGTTTGATTTAAACCAATTAATTAGAAAACGTAAAATTCAATTTTAATTAAAGAACATATGAAGAAATTAATGAATTTAGATTGCATTTTAAAACAGTACCTAATTCCAGAGGCTGGAAAGAGATTTAATTCATATAGAATAGAAAAAAATTGAATATTTTAAAGGTTGTAAATGCTGACAAGAACTGTGGAGCAGAAAAGAAAGAATGAACCCAAAAATCAATGTTTAAACAAGAAAGGAAAAATGGAGGACTGTAAAGATGAAATGCAAAGGGGTAAAGTTTAATTAAGAAATGAAGATTAAAATTTGTGATGTGACAGTTCACACCTAGAAGCTTTAAAGTAAAAACAATAGGTAAATCAAGTTTTTTTAACAATGGACATATTTCAATTAAAAGTATTGTGTACATAGATCAAGTACCAGTCACCATACACCTGAAAGATATAGTGAAAATATATAGCAAGAAATTATAATAGAACAAATAAATACTGTACAATTCAAAATTAAATAAGTGAGGATTTACTTCAGACTTGACCTCATATAAAAAATAACTAACAGAAGCATTGACTGATAGTAGGTAAACTTCATTTATGAATACATACAGAAAATCTGCAACTTCATTGCATATTTTTAACTTGCCACAGATAAACTGTTTAGAATAAAAAATAAATTTAAATTTTCAAAGGTATGTTTTAAAAACAAAACCCTAAACGACATCATATCACAAACCTTTAGAATTATATTCTCACTATTCTTGAAGAGAAACCAGTTGGCCTGCTGCAGTAATTCTAAGTAAGAGAACATAGACTACTGAATATTCCTCATTCTTCTAAAACTCTTGATTATGATCCTTCAGTTTCTTATGCTTTCAGATAAACTAATAAAATAAAAATATCCAAGAACATTGGAGAATCACTTCCTTCACAGTTTGCTTTGCTCCCAAATAAATTTAGAAACAACTGAAATTATCTTCCATTATTTTTACCTTACAAATTTGCTATTTTCTTCAAAAGTTTTCCTTTTTACTTGCATCACCTGATGGTTATCAGTGTAACACTTAATGAATTTTTACATCCAAACTTAAGCAAAGTTTTCACTCTCTTAGATTACTGGATTCAACAGATAAAAGCTATAACCTCAAATGCTGATTTTCAAAGTTGGTAAACTCTCTATTTGAATGATTGATCTTCCTATCTCACTAGTCATACTCCCTTCATCTTATACCCTACATGAATGAGGAATTTTAAATTAAAATGTTGGCTAATAGAAACATCCCAGAACATTCGGCAAGGTTTAATATATGTTATTAAATTCAAAATGTGTGAATGACTAAGTAACATCAAATATAATACAATGCAACAGACAAGTTTTGCATATGTATATTTCATAAATGTTTAGTCTGATAAAAAAAATCCCTTTCGGTTTCCCTAAGACATAAATTATAACAAGAATTTGCTGAAAGTGAAAAATTCAAATTTGACTGATGTAATAACAAGATAATTAGGTAAGAGGGTTATAATATAGATTTGAATTAGAAAATATTGTGCCTTTGTTCCTCACACCTACAAATATTTTATCTACCCTAAAATATTAAAATAAAATTAAGAAACATTAAATACACTGATCAATTTTTTATGAAACATTTTCCTGGTATATAATATCCCAAGACATTTTATTTTCATGAGTTATTATTAATAGAAGCTTAGAAGTTTTATTGTATTAGATTTAATTTGGATTTTAGTATTGATACCTCTGTATTTATATGGGTGGCAATTTTCATTTCCTTCTTTTTACAAGGATATGAGCATAAAATAAAATTATTTTAATTCATCATTTCACCAGTTTTATAATAATTCTTTCTTTTCTTTGAAAATATATAAATATAATTTATTTTAAACATAAAACAAAATATTTGTTATGTAAATATTTTAGAATGAGTCATCAAAGGTGTTTAAAAAGATGTCAGAGACATTTTCTGGGTTTATTCTGGTTTATTTAGAGTATTTATTTTGTTAAAGAGGCTACAAAATATCCTAGTTTCTGATGAGCAACTACAATGTTTGATTTATTTAATAAGTTAAACAGAAACCTTTTTGTCTTTCTCCTTAAAGGACATTCTGGTTGCAAGATATTGTTTCATTAATTTGTAATTATATGAGAATATTTGAAATCATTAAGCAATCCATAAAAATAAAGAGATAACAAGACAGAAGAATCCGATTGGGAATAGACTGAGTAATTGGAGGAATGAGTCCATTTCTCTGGTCATTAGGATAAAGAGACAAAAAAAAGAGAGGCAGGGGGCAACAAAGACAAGCCAGTCTGTTGTTGTTCCATATAAGTATTTCAAATCAAGAATCTAACACAAAAACATGATTTTAATACTTAGACAACATTTTTATAATTTATGAATGTAAGATGATTAGAAAAGTAAATCTAAATAGAAGTGGGAAAATAAATTACAGAGGGAAATACATGATAATTGGAACTGAATTTAAATATTTTTATATTGGAGAAAATCCAAAGACAAAAATAACACTCTTTGTCAAAAGCTTGATTGATTTTAATGGTAGTCATAAAAATAAAAAGATTGCTCTAATTCCTGGAAGTTACCAAGTAAGAATATTAATAAATAGACAGCAAGATAAAAAAACTGAAAAGGATTTTCAGTTTAAAAAATGTATTACTAGTATTTTGTTATTTTCTCTGATAAAAAGAAGAGTACAAATATATATTTACTGCCCTAACAAACTGAGCATGTTACTCTTATGACATTAGTGACTGTAAAAGTACGCAAAAAATGTATAAATATTTTTGATACCTGCAACTTGTTAAATAGGCTAATTCTTCCAAGAATCTCAAAGAATTTTTAAAATATTTAATAAATAAACATCTAGAAAACAATTGTAAACATCTAATTGCAAATGAAATACAATAAATGTACAATATTATATAAAAAGTAAATTTGTAACAATTATTTTTTTTTTATTCCTGACCAGTCCTTTAATTACTACTGGTAGCATTGGCTAAATGTGAAAAATCTGTCAATAAGTGACAAAAGAAGAATTTTTTTTAAATTGAAAAGCGATCAATCCATATATGAAGTCAGAGATTAATATTTTCTTATAAATATGGCATCTTTGGACTCAGACAGTAAAAGTGTAAAGTCAGTGGAAAAAAAGTAAATTGTCATTTAAGCAGAAAGGAAAGAGTTTTGTCTACAACTTGGTGCAAACTACTGTTAATCATTTACTTACAAAATTGTAGGAATCATTATAATTTTCTTTAAACTGCATCAATTTTAAAATAATATCACTGATTATACTGAGTGGATTTTAAAAAGAAAAGAAATGACATGCAGAAATGCACATTTATTCTACCTATTTCCTTCTTTCAAAATAAAAACTAAACAGTTCACACTCATCTTAGGAATATTCTATTTCTCTGTTTTTATTCAATACTGTTTCTCTTGTCCTTTTGCTTTCATAGATTTGGAGCACTTCGGTCATTCGTTTTTGATTTCTTCAGAGCAATCTTGTTAAAGTTGCATATAGAGCCAAGCAGAGCAGAGCGATCACTTGATGCAGGTGATGAGTTTCTGGTGTCCCCAGAGGCTGGCAAGGGTGTCAAGGATTCTATAGTTGATTCTACAGCAGTTGGAGGGGACACTGATCCTGAGAAAAAAGTTGACTTCAGACCAGCTGAAGATGAAGGAGACAAAATTCCATTGTCTGAATAAAATAAATGTTAATTATAGTTATTGTAACATCAACCACAAAGCAGAAGTCAAATAATAATACATTTCAGTTCAGTTTATTGTTTATATTTCTGACGGTGGCTTTTTGTGGTCACTTCATTCAGAAATGAAAATAAGAGACTGATTTGTACAATTTCAAAGAATTAGCTTTATTACATATTGTGAAATGTTGCTAATTCAGTGGCATATAAAAAGTGGAGTAGCTTTGAACATTTCTTAATATAAAGGAAAAAAAATCAATATGAATGAGATATAGACTCATTAAAAGAAATATTAAAGATTTTTGGATGATGATCATAAGTACAAAAATAATCAAAATTTGAAACTTTAAAATTTTACTTATTTGTTTTGTACAAGCACAAGTGTAAAGTATAATTTATTTTGATAAGACATCAAAATAAAAAGTTAATGCTTGTTTGAATGTACAGAGAAAATAAACGTTCCAATTAACTTTGTTATGGGACAAACATTACGGAAATGATTCAACTTATACATTAACAGATAAATATATGGATAGTATATATCACCATGTTTAAAACAAGAAAGCCATGAAGAAGTAAATACCAATTAATAGGTATTAAAAGGAAATTGCAATTGTCATTATGCGTGTTCAAAAGTTTCCAGGAAAACTGGTTTTCAACTGTGTATTAAGTAGAGTTGAAAAAAATTTTTAAAAAAATAGTGAGAGAGGTGAGAAAAATAAAAAAAAACTATTTGGGGTTTTATAGGTCAAAGTTTTAGTATTTTTTATTTAGAAAAAAAATTTTGATAATTAATGAGGTTGATTTGTGTTTTATAAATGAGAGAATATGATATATCTTTATATATCAGAACAATGTTAGGCAAATTAATGACAAATTGGAAAAACATTTTGTGGCACATTTTGTCGTTTAGAACTTCATCAGACTAAAGTAATGTCTTTGTTGACAGAATTATATATGTGAAGGAAGAAGAGTGGTGGAAAAATTTCATAAAATGCAGATGAGTTTTTTTTTTATCCATTCCTTGAATGAAACAAAGTTCAGGTCAACAAATGTCCATATACTGTACTGCAATGGTTAGCATTAGTGTTAGTGAAAGCATTTCCAACAATAGGAATTTGTTCTTTCCTGAAAGCTCTATGAATTTGACCTTGTGCCAAAATTAGCTCTGTTCAACTAATATAATCTATATATAATACCAGGAATTTGACTTGAACACCTTATCAACCATAAGAATGAATAAACACTAACATTTACAATTTTTATTATTTATTTTTTCAGGGTATGTACTGTGTATATCTTTATAAATTATTTATGTCTGCAGTTGTTTATATGAAAGAGTTCTGAAAATTCTCAACCTAACCTACCTCCTAAAATGACCAAACATGACATTCTTGTTAGATCTGAGTTGTAAAGTGTAATTGTTGAAAAATGTCAAAAATGGATGGTAACTGATATAATTTAACCAGAAACAAAAATGAAAAAAGTAATCTGAAATATCACTTTTAGAGGATGCTACATGGCAAAAAGGCTATTTTACATTTTGAAATCTTATTTGATAAAAATCAAATATTCATTTAAGATTTCAAAATACTATAAATCAAAAAGGAAATTTTTGATTTTTATATAAATAAAAGCCTATGTAATATTTTGTTTCTTTTTTTTTTTGTCAGCAGTCACATTAAAGCAAACAGATTATATGCAAGTCTCATATCTTCAACTGGCACTCTGAAGAAATGTAGCAACTTTTATTGCATTTGAAGTATTGCACTTCCTTGTGTGCTGCTTATGTGCAACAGACATATTGATACCATCAATATATGAACAAAGACAACAGAGTCAGAATATTTGTAGCAGATGATGTTGCAACACTGATTGCTGGTAGAAATTGTTTCAGCTTTAATGGGTACTGGCCGAGCTTCTGCCACAACTAGTTTTCATCTTTCAATATTGTCTGGATTTTAGTCAGGTTCACAGTCATTGAACTCACCTTGAAAGAGCTGCTTGTTGTGACCATGTATTGCTGCTACAAATTTGTATACCAAATTGTATTTGGAGATCTTTCTGAATATTATTGCACACATTTTCAGCTCTTCAAGATATACATCGATGGAGTCGCCTCAATATTGTGCTCTGAATTGTTCATAGGCCGTTAACAAGTATCACAAAAGTGTGTGTGGGGGGTATTTTTTTATCCTCACTCAGCTGTTCATAAACAGCAAATGAACCAGTCACTTTCTCCCCTCCCCATCCGAGGTCCACCTTCTCAACCCATTTGATTACAGTCTGGGTAGTTGCCATGCCATTAAATTCAAGAATCAGTTTCATGTTGAACTGTCTGCCATTCTTTTAGAGGGCTGAAAAAGCTTGTCATAGAAAAAAGTAAAACACACACACTAGCAGCTGTTCTCCCTTACACAACCACAAAATTTAATTCCTCTTCACTAACAACGAAAAGTGTTGCTTTTCCTACATCAGACTTCTATTATACTCATCAGATAGAAGTTCTGTTTATTATTATTATTGCAAACAATGCACAGCCTACTTGATGTCTCTTTAAATGCTAACTGGTAAGTCCCTTATTTTTAGTTGTGCTTAAATTTAGCTGTAAATACTTTTAAAAGTTCCATGAGTACATATAGTACAAATATCCTAAATTACAAGGATGCTCTATGAAATTTTTATGTGTAATGCTTATAGTATTGTAAACAGTATATATACAAGTATAGAAATAGGACAAGTTATGGTTGAATAAACCAATTCAAACATTTTTATAAATTTGGGGGGTGAGAAGGAAAATTAATTTGATACTTAATAGGAAATATAACAAAGAATAAACTCTTTTGAAGGCTTTAACAATTTGCTTTTCATTTTTGGCCAAAAGTTGGAGGAATCAAATTTAGTTGTTTTGGCTCTTAGATCATCACCCTTTCATCAGTTGATATGTGGTAGACAAGTTCTAATAATAAAAGAAATGCCAATAGGTTTGTTTGTTGATGTGTCAGTTACTGAATCAAAATGAGAGGCCAGATGGAAAGTTGCTATAAAATACAATGCAGTCATTCTGAAATAACTATTTTTTTAAAATTATAATTCCCTCCAAATTTCTGGCATGAGGAATTATTATTTACATTTGGACTAATGTCTGCATCACATCTGATTGTACTAAACATGTATAAACAAATCTGTTTCATTTTTTAAAATATATGATTAAAATTGATCAAAAAATTATTATTTGCTATGAGGAGAGGCTGAAAAGTTTTTGGCCATAGAATTCAGAAAAGTTTCCAGTACTCTCATGTTTTTGAAATTCAAATTACTAACAAATAATCATTTTTTGGTCAGTTTTAATCATTCATTACTGAAGAAAAATATAATAGATAGCATTTTTGTGATTGGAAATTACCAAAATTTGCCGATTACTAAATCAAACAAAAATATTAGCCCAAGTAAAATTTGTTAGATTTTAATGGTTCCTGTAAAAAAAAAATAGTTTATGGTATTAATATCAATTTTAAGAGCATGAAAAATTAATTCATGCAAAGAAAGAGTTAAATGAAAAAGTGAAGATAGAAATTTCATTCCAAATCAAAGTTGATGGTAAGAAAGAATAAGTGGAAAAAAGAAAAAGAGGAACAAAAATAATTTTCAATTTTCATTCCTTGATGATGGTTATTTCATTATTAGATAAATTATAAGCATGAATATGTTATTAAACAAAATAAAGTTAAAATTATTTAGTTTAAAATAGATTAACTACATTTTATTATAAATTAATGATGCTAAAAAGTATAAAAATTTAGTTATAAGGCCACTTGAAAAAGGTAAATCTGAAAAAAAGATTACATCAAAAGTATCACTTTTCAAAATCTTAAACCTAAGTCATCTTGAAACAATAATCTGGGTTGTAATATTCTTTCACGGCTTAAGAAAACAATGTAACATCACAAATAAAGACAGTGAGTTCAAGTCTTATCAGAAGCTACTTCTTTATTTCCAACTATTTCCACATTTTATATGAATAGACAGTGTGTATGTCAACTTAGAATGCTGCCATAAAAAGTAACAATGTCATTATTAGATATGAATTAAAGCAAGGTTTATTTTTGCATGTGACTAAATTTGTTTTTATTTGAAGTTGTTTTTCAATGGTTGATATTTTCTATAATACCTATCTTTTTTTAGGGACTCTTCTACAATGTAAAGAGATTCAGTGCAAACTTTACATTTTAGCAGATAAGAATAAACATAATATAAAATAAAACCAAAGCAAAACATCCTGCTTCAAAAATCATTCAAATGAGGTTTTTAATGTACAACTCCCTTGTTTTATCTGCAGACAATGTAATATACAAAAGTGATCTCCAAATGTAAAGAATTTAAACTAAACTTCCTGAAATAGCACTCTTAATAATGAATGATAAATAATCATACAGAAAGTGATTTAATATGAAAAAAAAAAACAAAAAGGCAAAGCAAGCAGACAATAATCAATAAAAATTTTGATAGCATTAGCTGCCATTTTCATAATTGCATCAAGAGATTTTAAGAAGCCATGCAGAGCAGCAGTTATTTACAGTTAGCATGAGACTTTGTTCAGCTATATTCTTATAAATTAAAATCTTAATTTATAACTTAGCTATACTTAATTTTATATAAACACACTAATCTTATGAACATGGCTAACAATATGAAAACAAAAACCTGAGCTAATTTCACGCTTAATTATCCTTACTAATACCTGAACTGTTTAAAGACACAATTGAAAGAGGAATATTTGCTCTTTTGTCAAAATATAACTTGAAAAATTTGATTATTATCCAAGCTGCATTGCCTTGATTATTCTATTGTAGACACAAATAGAAACAAAAGAAAATGTGTGCTCATTTACATTGTTACAGAGTGGCCAAGTTTTAGTGATATAAAGTTCATTAGGTACAGAGTGAGTTCCAGGGTCTGGTTCAGAAAACTTTTGTAAATGTGCAAGAAAATTTGATGTTTAAGGCTTTGTTATAATTGGTAAAAAAAAAAATCATTAGCAAAATTGTTTTACAATAGCATTTGAACAAAGACCATTTTTAGATTTTATAACTAAAAATTGTAAATAAGGATATGTTTTTACTTGGGTAAACATTTGTAAAACATTTTAAAATTATTTTGAGGATCAATTTTTTTCTTTTTTAAAGATCATACACAATTTTTAAAATTTGTTATGTCCATGAGTAATGATAATAATGTCCATTTCCCAGTTTGGAAAGTGAATATCAATAAGTTTTCCAAGACAACATTTTATTAGGTTTTCCCCAATAAAAAGTTAGCATGCAATTTGCTTCTACAATAGATTGTTTTAATAAAAAGTTAATGAACAGTATTTTGGAAATATTTAAATATAAATTTGATAATAGCTGTATTAGTTAAGTAAAAGAATAGGAATGAAATTCTTGATTGTAGTAAAGGGGTAAGTAGATAGTGAAAGTGGGGAAGGGATGAATGAATTAGAAACTATTACTACAGCTACTTATATTACAACTATCACAATAAAGGACAAATTTACAGTTGACAGAGGGGATATAAAGACACCCATAACCAGTAGCCATGCAATCTTGTTTGCATACTCACATAGATATACAGGTGTATATATATAAAATGTTCATTTGCACAACACTACATGCAGTTAGACTGATATACTTATTAAATGAACACGGTCGTATGGATAGCTGTTAACATCCTGTTATAAAAATGAAACAAAGGTTTAGAACAACATTAAAACTCAAGACATGTTTTAGAATCAACCAACAAGTTATTTTTCAGGCTGTAATCTTAAACACTGTTAATTTATTTCCTTTATTAAATTTCAAGAATATTGAAGTGACACTGAGTGAAATACTGAACTGTAAAACACAATAGAAGTCTATATTTCTGAGATGAGGTATTGTAATTATATACATTGTTAGGACTGTTGTCCTCACCTTCACTGACATATTCACTATGTTTTATTCTCAAGGACACATGGCCCAGTGAATAAAAGCATTGGTTGAAGTAATCCAGTGACTTGATCCAAAGAGTTGTGAGTTCAATACCTGGCCACAGCAGAAGTAAACAAAAATTTGGACAGTTGAGTTATTAATAGGAATTAACTGAAACTGAGACATCCAAAAAAGGTGTGGAACTAGAACAATCTATCCCAGTGGATGAAATAAGGGGTTTAGTTCAAAATTCCAATGTATATTTCCTGAAGAAGGCCAGAGCATACAATGGCTGAAATGTTGTGAACATGACAATAAAGTTTAAACAATGTAAATAGTGTAAATAGTTTGGATTATATAAAAATGATAATTATCACATTCCAGAAACATCTTAAATTACACATTAGTTGTGGGAGGAAAAAACTCCAAACAAAACCACATTTCCAAGAATTTAAACTTTTTTTTTCAGCTATCTTCCAAAATTTTTGGTTTCATTCAATCTTTGTTGATGAAGCAGTAATCTGTTTAGATAAAGAAAAAATCCTTATCTAAACAGATTACTGCTTCATCTTTTTTCTACATGTACATGAGGGCTATGGCTGGAACAATACTATGCTCAAATTATTTTGATTTTGAATCTTTCTTGAGGAATAATCAGTAAAATTTATGAAAAAAATGTTCTTATAATCTAGTGATCTGCTAGAGCAACATAAAATGTAAAATACGTAAATATGATGTTATTTTCCTCTGCACAATTTTCTCTATTTGATAAGATCTATCCTCCCAAGATGAGATACATCTTAGGATTATACAGTTAAATCTATTTTTATCACTCATTTAATTGCCTCAGAATGTGGACATTGAAAATATAAGTGGGGTTAACTAGCTTTACAGCAAGTTGTACCTCTTGAGGTTTCATTTAATTTATGATTTACTTAGGCCATTATATATTGTGTCAGAACAAAAGTCTGTAGTGTTTTTTTAAGTGAATTTCAAAGACAATATTTAGATATTTGTACAGAGATTTGTTCAACCACACAGCTGCTGTTTTGTTCCACTATCTTTTGCCATCTTTGGGACAGCTTCATGATGCCATTCTTCCAGAACTTGGCATATTTCTGGCTGATGGACTGGTCTAAGTGGTTTTTACAGGATTCAAGAGAATTGAAGTTCTTCCCATTAAGAGTATTTGGTAGGGATCAAAATATGTGCTAATCTGAAGATGTGAAGTCAGGAGAGTACTGTGGATGTAGTAAGACATCCCAGCAAAGATGTGCCAATTTTTACTGGTTTGCAGTGAGACGTGAGGCCTGGCATTTTACATATTTCTGATTGGTCAATTTCAGATGCTTTTCATTGACTGCTTCATTTAATTGGTCCAACAAGGAACAGTACTTGTTTGAATTCATTTGATTTTATGGAAGTAGCTTGTAAAATAATGCACTTCCAGTTCTATCATATGCACAGCATTACTTTATTTGGATGCAGACTGGCTTTTGGAGTTGTGAACAGTGGCTTATTTTGTTCCCCAGCAAGACCTTTTCACTCTACATTGTTGTAAACAATTCATTTTTGATTGTTTGTGTTTGTTCTTTACAAAAATTAGACATTTTTTGTTGCATTTGAGCAGAGAATCATGGATGGAAATATGGTCCGTTATAATTTTCTATTAAATTGTGAGGCACTCAAATATTGTTGTGATTCCAAGTATTTACAAGTGCCTTACAAAACTCATATGAGATATGTGAAGTATTTTTGTAATAACTCATATTGTGTGACTTGGCTTATTTTTAATCAGCCTTTCAATTTGGTCAACAACTGCAGGTCTGACAGAATATTCTAAGTCTTCCAGATCAAAATTTCCACTTTTGAACCTTGCAAACAACTTATGAACAATACTCTTAGCTATGACACCATCTTCATAAATGACATATGTTTTTTGCTGTTTGTACAGCATTTTTCCTTTCAGGATATAAAAGTGCATCAAATGATTAAAATGCATTTCATTTTTCTCCATTTTTCTTTTAACATAAAAACATTTAAAATTCACAGTCTATGCATAAATCATGCAGAAAGTTATTGAAATGTCACCTTTTAGAATGCATGTCTCATAAATTTCAGTTCTGAAATGAAATGTGTTCTATTGAAAAACACTAGGAACTTCTGTTTCAACTTTATATATTAGTAATAAATAAAATTAAATATTCACTTATCCCGATTCTAAATTTCATACTAACATTTAATTTTATTTGTTAATATTAATGCACTATTTCTTGATATTGAGCACTTTAATTATAAAGACTGTTTATCTTAAGACATTATCTTCCAGAAATATCCTGGTTGACAGTTTTTTGGGGATTTTTTTGGGGTGGAAAATACAATGTTTGCTTAAGTTTAGTCAAAAAGTTTTGGTTCATTAAGTAAAAATAAGATAAATTTTTCTTTTTCAACATTAACTTAACAATTGTTTACTTCCATCCATTATTTTCTGTCAACTTTCAAGCAACTACTTAATTTTATCCTCCCAGAACTACTTTAGATGCATTTTGTAGTTCCCTGAGGATTTAAATCTTTCATGAAGTGAATTCTCTAAAAGATCAGAATAAATGATAATCTGAAATTCCAATACTTGGTCACTAAATAAACATACTATTTAGCATTATCCCAATGGAATATCACTCCTTCCTTTCCTATTAACTAATTCTAGACACTTTGTTGATTGATACCTTCAGTTTATCTAATTAAGAACAGGACTTGTTGGAATCATTTTTTTGCTTCACCAGAAAGGCTCATCATTGGAGAGTCTCTTTTAACATTTCCATATATACAGTATCACCTTTAGTACATTTATTGATGGTTTATTTTGATTGTCTCACAATTTCTTGCTATCTATATTGTTGCAAATTATCTGATTTTCATTTACTGTCACAATTTGTTTGAAAATTGATCATTTTTATCATGTTTAAGTAATGATTCAGACAAATATATTCCAGTTGTAGCTTTTTCCCCATTTAAATTATATAAAAGTCACACATGATTTTCAACAGTTGATATGGTTATTTTGAGTTTATGGGTGATTTCACAAGTAACATTTTCATTACTATCATTCTCAACTGGTCTAACAAACACTGGACCATTGTTTAATAAGAAATTTTCCTTAGGAATCTTTGTAAACCCCTTTCAACATGTTTGATCATTCACAGTACCTTCTTCATAAACTACACAATTTTTTTTTCATCTTTAAATAAAAAGTGTAATGTTAGAATCAATAAACAAAAATGCATCAATTTTGACAAATACATTTTTAAAAGTTTTACACTAATAATATCTGTCACAATGCAACAGAAAGCGATTGTTAAAAGTAAACATTCCTAATGTGACTTAATGACAAACAAAAGGAAGGTTTTGGTTAAAGCAATACTATCAATATTAGTATGATGGATTATTTTTGTTGAAATACTTTTCTAAAAAATCCTTTTATGAAAATGCTATAATACAATCAATGAAGGTGAAAATTACAGCCTGAAGAAGAAAAAAAATGTTTCAGATAAAATTAAAGTAATTCAAAAAATCATTTCATATAATCAATATTTAATGAACAAAATTCCACTACAGAATCTTGTTTGTCAAATATTGATTATCCAAAATTATGTTTCTAAGAGTTACTTTCATTTTTTTGTTTTCAAACTGTCAAATAGACAAAGTTTGTACAATTTCATATGGAAGCAAAGTGATATTTGGAGAATTTATTTTAATATTTTGAATGACTACAATATAATTTGAATAAAGTCTGGTACAGAATTCACAGGAGTTAATAGTTTTCATCTAAAAAATAATTTTTTTCTCATAAGAAAAAAAAAAAAAAAATCAATTTATTCTCAAATAAAAAAAAATAGATTGGTTACATCTTATTTTTGACTCTTCAAACAGCATCAGTTAGCAATATATATTATTATCATCTTTTATTTTTAATCAAAAAGTTGCTACAGCTGTCAAGATCAATCAGATTATGATTTTCCTGACAAAACATATTAGGAAATTAGTTTATTTTAATGTTGTAAACTTGCTTGTTTTTTTAAAAAAACAAAAAACATAATAATTAGTAAAAATATAAATGGTTAATCACTGTTAGTGTTTAAAATCTTTCAAAAATATCAAATGTTAATCTTTACCAGATTTTCCCAGTTCTAGTTCTGCTTCTACATGCAAACACAATTAGTAAGTTTGCTGAGCAATTTTTCAAAAGGAAAACATATTTTTATTTCAAAAATTAAAGATAAAAATCACCCACAATTGATTATAAAATTAGTAATGATATAATGAAAATAAGTTATTTGTACATT
Source organism: Acanthosepion esculentum (assembly GCA_964036315.1). Classification (NCBI taxonomy): domain Eukaryota; kingdom Metazoa; phylum Mollusca; class Cephalopoda; order Sepiida; family Sepiidae; genus Acanthosepion; species Acanthosepion esculentum. The sequence continues at coordinate 54,659,619 of OZ038510.1, forward strand.
TGGAAATTGTCAGAAATAACATTCTCAAATTCATGACACTTATAATTTATTTAAATACACACAAATAAAAAATCTTAAATGGAAACATTTATTTTCCAACAAGTACAAAATTTATTTAAATACTATCAATATCTTGAATAATTATGATGATGATGATAATGATTAATAAAAAATAATTTTAGTCAAATGCTGAATTTTGTCAGTATGAGATTAAGTTTTTTTTTTACTTGTGAAAGCAAATTTATTTTTTCTTACACCAAATCACATTACAAAAAGTGTAAAATATCTCTAAACATCAAGATTTATCCAAAAATTAAAAGTAAAATTATTATGATATGAACAAATTTAAATATGAATACTGTTTTATTGACTTTTTATAATATTACAAAGAAAACTCATTTCTTTATACATTTATATATTTTATGTTTTGATCAACAATAAGAAAACAAAGATAAGGATGTTAATATAGATAACATACCAGCCAACAATATTCTTAATATTTCCACAGAACACAAAATAGATGATTAAATATGTTAAATAAAATGATAATTCATTTTATTTGATTCTAAGAGAATCCTTCTTCTTGCATAATATAATTTCCCACATAGATGATGGTAGACAATTTTTAATATAATTAAGTGCATGTCTTTCATTTCTTTTTCTTTTCATTGACTATAAACAGTAAGAAAAGCTATGTAAATATATTATTCTTAAATGCATAATACTTTAATTTCATTCAATACTGGTTAATGATTACTGTATAATAAATATTAATGCAAACATGAATGAAGGAGAAAAAATCATTTTACAGAAACAAAAAATATAGAAGAGAAAAGAAAAACAAAATGGATATTGATGAGGAAATTAGCAGCTGCAACAAAAACAAAAAATTACAAGAAGCTGACATTCACTTCACAATGTGTGTCTATTGTTAAAAACTTCCCAAATAAGAGAGACCTTTAAAACCAGAGCTTTACACTTGAGATACTAAATTGGAAATGGTTAGTGGCAAACTATAGAAGACAGATAAATCATGTTAAGAAGCATATAAAATTAAAGGTATTCATTAAAATCAAGAAGAATTGAATTTTACAAATGGAATAAGCAATGCAAAATAATTCAGCGTAACTCAACACTTTAAAGTAGAGGGCAGGGTTATATGACTTGAAATTGACTGAAAGATGTTCATGTTATAATTCTGATTCTGAATACAATGTTTTTATAAAATATTGTGCAAGGCTTCTATTTTAAAATAACTTTTCATAGAGAAGTTTTTAATACAGTTTAAAACATTTTTTTAATCTGAAGTTTTGTAAAATATTATTTATAAAAAGAGATTATTATATAAAATTTTATCGCAGTTTTTGGAACTTTTTATCCCTTTTTATTAAACTAACATAGTACTAACATGATTAGTATATGTTTTATTATCAACTTCAGTTATGTGCCATGCGTGGTACATGCTTAGGCGATCATGTATCTTTCAATATGTAACTGACGAGGCAGATTTTTTCCAGCAGTAGGTTGCCATTTCTTTCTGCAGTAGACCATTTGCCATCCAAGGCTATAAAACCTGGTCTGTCCTGTTATTTAACCATAGCTGGGGGAAGAAGAAGAGGATTTATACATTTCCCAACGGTATTAGCACGTAAGTGAATGTAATGAATTCAACTGGAATTTGAACTCGTCTCTCTGATTCCTCAATCCGATGCACTATCCAATACTCCACTGTGCCTCCTTATATCCGACATCATAGTAATTCAGAAATCTTATGCATGTATGAATTGAAAATGCTCATGATCTGAATGGTTGTTAAATATCACATAAATAAATTTTAGTAGCCATGAATAGGCTAAGAACAACAATAAAAATCTTCCATTACCTATCTGCTATAAGGAGTACATTTGAAAAGATTCATAGGAACATCAGGATATAGTATTCAAAAACAGTTAAACCCCCTTGAAGGTCTCACTTCTGAACCAATCACCTATTGGCAAAGTACATAGCCAAGAACTTTGTGTATTCCATCCTATGCAGTGGTGGCAAAGAATATAAGGGTAAGAGCTGCATCTTAAAAAGTAAGGATGGAGGAACAGTGAAAATAGTCATCAACCCTGTGGAATAAAGTCAAGATAACAGAACACATAAGATGACAAGAATCATTACATGTATTAGGCTCTGACAACATCGTCAATAGACTAAGCATAGAGATGGAGCCTCTGATTAATAAATGACTCAACAGTTTAACCTCCCAAGTTTAAGTCTCCAAAATTTCACCATTATGGCCTAGTTGATTTAAAAAGTTGGTTAAAGTATATATGATTTTCTGGAAATTGTCTGTTCAGTCACTGTGTTTGATAGTTCAGAAAAATCATGTACTCTGATTCAATGGAAGATGTGGATAAGTGGTACAAAGGTGAATAGGCAAGAGAAAATTAAATGATACAAACTATCCCCTAAGTATGGAAAGTAGAATGAGAACAATCTACCCTTGGGGATTGAATAAATGGTTCAAATGGTTGAAGATTCCAAATAGATCACCAAGTATGACAGAAACCTGAAGAAGGCCTGTGTGTAATAACTAAAATGCTATTAAGATAACAAGCAAAATGACCATAATAGTTTGAATAGAAAAGTATTCGTATTAAAAGGTAATAAATATAATTTGAATTTAAAAAAATTATATTTATGTTTTAATAGGCAGAAGATAATTTCTTTCTGTATACTAATTTATTGATCTTAAAACTACTGGAAAATATGTAATCAAATTTTTCATGTAGACAAACTAAAAAGTAACCAGTTCCATCCCTAAAATTATACTTCAAATTGTATAATCCTTCTATTAGTTTTTTGAATAGAAAGTTTTAATTAACATGCCAAATAATACTGGATAATTTTGCATGAAAGGAAGTCTTAGTAATAAAGAAAAAGATATAAACATAGCAGCATTTTTTTTTTTAAGAGAACTTTAGAACAAAAATTAAACAGGAAGGATTGTTAACTAAAGGTCATGCTCTAACTCAAAAATAAGAAAAGAAATGGAAAGAATTTCAAATAGAATAGATAGAAGAGATTTACTTACCTGCTGGAGAGGCAGGGGCTGAGGAGTTTGTATTTGATATGGAACTGGGAGAAGCAGAGGAATCGTCTTTGACATTTCCCAAAGCTTTTTCCTTCTGGAATAAAAAAACATGTTCAGAAAGGTACTCCCACGTGTATGAGAGATTCAGTAAAATAAAAGATTGATTATTTTATTCATTATACTTTTTATTTAGAAATAATTATGCAATCAGAAATAATTATGCAAGCATGATTGGATAATTGATGTATTAAAAGCACAAATTTAATCTGTTAAATAGTTTTTTGGAGCTGAAATTTTAAATTTGTTATTTAAATCCCAATGAGTTTTCTCTTTATCATATATTTTCACAAACCTCTTTTGCTTTTGGTTTCTGCTAGGAAAAGCCACACAATAAAATTTGTACTGATATTATTTTGTGGTTGAAAGTTGGTTAACAAGCAAGTGAAACATGGTTCTTGTAACCTTATATATAAGTAAATCCAGCAATTCCTTTTACAAAGTTAATCAAACTTTCGCATTAAATGATTTAAATATACTCCCATTTTGATAATGATATTAAAACATGTATATGTCAAGTTTTTAAAATATTGATGCTGATGTATTACATAAATTTACTATTTGCAAAAAGGTACAGGCTAAACTAAGTCCAAAGCTACTTTACCAAAGGAGTGGATGCTTTTATTAAAGGAACTTCTAATGCGAAAAAAGACACAGCAATGACACAGGAAAACTAATTTCCATGTAAAGAATGCAGAGAGACCAGAAGTTAACATTCAGAAGTCATTAAAGAAATTGAGTCAGGCTGGGTTACATAGACTCCAAAAACTATTTGACTGTGCATATACAGTGGACAAGAAAGAGCTACTATTTTTTTGTTTTTCCAGCACTTGTCTAAACAGAGATAAAGCATGGCAGTGACATGGGAAAAGTCTATATTATTAGACATTACTGTGAATTTTTCCATGTAACTGGAGAAACCATCAAAGACAACATAAAAAAAACAACATTCAAAAAAGTCTATTTTATTGCAGCATTTTATTCGATGGAAGTATTGACAAAACTCTAAAGGAAAGACAAATTATCTCGATAAAATTTCTTAAAAACAACAAATGTGAAACTAAATTTCTAGCTTTGTGTGAGCCATCTTCTAGCCAAACCAAAGACAAAACAGTCCATAGAAAAGCTGAAGGAGTATGGTATAGAATTAGATGTGTGTGAGTTTTGCAGCAGATGGCACTGCAGTAAATTTTGGCATTAAAGAGGGCATGATAACTACTTTCAAAAAGGATATGATGGCTAATAAATATTCATTGCTTTGCTCATAGACTTATAGTGATAGATTCTGTCTCTGGATCTTACTTTTCATAAACAATTGATGATTTACTTATTCAATTTGTTTAAGAAATCCCCAAAGAAATGGGATGAGCTCAAAAAAATTGTGGATGTAATAGTGGATAGAATTATTAAACTGTCCATGGATCATGGCACCAGATGGACAAGCCATCAGAGCACTACAGCAAGATCTGCAATCCTATACCTTTTCCAGGAATGGATCAACGAAAAAAAGAGCTGACATTAGCTAAACTGATGCTACAAAGATAGTAGCCTATGAAAAAAAACATATCTGACACCTTTCACCTTCATCTTGCTGTGCATGAGGATATCATTGTTGAGCTGTCAGACATTGCACCTGCAGACAGATGGTACCAGCCTGAGTCACAATATAAACATGATTCTGGCTAGAAAAGTCAGCATTAAATCATTAAGAGGAATGCAAATGCAGTAAGAAACATGAAGCAAGTGTGAATGATGTACAAAAGATGGAGGAGTGCTTCAGGAAGAGATTTCAAGCATTAGGAAATAACTGTGTAATGGAAGTTGTTAAAATTGGGGTTTAGAAGCTATCTAATCATTTTAAAATTGTTCTCCTATCTCAAGGGTGCACTGTATCAAAAGTAAAAAAAAAAAAAAAGTGTACTGTCTTTCTTCAAGCAAACAAATATCCAAACCTTTTAGCAGGAGATAACTGATAACTGACATCCATCAAACATGGCTCGTGGAACTAGAACAGTCTACCCCAGTGATCGAAATAAAGGGTTCAGTTCGAAATTCCAACCACCTGAAGAAGGTCGGAGCGTACAATGGCCGAAACGTTGTGACAAATATGGCGACAAAGATGAGGACAATAGTCCGACTAATGTAAATACTGTACATAATACCTCATCTCAGAAATATAGACAAACCTTTGCCATTTGGCATGCATCATTGAGATTTTGCCTTCTTCCATGTGTCATATTGAATGGCAATTTTCCACCTTGAAACACATTCTTGGTGATTGGAGGCATAGATTACCCCTGAGATGTTAGACATTCTAATGATCATTGGTTCAAATGGACCTGAGAGGGCTGACTTTAAACCTGAAGTAGCCATTGATAAGTGGCAAGAAATGTGTGACACCAACAGAAGGCCTGACACCTCAGAACTGCAGTTTTGTTGATTCTCTTGATTTCTTTTAGATGTTACAATCACTTATCTTTTGATCCCTTCCTTTATTTTATCTATTTGATCCCTTTTTCACTTTAAAAAAATCTTTTACATCTCTAATTTTTTAAAAATTCAAAATGTAAGTAGGATTAAAAAAATGAAACACATTTTTTAAGTATTTTTCCTTTGAATGTCTATAGTCATAGTCTACGATTTACTTAATGACCAATTTTTACTTTCAAGCACTTTAATTTTAACTTTTCTGTGTAAATATAGTGCACTATCTTTAGTCCTTTTCCTATTCTTTTTTAATTTTTTTTTATTCCCTAAGATGGCAAAAAATTCATGTTCAATTTAATTTTATCCTTTTTAAAGTTCATACTGTTTGCATTTTAATACATTCTTGAACATAATTATTCTGTTCTCTAGTTTTCATTTTTGATGACTGGTATTATGTAAATATGTTTGATAAATATTCTATGTTCAAAATTATTCAGTTTTGACAACTGGTATAATGTGGACAGCTTTTTTGCATTGAATCACATTCCTTTAGATGAGTATATTTCATTTAAACTGATTATCATTTTTGATAATTGTTGAAACAGATGTATTTGCAACTATTTTTTTCTCACTCAAAAAGATTAATTTTTATTTTAATACATATATTTATTTTTAAACTTTCCATTTTCCTTCATTTTTAACTAGAACATTTTCAACTTACAGACATTAAAATTCAATTTTGATATAGTTACATGTACAATTTCTATTTTTCACATTATTGAAATGGCTGAAGAACCATTCATATTTTTTTCAATGTTGACCTTTAATGATACTATGACTTTTTCTAACACGTGCTAATTTTTTGTTTCAATAGTTATTTTGATTTTATACTGAAAAAGGTTTATATTTTTAGACAGTAATACAACAATCTTATTCTTTCCACAACATATTCTATGCTAATAATGTTTCACTGCAATGTATCATTGCTAATAATTCTAATCATATTATTTAATCATGTTATTTGTCAATAAAAATATTTGATTTTAAAACGTTGTTTATTTTTATCAATTTTTTAAAAAAGATTCTGTTTTTTTACAAATAAAAACATAAATTTTGCAAATTGCTGTGGTACGCTTAGTCATTGCCACAGTGCCCTCATTTTTAAAGTGTCCACCAAGGCAATTTTTGCCTGTCCCTATCTTAGACTAAACTCATCCCTGCATACTGGTTTCTCTACTGGCTCAAAATTTAAGATTGACCCATAAAAGACAGGCTTATAATTAAGGATATATATACTACTATTCAAAAATCTTTAAAAATCCAAGTTTTGTAATGTATCTAACCCCAACAATATTGAATAACAAGTTGTATAAGCTGTTAAAAAATACCTTAAAAACTGAATAAACTTCAAAAAATATATTGCTGCCATAATATAAAAATTTCCATCTTTGAGAAATAAAAAGTAATGTATTTCTCTGCAAATAACATTGTAAACTTTTGAGGACAAAATGGAATCTAATAGTAAATCTAAAATGTACATCAATATAATCAACTTGTCTACTTTTTATTTAATGTTGTACCAAAAGGTAATGTAGTTTGCTTTAGAGATCACAAACCTTTTTTGTCTTCCGTCTTCTCATCTTCTCTCCTTCAGACATATGAAACTCTTTGGCTTTTGTGAATCTCTTCAACTGATGGATCTTAAAGATAAACATTTAAAAATTAATAAGAAATCTAACATCAAAGAGAAATTAACAAACATGTAGTTTACATAAATTATTTATGAGTATCTTTCCTACTGTTTCTACAAAATCACATAACAGACTGTTATTTTACTTATCATAGTTGTTTTCTCTTTATTTAAACAAAATTAAAACATCATACAATTGACAAAACATAAAACTTTTACATTAAATTGTACTAAAAAGAAAATATGAATTTACAGATTTTTTAAAAATCAAACAATTGATGAAATATTGTCAAAATGTTAGTCAAATATTATTTTGCATTAATTTTAAATATAAATCATATTTTCATTATACTTTTGTAGCGATTATAATAAGGTTTTCAAGATACAAATTTTATTTCAATCATATATCTGATCCATAATGAACAAGTATAACAATAAAAATTCAAGTTGAGTCCCACCATCAATTCACCTCTACTAAATTAACTGGGTTTACCTAATTTTTATCTCTACTAATTTAAATACATAAATCTTTATGGTTGCTTCAAGTTATTTGAATATAGCCAAGTTGTCTTTTTACCCAAACAGATGGAAAATAGATAAATGCAGTGTTTGGTTACCAATACTGACCATTTTCTGTTCTTCTTTAAGTTGAATTTCCATTGAATCTTTAGCTAAGCGAATTGCTTCTTTCAATTTGCTTGGAATTTTTAAGATTGGTTTCTCAAGCAATTGTAATGTGTAACTGGAGAAGAATCTGTAGAAATAAAAATGGCCATGAAAATAGAAAGTAAAAATGTAAAAGGAGAACAGGATAGAGATTGTCTTCATTTTGCATAAACAAGACATGAGTCAGAGGACAAGTCGGCAGATGAGTAAAGCCAGAGGACAAGTCGGCAGATGAGTAAAGCCAGAGGACAAGTCGGCAGATGAGTAAAGCCAGAGGACAAGTCGGCAGATGAGTAAAGCCAGAGGACAAGTCGGCAGATGAGTAAAGCCAGAGGACAAGTCGGCAGATGAGTAAAGCCAGAGGACAAGTCGGCAGATGAGTAAAGCCAGAGGACAAGTCGGCAGATGAGTAAAGCCAGAGGACAAGTCGGCAGATGAGTAAAGCCAGAGGACAAGTCGGCAGATGAGTAAAGCCAGAGGACAAGTCGGCAGATGAGTAAAGCCAGAGGACAAGTCGGCAGATGAGTAAAGCCAGAGGACAAGTCGGCAGATGAGTAAAGCCAGAGGACAAGTCGGCAGATGAGTAAAGCCAGAGGACAAGTCGGCAGATGAGTAAAGCCAGAGGACAAGTCGGCAGATGAGTAAAGCCAGAGGACAAGTCGGCAGATGAGTAAAGCCAGAGGACAAGTCGGCAGATGAGTAAAGCCAGAGGACAAGTCGGCAGATGAGTAAAGCCAGAGGACAAGTCGGCAGATGAGTAAAGCCAGAGGACAAGTCGGCAGATGAGTAAAGCCAGAGGACAAGTCGGCAGATGAGTAAAGCCAGAGGACAAGTCGGCAGATGAGTAAAGCCAGAGGACATATTAGCAAATGAGTAAAGCTGCAGGACAAATGAGCATATTTCTTTGTTGCATAGTGTTATGTACTATAATGCCAACCTGAAGTGTTTAGCAAAAGTTTCATGACGTTAAGGACTGATCATTGGAAAATATAGTATTGTTAATTATTTACAGTGTACATACACTTGTCAAGCATTATTATACATCTTAATTTGAAGAGTCTATCCCAGTGTCCTACCAGAAATATTAAACTATCAGTTTTCATTTTTTGTGTCAGCCCTGAAGCTGAACTTATTAATGCACATTGCAAATTTTGGTATTCATTATAGGTTTATAAAAAGAAATCCAGTGTAAGTTATAGGTTTAAAAAAACTGGTATTTTTGGAATGGTGGGTAGTAATGGGCTCATGAAAACATTTTATTAGCCAAGAACCTAGAGCTATAATACAAAAAAATAAAAACTGTCTCAAATTGAGATTTGGAAATTATAGTTAACCTATACCTGTTTATTTTTAGAATAGTAATTTTCATGTTAATTGGATGTCCCTATATTGTGGTGCAATGCTAAATTAAGTTATCTGAATAAATATCTACACTCACATATTTTGATATCACTGATGGAAAAAGTAAAAAAGTTATCTTACGTATGACTCAGCAAATCTGATAATGTAGGAAGTCCATTTTTACATGCCTCTGTTGTCAGTATAGATTCCAGCACAGAACCTGGAAATAAGAAAAATAGTTTCTCTACATAATATAAGAAAAAACATTCTAATAAAATCTATAGAAATTACATAGTGCATTTACAACTTAATAATAAAACAAGTTGTTATATTTTTTTTATATAGAAAAAAAGCAGCATTAGCCTTAAGTTCATTAACAAAAATTTGTGTAAAAATATCCCTATTCTATCTCCTTTACATCTGTTCAATTATTTCTTTATTTAATTCTGACATTTTGAAAGTCTTTGAACCCCCACAAAAAAAATATTGGTGAAGACAATCATAATTGAATCTTATTGAAATTTTGGTTTAAGTTTTATTTTACATGCCTGTTGTGTGCCTAAACATTGTCAGCATTTTTTTTAAATGCATAAACTACTGTCTACAAACCCACTGATGATGGACAATGATTATACAACCAAAAACAATAGAGTAGCTTGATTCATTTCTCAATAAAATATGTGATGACTATTAAAAATAGGAATGTCATTTTTTTTTTTAACTACCTTGGTCACATGACACTTTCCTCACCCAACTACCTATCATTTGAATGTACCAATTATAAATAGATGATTAATAATCAATTAGTAAACTTATAACAATTCAACTTCACTCAGTACTTACGTAATTCTGCAGGACAACTTGCAGGGAAAGAATCACAGGTAGCTTTTGCTAATTGTTCACCAAATGTCATTTCATACAGTACATGTCCAAATGAAAATACATCAATCAACTCCATTTTCTAAATAAAGAAAAAGTAACTGACAGTTAATTAGAAACAAACATACATACACACATATATATATATTGTATATACTTGTGTATAAGCCAACTTCATGTATAGTGCGACCACTGAATTTTTTTTTTGCTTGAATTTTAACTCCTTCAGAAAACATTTATCTGTTTATGTATAGTGTAACAGCTTACTGAAAATGCAGGAGTTTTAAACTCTTCAAAAAAATTACCTGTATATAGTGCAACCATCTATCTTTGCATCCAAAACTGATCATAAAAACTCTCACTATACAGTATATATAAATGTTGAATGACTCTTCTCAAATGCTGCAATTTTGGACAGTCATTTTTATTGAGGAAAGATTTACATAAGATTATGACTGTATTCAAACATTACCTCAACAATGTTTTACTTTTTTTTTACCTGAATTTTCTTAAACTGTGTGAAAAAAGGTTTATAATAGGAAGGAAGTCCCAGCAGCCAGTTCTCCAAGTCAAGCAGTTGGCAGGTTTCCCCAGTTAACACAATATTTCCTGTGTGCAACTGGCCTATTAAAAAAAATTTTTAAAATGAAGCAAATTAGCAAAGCAGTGAAAAAATTAACAGCAAAATAATTACTTTTCAGAGTAAAGATGAAGAATTATAGATTAGAAAATCATGTAAGTTTTTTTTTTATTTAGGATTTATATTTGGTTCATTCATTCAGTTCCTATCATAATCA